>JASKMD010000028.1:3457918-3480724 GCA_030144725.1 Haematococcus lacustris | reverse complement strand
CAGCCGTCAGGTCGAGCAGCCCCCCGTGACCTCAGTGCCCATGACCTGCACCCCTCACCCTTACCCCTGCCCTGGTGCCCCACCATCATTGCTCAGCCCGCCCCAGTGACCAGCTGACCAGCAGGACCCCTCAATGCCCCGCCTGGCCTGACCTGACCTGACCTGACCTGGCATATCCTGTGGCCTGACATAGCCTGACCTGGCAAATGTGTCACCGCTGTCGTCACTGGCAGTCTGGTACTGCAGGCCCACCAGCTTGCACGGCTCAGCACCCCGCAGCCGCCACCCCTCGCTGCTGCTGCGGCTGCTGCTGCTGAGGCCGTTGCCAATGCCATTGCCACCGCTGACTGCTTGCTGGCTAACGGCAGGGAGGGGGAGAGGCTGGGCCCCAGCCATGGTGTGCTGGGTTGTGGGTCCAGGGGCAGGGGGGGGGTACAGCACCAGGGGGTCTGCTTGCTGCAGCAGCTGCCATGGAGGCGGGCACGCGTCCCTAACCCCTGCCTGCAATAGGGAGTTTGCACCACACAGCGGTCAGGGGCCCCTCCCCCTCCCCCTCCCCTCCCCCCTCCCCCCCTCCCCCCCCTCCCCCTCCCCCTCCCCCCTCCCCCTCCCCCTCCCCCTCCCCCTCCCCCCTCCCCCTCCCCCTCCCCCTCCCCCTCCCCCTCCCCCTCCCCCTCCCCCTCACCTTGCCTGCAGCCTCCAGGTGCAGCTGGTGGTTGCGGAATAAGTACACCACCTCATCCCCCAGCTGCGCATGAGCAGGATGAGCAGGGATGGGTGGTGGGCTGGTGGGCAGGTGAAGGGGTGTAGGGGTGGCAGGGAAGGTGGAGTGGGGGGTGTTTAGAGGGGGGGGGGGGGGCAGGGAATAGCAGCCTGACATGGCACTGCAAAGTCCAGCAGTGGTGGAGGTACCTCCAGTGGGGGAGGTGCCCTGCCAGGCCCCAGCCCGCCCCACCCTGACCCCACACCTGGCCCAATCCTGTTACTAGCATTTGAACAGGAAACGTGCTGAGACTGAGTTGCCTGGGCTGAGCTCCTCTGGGCGGGAGAGTTGGGCGGGAGGGTCAACGAAGGCAAAAGTAGAGGGTCGAAGGCAAAGGCACAAAGATAGAGGGTCAAAGGCAGAGACCATACTGTCTGCTTGGCTGCATGGGTGGCTGCATGGGTGGCTGCATGGGTGGCTGCATGGGTGGCTGCATGGGTGGCTGCATGGGTGGGTGGGTGGGTGGGTGGGTGGGTGGGTGGGTGGGTGGGTGGGTGGGTGGGTGGGTGGGTGGTGGGTGGGTGGGTGGGTGGGTGGGTGGGTGGGTGGGTGGGTGGGTGGGTGGGTGGGTGGGTGGGTGGGTGGGTGGGTGGGTGGGTGGGTGGGTGGGTGGGTGGGTGGGTGGGTGGGTGGGTGGGTGGGTGGGTGGGTGGGTGGGTGGGTGGGTGGGTGGGTGGGTGGGTGGGTGGGTGGGTGGGTGGGTGGGTGGGTGGGTGGCTGCAGTGGTCACCTGGGGCAGGTAGCTGTCCGGGGGGACGGTTGCTGAGCGCAGCCACATGTAGGTCTTCAGAGGGCGGCCGTTGCGCAACCACTTGCTGTGCACTTCAGGTCGAGGAGGCCTGCCAGCAGCAGGGGCAGCAGCAGCAGCAATGGTGAGGGGGGCAGGGGCAGGGGCAGGGGCAGGGGCAGGGGCAGGGGCAGGGGCAGGGGCAGGGGCAGGGGCAGGGGCAGGGGCAGGGGCAGGGGCAGGGGCAGAGGCAAGGGCAGCAGGGTCAGAGATTCAGTCTATTCAGTCTATTCAGTCAGAAATTCAGCATATGCATGAACAGCAGCAGCAGCAGCGGCAGCAGCAGCAGCAGCAGCCGCCATGCAGCTCTCCCGCCACCCCCTTCCCAACCCCAACCCTACATAACCCACCCACCCTCCGAACATGCCTACCCCACCTACCACTTCACCCCAACTCTGAAGCACACAAGCCATTGCTGATTACTTGGTCAACATCACACCTCTGGCCGCCCCCATCCATTGCATCCCACCTGTGCAGCGTCACCACCTCTGCTGACTGCCGCCCTTCAACACCGCTGGCTTTGTAGGCTGCTGACCTCTCACTCCAATCCCCCCTGCCTGCCTGATCCATGCCTGCAGCAGGCAAAGCGGCTGCAATCACGTTGGCTTGTGTCGCATGCTGTGCCTCAGGTCCGTTCAAACCTCCTCCTCCTCCTCTCACACCGACTCGTCGACTTGCAGCTGGTGGGAGCCCGCCTTGTGCTCCGTACACGTGTCTGGTGTCACTGGCGAGGTGTGAAACGTCCAGGATCGGGGTAGGATTCTGAGGTGTCAAGCTCGCGGGGGCGGGGGCAGGGGCGATCACGTCCCCGGCGCGCAATAGTTCCGGCTGACCTGGCTCCTGGCCCGACCTTGGCACGGTTGCCGGTGCCCCTGCCGCTGCAATGTGTCGACCGTCGCCATTACGCTGTGCTGTGCGGGTGGACGAGCGGCGGGTAGCTCTTTCGTTGGGTTGTTGCCGGCGAAGCCGCCCTGGCTCCCCAGGCAGCCCACTGTCGCTGTCGCCGCTCTCACTTAACCACTCTTCCTCCTCCTCCTCTTCTTCCACTTCATCCTCCTCCTCCTCTTCTTCTTCATCGTCGTCTAGCTCACCCGACTGACTGCTTTCTAAAGAACCGCCAGAGGCCCCTCCGCCCGATCTTTTGGCGCGCGTGAGCCCTTTAGCTGAACGCACGGATTGTGTCCGGCCCCCACTCCCACGTGCTGACCGTCTAATATCCGCGCGTTGCCTGCGCTCCTGCTGTTCTTGCGGCGTCACAGCTGCTGCTCCACTACTGCGCAGCACCCGCACATTCGCCCGCCGGCCTTCATCTACCCTTGCTGCGGGCTCCGCCTGAGCTGACGCCGCCGCCACCCTCCGATCCCCGCGTCCCCGCACACTGCGGCCGGAAGCCGCGGGTGTGACTTCCGGTGCTTCTCGGCTGTCGCGCCGCCCCTGGCTATTGCGCGTTCTGCGTCGTGTCACGCGGCCGCCCGGTCTGCCGACGCTCAAACCATCAAGACCCGCGTCACCGCTGAGCTCCTCACTCTCCATCTCACCCTCCTCAGCTTCATCCTCCTCCTCACTGGGGCTGGAGGAGGACGACGAGCCAGATGAGGAGCCTATGATGACCTGAACAAGCAAGGTAAGGGAGCGGCTGAAGAGCGGTGGCTGAAGAGAGGTGTGGGGCAGGAGTCAGCACCACAGGTCACGGATGGTGTGCGAATGGCAAACGACACACGCCCACCAGCAAAGTAGCTTCTTCACTGATCTGCGTCCCCAGTTGGGTTAGCGCACTCTCCAGTCATGAGCTCGCGAAGCAGACAGACACCTCACACACTTGCAGACAGCCCCTGGCCCCCCTCTAGCCCACTTGCACAGCCCCTAGAATGAAGGAAGGAGCTCCCCAGACCTCCCCCGCCTTTCAGCTCTTGCCTGGTACTCCTCGTCATCCTTGTCCTCCTGCTGCCCCTCCACCTCCTGCTCGGACTCAGACGAAGACTCAAAGGGCAGCACCAAGGCCAGGCGGGACGCAGCAGCAGGAGGGGCCCCAGGGGCTGTGTGGCTCACTGCACCAGGCAGCTGTCCCAGGGCCTGAGAGCCCTGGCCTGGCCTGGCCCCACCTCCCACCAGGGGGCCAGCTGTGGAGGCCGCCCCCTGCCCTTCCGCTGCTGACCCTGGCTGGCGGTGGCTGCTGCTGGCGGCGTGCCCAGCAGCGTCACGCTCGGGGCTGGAGTCGATTGTCATCACCTCCCCTGCCCCTACCCCTACCCCTGCTCCTGCCCCTGCCCCTGCCCCTGCCCCTGCCCCTGCCCCTGCCCCTGCCCCTGCCCCTGCCCCTGCCCCTGCCCCTGCCTGTGGTTGTGGTTGTGGTTGTGGGGTGCTGAGGGAGGCTTGAGCGTTGCGGGGGGCCAGGCGGGGCGGTGAGGGTGCGTGCTCCTCCCAGTCACTGTCGCTGCCGTAACCTGCAAAAGGTCGCGGCAACACAGGGAACGAGCTGTCCATGCTGCACAGTTAGTTAGTTAGTTAGTTGGTTGGTTGCTGCACACCCCCCTCCCTCACCATGCACACAACCCTTCCTCTCTCACTTTTCACCCATCCATGGAAAACACAGGCAAAAGGGGGTGGGGGGACACACCCCCTCCCCCCTGCACACACCCCGTGCAATGGTGCTGTCTGATGCCTTGCCCTGGGGCTGGGGCAGGGGCCGCTGCCCCCTTCTGCTCGCCCCCGTGGGCAGGAGTCTAGTCTGGAAGCAAGACTAGTGGCAGGTGGTTGTGGTAGTGAGCTGTGGTGGCAACTGAGGGGAGCTGAGGTGGGGGTGGTCAGGTGGAGAGGGAAGGGGGTGGGTGGACAGGTGGGTGGGTGGGTGGGTGGGTGGGCAGGTTGTTGCAGACTGCACGGATGGCGGTGTCAAGGCGGGTGGGTGGGTGGGTGGGTGGGTGGATGGGTGGGTGGGTGGATGGGTGGGTGGGTGTCCCATTGCTGCCCTGGCAATGCTGTGGCCCTTCCCTTCCCTGCCTGGCCACTCAGGCCGCTGTCCTCCCCCCTTCCCCCTCCACCTCCCCTCCCCTCCCCCCTCCCACTCAACCTCTCTTCCCCCCTCCCCCAAACCTTCCCTCCTCCCTCCCCCCTCACCTCCCACCCCCAGGTATGCCACTGCATGGCCAAGGTCAGCAGCACACGCCGCTGTGAGGGCGAGGGCACCCCCCGCCCCTGGTTTCAAGGCGGCACGCAGTCGAGCCACCGAGGCTGCAGACAAGACCAGCAGGCCAGGCTGGGTACTTCTTACGGGGTAGAGGCTGGGGGATGGAGGGGTGGAGGGGGGAGGGGGAGGGCATGTGGTTGAGAGGGTGGAGGTGGGTGGTAGGCGGGGGCAGGTAGGGGGTGGGGAGGGGAGAGGAGGGAGGAGGGAGGAGGGTCGAAGGGGGTGAGGGAGCTGGAGAGGGGAGGCGCAGCCAGCCACCCACCTGCTGACCTGCAGCGCCCCTGGAGGAGGCTGTTCAGGGCATCCAGGTGGCGCTCATATGCAAGTTGGGCTGCGCGGGCCATGGCGGCAGCGCTGGCCTGCCGTGTGCTGGCTTCCCAGGTGGCTGCTGTCATGGTGGGGGTCAGGTTGTCCAGGCCCTGGGGAAGGCAGCCAGGGGGCGGCAGTTGGGTGCGGGAGGGGGAGGAGGGGCAGAGTCGGTGATGAGCCAAGGACAGGGACAAGCAGGGTCAGGAGGAGGGGAGTGGGGCCAGGAGGGCATTGGCAAGATCAGTTCAGATAGTGTCGAGCTATGGAAGTTCAGGCATCGTGGAAATATATCAACCCGATTAAAGCTACTGTAGTGATACGCCCTGTTGGTGATACGCTGATTTGGTGAAACCCAAAAAAACGGTCCCAAAGGCACTATTGGCACAAATTTGGTGACAGCGCCTGGCTCAAACATTGAAGTGATACATGTTTGGTGACTCCCTATTCTAAATAGATCTACGAAGCCAGAGGCTGCCAAGTGCAACACTCAGCACATTGTCCACAATAGTATTTGTTCACTAGTGGCAGCAGCCCTCGAAGCTTGTTTTCAGCTTTGGCGCCATATACCATGAGTTATGGTTAGAGTTATGGTGAACTTGAGGGTGCTGCTACAAATTTGGTGACAGCCACATCTCAAACAAATGGTGATACAATTTGGTGACGAATTGATTTGGTGAAATCACCAACAGGGCGTATCACTACAGTATGTAATGTATATGATACATATATACAATTCGAGATCTAAATGTATGACCACAGAAGCATGACCACTACCCAACACAGCTGCTGCCTGGTGCCCCTGCGATGGCCTACATTGGGCAGGGCGGTCATGTGTCGGCTGCGCGGCAGCGTCCGCCCCCAAGACCTCTCACAGAACGCCAGCTGCACCTGAGGACATGGAGCACAGCGGCAAGACATTGAGGCGTGGTGTGAACAAGAGTGAGGGCGGGCGGGCGGGCCTAGGTGTCCAGGCGCAAGCAGGGGGCCAGGCAGGCAGGGGGCCAGGCCAAGCAGTAACCCACTACATGCAGGTGCTGCCTGGGCCACCTAAACATACGCAAAGCTTTCGCCTGCAAGACAAGGCCAAAGAACCCCCACGAGTTTGCCCCTTGACCCCAGATCACAATTCTGAGCAGGGGTAGGTGCTCACCCATGACCTTAGCATGTAAGGGACTTGGGCCACTCGCCCAATAGGTGCGGGGTGGAGACCATCCCCTCCCTTTGCACGGTCTTGGAAGAGAGGGAGGGGTCGGTGCACGCACAGGTGCCCGTCTGCCCACCTGCCCATCTGCCTGCCCGCCTGCCTACCCTCCCACCCACCTGCCTGCCGGCTGTGCCTCCCCATGCGCTCCTCAGCTCACCTGGTCAGGCTGCACCTCCCCCACTACGTCCACCAGGGCCTGGTTGGCCAGCAGGTGGGGCGGGCGCTGCATGGCCTCATCAAGTACCCAGCTGCAGCACACATCACGAGGCAGGAGGGCAGGCAGGCAGGCAGGCAGGCAGGCAGGCAGGCAGGCAGGCAGGCAGGCAGGCAGGCAGGCAGGCAGGCAGGCAGGCAGGCAGGCAGGCAGGCAGGCAGGCAGGCAGGCAGGCAGGCAGGCAGGCAGGCAGGCAGGCAGGCAGGCAGGCAGGCAGGCAGGCAGGTAAATACCCTGCACCTTTGTGCCCCTCCAACCTTGATCTGCCGCCACTAATAAGTCACAGTGCTGCCACATCCACCCCTACTGCCCCTGCTCCCGCCGCTGCCCCTGCCCCTGCCCCTGGCGAGGGCGAATGGGTGGGGGCGGCGCACAGCAACCGGCAAGGGTGGGTGTGGGGGGTGGAGGGGGTGGGGGGTGAGGGCAAAGCAGGCGGCAGTGGGGTGGGCAGGCAAGGGGGTTGCGCACTTGTTCAGGTCGCGGGTGACGGGCAGGTAGTCCCGGGACAGGAACTGGTCGTAGGGGGCACGCATCAGGGCCTCTGGCAGCACCCCTGCCTGGTAGATGTGCACCTGGCCCGCCACGTCGCTGCGCAGGGCCCCAGCAGCAGCAGCAGCAATCAGCAGCTGCGAAAATATAGTGACCACCTAGGTCTAAGGTCCAAGGTCAACAGGGGTGCAATGAATGCTCGTAGGCAGCAGCAACATCGCTGCCGGCGTCCAAAACAAATACAAAAACAAAAAAAGTCCGGCAACAGTGCGCACCTAACGATGATTGTGGCGCCGTCATGCGACCAGTGGCCGTCCACCAGGGGAAGCGGGTCCGTCCAGCGGCCTCCCGGGCCTCCCGCCGGCCCCGGCACCCGCAGCGGCAAAGTGTCTTGGCTGCTGAAACTGCGCACAAGGCAGGCCAGACGTATAAGCGCGTCGAACCGAGATTCTCGGAGCCCGATAACCTGTGACGCGCCCTAAACCCTAGCAGGTTTGCACCGCGAACCTCACTTTGCGAGGGTGGCGGCCATCGCGACGCGCACCTGTTGAGCAGGACGCCGCGCCAGCAGTCCCACAGCAGCGTCAAGCCGTCGTAGCCAGTGGTGAAAAGCAGTCGAGGTTCCAAAGGGTGTGCGCCCAACACATGGACCTGTACACCGTTGGATCACCAGTACCGTTACAAACACAGGCAGGCGCGCTTGCCGACCCGATGCTTCAATGGCAGGCGCCATGCTACACTAACCCGCTCAACGTGGCCTCGCATGACGTGCAGCTGGCGGCCCTTCGCGGCGTTCCACACCCGCACGGTATTGTCCGATACAACCGCCAACACCTGCGACAGTCAGGCACATCGCATGGTTTACAGAGCGTGCTTGAACACATCTGCACGCTCACTCCACAGCCACTCTGGAGGCCTGGATGTTGCGGTTGGTGAGTGCGCATGCAAAGCTGTTAGCACCAACAGCAGGTGGCTCTCCTGCTTGACCGCCATGGCACTCAGCAGTTGTGGTAGTGGCGCAGTGGCGCAGTTGCACTGCAGTTGCGCAGTTGTGGCACTCTGCAATGGTGCTCGCCAGTGGCAGCAAAGCGGAAAGGCATATCCAGCTGAGGCGCCATCCTGGGAACGCCCACATGCGCCAAAACCACAGATACCTCGGCGGCCCCTCTATTGAAAGCATCGCAGCAGGCTAATGTAAGAACCCGACAACACCCTGCAACACTTCGGGCACACCCCGCCGTACCAGCCGATCATCGCAGCTCCACGCGACTTGATTGATGATGGTGGGTGCGGGCTTCTTGCGTTGCCGCCCCGCTGGGCCGGGCCCGGCCGCCAGCTGAGCGCGCTCGCACTCATCTGCTTCGCACTCTAACGACATGTCCAAGGTCCAGGCAGCGACCTGTACGACGTCGGGTAGCCCAACATCGGAGGAAGGGTGGTAAGGATAAACGGAGGCAAGAAACTAGTGAGACGCTTGGGAGGTTAATCGCTGGAGGAGGGAGCTGTGGGTGGGGAGCTGCATTGAGACTAGGAGCGGGAGCAGGGACTGAGTCGTGGATTTCTGGATTTTTGCATGTCCATTACTGACCTGGGTCTTAACCCTAGCAGGGCACACCTGGTGGGGCGGCCGAGCTGAGGGCTGCTGGCGCCACACCTGTGGGCAGCAGGCCATGCAGGGCTGTGTTGAGCCTGCGTCCAAACCTGCCTGTCTCACGCATTCTCACACTCCCACTGTCTCACACTGTCTAACAAAAGAATCACAAAAGTCTGTCCACAGACTCCATCATTACCATTGCCATAACCTGCCCAGCACCCTACCCCGTCTACATATGTCTTTCATCACACATGGTTGGCATGCCACCATGTGCATTACGACATTGGTTTGGTTACCATGTGTGGGGTGAGGTAGGCAGGTCCATGCTGACCCACTCTGTCTAGCCTTCCCGGCTGCCACTGCTACTGCTGCTGCTGCTGTGTGCATGGGGAGGTAGAAGGGGGAGTAGTGAGAGGACCCCACCTTGATGGCACCGTCCTTGGAGCAGCTGGCCACCCGGTCGCCTGCATGGCTGAACAGCATGAAGGTGAGGGAGGTGGAGTGGCCCTCCTGCGCACCACCCACACCCAAACACATCAGCGCATCCCTGAGGCACCATAGCAAAAGAACCCTAACACGTTGTGCCTGTGGGTAATGCAGTGCGCACAGGTATTGCATGTCAGATCCCAACCCATGACATGGCCAGCTGCGACGTTTTTCACCTGCACTACTTACCAGTTTTGCCACTGGGTTGGGCGCTGTCCAGGTTGACCCCACCCCTTTCCACGCTGCCAGCTGACAGACCGAGGGCATTGAGCTGCAATTCAAATCTAAGACCGGTAAGAGTGAGAGCGAGTCCGTGGACGCTGCTGCTCCGGGAGCTGCCCTTGCAGCAGGCTCGGGCCCCGCCCATTCCCACACGTAGGCGTTGCCATCGTTGCTGCCAGCCAGGGCAAAGCGCCCATCACCGCTCCAACGGCAGCAGCTCAGGCCTTGTCCGTTTCGCGGCCCCGACACGCCGGAAGGGCCTCCGCCGGCCGCAAGGGCGCTTGTCCGCGCCGACGCCGGGCCAGTGACCCCATCTGTGCCAGTTGCGGCCGCGGCCGTGGCTGCAAATGCGGTGGTCGGTCGCATCACGAGAGCGGGCTGGATGCCGTCCAGCGCGTTCCATATCCTAACGCAGCAAGTGACGTGTAGTGTACTAAGAAGCGAGATGGTGGGAAGATTGATATCTTCTTGGTAAACATCTTGCTTAACCACCTGCAGGTTCCGTCCCAAGAGGAGGAGAGCAGCGCGTACGGCAGCCGGGCGTTGAAGTCCACTGAGGTCACACTAGCCGCGTGCCCTACGAGCACAGCCACCGGGTGGCCGATGCTGCCGGCCTGCGCGTGGGGGACGGCGCGGATGCACGACCTTCACACTCGCTCACACAAGAGCCGCTGTCGTGTGATGTCCACACAGGTGGAAATGTTGCAACTTGAACGCGCCTGTAAGCTCCACACACGAATGACCTTGTCCACGCCCGCTGATGCCACGAGCGTGCCGGCGGTGTTGATAGCCATGTCGTTGATCTCGCCCTCGTGTCCGCGGCAGGTCGCTTCCAAACGGCCGGTGGCCAGCCGCCAAATCTGCAGACCCACCGACGCGCCACGACACCTAACAATGCCTGCAATGCCTACTCAACTATGTCCCTTCCGCCTACCAACCCTACTCCTTTCTTATCTCCCAGTCCTGCCTCTTCAGCTTCCTCTCCTCCCCTCTTCAGTCCCTCCCTCCTGCTTGCTTTACCACTCTCCTTGCCACCTGCCGTACTCCATCTCTTCACCTCCGCCCTTCCCCAACTCACTCCCCTCCCTTCTCCCCTCCCTCCCCTCGCCCCATCCTCCTCTTACCCCAGCATTGTTTCCCCTCCATTCCTCCCCAGGCCCACCTTGACCAGCCAGTCATCTGACCCCGTGACCATGAGCGAGCAGCAGGGTGTGAGGGACACGCAGTACACTGACAGCTTGTGGCCCCTCAGGGTGCGGGCGTGACGCAGGGCACTGGCCAGGGGGGGTGTGGAGCCTGGGCCTGACGGCAGCCGGCAGCCTGCCAGGGGGAGGGGCAGGTGGGGCGCAGCAGGTAGGGGCGTTCATGGGAGGAAGAGGAGGAGAGGAGGTCAGGCAATGGAGGGTAGAGGCAAGGCGAGCTTGGAAGGAAGGAAGAGAGGGAAAGATGAGAATGTGACTGAGGTTTACAAGCCATGGACATCCCCTCCCCCTCCCCCTCCCCCTCCCCCTCCCCCTCCCCCTCCCCTGTCCCCCACGGCAAGGTATTGATTGAGTGTGCTCACCTGACCCAGAACCCATACCCAGCTGTCGCAGCAGCAGCAGCTGAGGGCGGTTGGCATAGCGGGCCGGCTGGGCCGCCCAGGGCAGCAGCCGGCCCTGTTGGTGCGGTAATGGCCCCCTAGCATGCAGCATGTGGGGGTACCCTGGCCCCCTGCCAGCAGGTCTGGAGGCAGCAGAGGCAGCCCCCCCCAGCCCCCACCGCCCCCCTGCAACTCCACCTTGGGATGGCAGGGCAGGGAGGGGGGAGCATGCAGGACCCCCTGCACTGAGCAGTGAAGTGAGGCCCTGCGGAGAGGCAGGCAGGCAGGGGGTAGGGTGGGGTGGGGTGGGGTGGGGTGGGGTGGGGTGGGGTGGGGTGGGGTGGGGTGGGGTGGGGTGGGGTGGGGTGGGGTGGGGTGGGGTGGGGTGGGGTGGGGTGGGGTGGGGTGGGGTGGGGTGGGGTGGGGTGGGGCAGTGTGAAGGGTAAGGAGCCCACAGTGGTGACACCCCAGTAGCAGTGGGCCAATGGTGTTCAAGGCGTGAGGACGCTAGGAGTGCAGGAGGCCATACCTGGGCACTGGGGTGACCCGCTTGGCGCTGAGCTGCCAGCACCTGGCTCAGCAGGTGGGGCAGGGCCTGGGGGTGGAGGTGGGGCCAGCGCTCATGCAGGTCTGCCATGCTGCAGCGGTGCTCGTGCCCTGCATATGGCAGCCAAGGGCAAGCAGCAATATGGGAGGTGGCATGGAGGTCTGTGGAGGTCGTCATAAGACTAAGAGCTTGATAATGAAGGGTGGGGTGCATTCAATTTGTGTGACCCCGCATCGGCAATGAGAGCAGCATGTTAATATGATGCCGTTAGCAAAGTTAGGTGGCAGCAATGGCAGTGGCTATCGAGGGAGGTGGTGGTGGGGAGACTTTCCCAACACGCTGATGCAGGAGCAGGCAGCTTAGCTAGTGACTCACCAAAAATGTCTTGGCGGGTGGGCAGGAGCCCAGCTTGCATGGCATCCTGCTGAATTGCCTGGACCGCGTCAGGTCGTAGGCTTGGGATGGAGGAGAGGAAGCTCAGGGTGAGAAAAATGACCTCCCGAGGGTCTACTTCGTGCAAGAGAGCCCTCTGCAGAAATGAGCCACAGAGAAGGATACCACAACCACTGTATGTTTGGTAAAACCATGCACAATCTAGATGACCTAACGAGACCATGGTGGCCATGGCACCATGGGAACACCCCCCCTACTTTTCCCCCGAGATCTTGTCCCAAACCACTTTGTCTGTGTCAACCGCCACCGCAGCGAGAGCAACGGTAGCAAGGGCAAAAAAAAGGGAAAACTTTTCACCTCGCCTCCCTTCTCCGGCATCCCGCGACCACGCGGCTTACGTCCCGCTGCCCAGAGCGGGCGATAGCCGCACCCGGCCACGTACGAGCAAAGTTTGGCCTGAGTCTCAGGACACTTTCCTAGCTGCTATGGTTCACGCGACACCACTTTCTCGAGCACGCACACCAAGTGTGGCGGGGGTTAGGAGTTGCTCAATTGCTGCCAGCCACGGCTTTTTCAGCACGGCTACGTACTACGGTGCGCGCTGAGTCCCGGGCAACCGTTGTGATGGTTAACTTAACTTTGGACGATCAGCATGGATGAATACTCGACTTCACGCAGGTTTCAGCAAGTGCACTAGCAGGTCATTATACACATCATTGCACCACTTCCATCAGCTCAGGTGGTTGGATTAGTTGGACGGCTTGGTGCGGTGACGCGTATGCTGTGTGCGTGTGTGTCTCCAGTGCGCAAAACAGGTTACAGCCGTGCTGGTTAAGTTCTCAATAAAGCGTTCAGGAAGCCCCGGAAAGTCACAGCGCAGCTACCATCTTAACCGCGCCCTACATCAAACGGAACCTGCAGGGTCCACTTAGCCAGCGTGCGGCTAGGGCCTTGGGAAAGTTAACAAATGGGAAAGAAGAAGGGCGGAGGCTTTCTGGACTTGGAGGACGACGACGCAGCTGCTCCAGCTGAGCCAGCCGCAGTTGAGAAAGCCGCCCCTGCTCCCGGTGCGGGCAAGGCCAAGAAGGCCGCCAAGAAAGGGGGAAAGAAAGGAGGGAAGAATGCTGGTTTTGACAGCGACGAGGAGGACAGCACGCTTCTCAACACGCTGGGGTCCGAAGACCAGGCCCCGCCCACCAGCAAACCTGCAGGCAAAGGGAAAGCTAAGGCAGGCAAGCCTGCTGCCAGCGCCTTCGACCTTCTGACCGAGGATGCTGAAGAGCCAGTAGCCGCTGTGAGGCCCAAGGCTGGCAAGGCGAAGGCTGGCAAGGCCAAAGCTGCTGCTGGGTTTGCAGCCCTGGGCTCAGAGGATGAGGATGCTGAACCAGAGAATGCTGTGGCAACTGAAGCTGGGGAGCAGGAGGAAGAGGAGGTGGGAGGCACATGTAACGATCAGCAGGCCCTGGTGTGGGCTGCGACCCTCACCCTCACCCTCACCCTCACCCTCACCCTCACCCTCACCCTCACCCTCACCCTCACCCTCACCCTCACCCTCACCCTCACCCTCACCCTCACCCTCACCCTCACCCTCACCCTCACCCTCACCCTCACCCTCACCCTCACCCTCACCCTCACCCTCACCCTCACCCTCACCCTCACCCTCACCCTCCGCATGAGCCCAGCGCCTCCGCATGGATGCATGTGCGTGCATGGCCCCATGCGCAGGCTGGCATGCCTATGTCCCTGCTTGTGGCTGAGGTGGTGGGGGTGGTGCCACACCCGAAGGCAGGGGACAAGATGCGCATTGCAGAGCTTGACACAGGCTATGGCAGACTGAAGGTGGTGACCACCGCCCTGAACGTGAAGCGCGGCATGAAGGTGGTCTTTGCGGTCAGTGTGTGGGGCAGGGAGGGGCAGTGGCTCAGCTGCTGCAGGGAGGGGCAGCTGATCAGCTGGCTGGTCAGGGCTGAGTCTGAGATGAGTGGGAAGAGTGAGCAGGGCTAGCAGGTGAGGGAGCAGGTGAGGGTGAGGGCGAGACCTTGCCTTGCCTCATGGTCAGTGAGCAGGTCCGCCATCCAGGTTCAGAGTCCATGCCCCTGTTACAGGAACAGGTCGTATGGCAACCACACGCATGCTTGGCCTCGCATGCCATGCACGCTTGCATGGCTTGCTTGGCTTGCAGCCGGTCGGAGTGACCACCGCCAGCGGGCTGACGATCAGCCAGCGCACGCTGAAGGGCGTGGACTCATTTGGCATGCTGTGCTCAGCGTATGACATTGGGTGGAGCTCCGTGCCTGATGGCCAGCTGGTGGTGCTGGAGGAGGATGCGGTGGTGGGGCAGCCGGCCCCTCAACAAGCGCCAGAGGTGGGCAGCAGGGCAGCAAGGCAGCAGGGCAGCAGGGCAGCAGGGCAGGGCAGGGCAGGGCAGGGCAGGGCAGGGCAGGGCAGGGCAGGGCAGGGCAGGGCAGAGCAGGGCAGGGCAGGGCAGGGCAGGGCAGGGCAGGGCAGGGCAGGGCAGGGCAGCAGGTCAGGGGCAGGGGAGTGGGGCAGAGCAGCAGCAGGTCAGCCAGGCAGCAGGTAGCAGGGCGGGTGGTAGGGGCTACAGGGTGCTACAGTGGGCTTCCCTGTTTCAAGGCACCACCTATCTCAGTAGTGGGCGATGTCTGCTGCACGGCCCCAGGGGCGTCTCACCCCAGCAGCAGTGTATGCATGCAGAATGCACCCCCAGAAGTGTATGCATGCAGAATGCACCCCCATTGCCACCATCAGGCTGCTGATCCCAACTGCTGACATCCCATACTTCGTGCTGGCTGCTGACACTCCCCCTACCACCAACACCATGGAGCTGCTGACCCCCAGGCAGCTACTAGCAAAGACATGGAGCGCTCTGGACCTCCTGACTTGCATGACTGTCACACCTTGTACTGTTGACCTGTCTCAGGGCTACCCCCTGCCAGTCCACACTAATGGAAAGGCAGCAGCAGAGCCCCCTGCCCCTCCTGGCCCTGCCCCTGGCCCTGCCCCTGGCCCTGCCCCTGAAGCACCGGCAGAGGATCTGAAGAAGAAAGGAAAGAAGAAGGTACGGATGGCATGGTGCGTCACACTACGCTGCGCTGCTCTGGCCTGGTCTGCCCTGCCCTGCCCTGCCCTGCCCTGCCCTGCCCTGCCCTGCCCTGCCCTGCCCTGCCCTGCCCTGCCCTGCCCTGCCCTGCCCTGCCCTGCCCTGCTCTGCCCTGCCCAGCTTGCACACTTGTGTATAGACAGTACTCCTGAGGGTCTGTCACACTGCCCAGCACTGGCCTGCGCTGCACTGCCCTATGCTCCTCTACTCTGGCCTGTGCTGCACTGCCCTCTGCTGCTCACCCCACCCCCTCCCCTCGATGCATTATGATGCCCTGTCCCTCGTCTCCCCATGCAGCAAAATGCAGCTTCACTGTTCGCGGCTTTGGAAGAGGCAGTCACAGTGGATAAGGCTGAGGAGCAGGAGGAGCAGGCAGCCGCTGCACCTGCCCCTGAAGCTGAAGCAGCTGGCGGGAAGAAGAAGATGGGCGTGAAGAGGGTCGGCGCCGCCAGACTGTTTGCAGCCCTGGAGGAGTCAGTAGGGGCAGGGCCAGAAGCAGGGCCTGGTGGCGACGGTGCAGCTGATCAGGCTGGTGAGGAGGGGGAGGGGGCAGGGCCAGCTGCTGCTGCTGCGGCCGCCCTGGACTCAGTGACAGCGGGCAGCAAGAAGAAGGGCGTGAAGAAGGTCGGTGCGGCCAGCCTGTTCGCTGCCCTGGAGGAGTCTGCGAAAGGTAGGGTGGAGGGAAAGGGGGCGGGCTGGAAGGGAAGGGAGGGTGGCATGATGTTGTGCAGCTGGCTGTGGCCCCTGACCCTGCTGCTGCTGCTGCTGCTGCTGCTGCTGCTGCTGCTGACAGGTGCCCTTCTGCTGACAGTCCTGGCACTCCTGCCGCCCTGTCGCCCTGTCGCCCCCCGCACGTCCCCATACGTGCACCTCAACGTGCTAGCTGCCAGATGCCGCCCACCCACACTGCTGCCCCCCCTGCTGTCATGAGCCCTGGGTTAGTACCCTCATCAGCCACTGCTTGCCTGTTGCTACTGCCCACCCTGCCGCCCTGCCTGCCACATGGGCCTCCCTCCATGCTGCCCTGCCTGTCTGCTGCTGCTCCCAGGCGATGAGGCTCCAGCGGCCGGCGAGGAGGGGGAGGAGAGAGCAGAGGAGGGGGTGGGCGCAGAGAAGAAGAAGAAGAAAAAGGCCAAGGGCGACATTGACAGCCTGTTTGCTGCACTGGAGACGGAGGTAGCAGCAGGTGAGGGAGAGGGAGGTGCAGTGGGCATAGAGGTGCAGGTTGCTGGCAAACGGGTGGACATTTGGCCAAGGCACATGGAGAGCTTGCTGTATACAGTCACTTGTCTCCTTTCCGCCACATCTTCTGCGCAAGCATGTCACCACACACAGCGTGGAAACATGACGCGACCCGTACGACAACAGCAACCCTAGCAATGAGTTAACGATGCGATGCGCGGAAAAGGAACGTGGGTTTTTGGTGAAGCATGAAGAGAACATGACACAAATAAGTGGCGGAAGAGGCAACTTACTGTGTAGCGCCCATCTGGCGACATGGTCAGCAGCGGACACATGGTAGAAGGCTTAGTACCCAGCTTACTCGGTGGCCCCTACAGCTACTTGCCCCTGCCCAGGTCTGACCTGATCTGACCTATTTTCCCTTGATCTGCCTTGATCTGGCCTGATCTGGCCTGGTCTGGCCTGATCTGACAGGACACGATCTGCCTTCATCTGGCATAACCCAACATGATCTGGCCTGTGAGTCGGTTCAAAGTACTCTTAGTGGTCTCGCCTGTGCTAGTTAAGCCTGATCTGACCTGATGTGACGTGACCTGATCTGACCTAATTGGCCCTGGTTGGCCCTGATCTGACTTGATCTGGCATGATCTGACATGAGCTGGCCTGATATGACCTGAGCTGGCCTGAATTGCCTGTGAAGCCGCCTGAGAGTGATTCTGGTGAGCTTGCATGTGCCTTGCACCTTTTGCGTCGCACCTTGCAGACCCAAGCCCACAGCCAGCAGGCGAGCAGCCTGATGACAGCCAGGCAGTTGCGGACGCCAGCAGCAAGAAAAAGAAAAAGAAGAAAGGAGGGGAGGACATTGATAGCCTATTTGCCGCCCTGGCCCTGGGGGAGGTCGCGCCTGGCACACCAGCTGCTGCTGGAGGCAGCAAGGCAGAGGAGGGGGCCACTGCTGCCCCTGACCCTGCAGCAACAGCAACAGCAGAGGCGGCGGCGGCAGCAGCCACAGCAAGCAGCTCCACAGCACCTGCTGCTGGGCCGGCAGGTAAGCCCAAGCTGTCCAGGACCGCAGTGGCAGGCAGGGGCGATGCAGCTCTCCGACCATGGCATCGCACCACAAACGCGGCGTCCTATCCTGCCCCACCCTGCCCCTGCCGCCCCTCACCCTCCTCTTTGTGCCCTCCTGCTGCCAACTGTGCCCTCCTGCTGCCCACCACCCCCCAGGCAAGAAGGGCGGCAAGGCCAGCAAGGCCAAGGAGGCAGACCAGGAGCTGGACGCGCTGCTGGCGGAGCTGGACGCCCCCAAGGCAGCTGCACCACCCGGCGCTGAGGGCAAGGGCAAGAAGAAGAAGGGCAAGGGTGGCAAGTCAGGTGCGAGGGGCAGGGGATGGGTGTGCAGGAGAGGGGGTAAGGCCCAGGTGTGGGCCCAGCACCTGCCCTGCTGCTGCTGCTGCTGCTTCTGGTGTGCTGCAGCAGATGATGAGGGGTGGGCAGGAGGAGTCTTCATGGTGTAGGGCCTTCATGGGTGTCAGGGTGGGTCAGGGTGGGGGGGCAGGTACAGGCTGGGTCAGCCATCCCAGGGTTTGCCAGGGGTTGGCGAGCATGGGCAAGGTGTTCAGGAGGGGGAGGCAGGATGGGGGCAGGTTTCAGTTAGGTCGAACATTAACGTAGGTAACAGCAGGGAAGGGAAGGGAAGGGAAGGGAAGGGAAGGGAAGGGAAGGGAAGGGAAGGGAAGGGAAGGGAAGGGAAGGGAAGGGAAGGGAAGGGAAGGGAAGGGAAGGGAAGGGAAGGGAAGGGAAGGGCTGCAGTGGTCGCGCTTTGCATCTGCTTTTCACTTGCTCAACAGCTGCTCATTTGCTGTTGATGGTTTAGGCAGGGGCAGCCAACCCAGGGGTGGACAAGCAAGGGCAGGGTAGCGCTATGGTGTGAGGGCAAGCTGAAGCACTGAAGTCATACAGGCAGCAGCAGGGCAGGGCTATCACCTGCGGTTGCATGGGCAGGGTCAAGGCGGGCACCATGGTGTGGGGGCGGGATGCAGCACTGAGCTTTGACATTGGCAGCAGCAGAAGGGTTGGCTGCAGTTGTTGCGCTTAGTAATTCTGCTCAGTAGCTGCTCAGTAGCTGCTCAGTAGCTGCTCAGTAGCTGCTCAGTAGCCGCTTAGTAGCTGCTCAGTGAGTAGCTTGGTGGCAGTGAGCAATGGATGGGGGTGGGGGGGAAGGGGGTGCACTAGATGGGGGTAAGGTCACAAAGCCCAAAGAAGGCCAGCCCTGGTCTGCATGGCCACCATGTAGGCCGCCATGCGCACTGGCCATTTGAAATTTGAAGCACTGCAACCATGCGCCATGTGCATGCCCCCATGCGCACAGGTGCCAAGGAGGAGGAGGACATTGACGCCCTGCTGGCCTCTCTGGATGCTGGCAAACCCGCCCAGGCCCTACCCTCTCAGAAGGCAGCAGACCCCCCTGCTGCCCCCGCCCCCGCCGCTGCCGCCTTCGCCCCCAGGGCAGCTACTCCGGTGGCCGATGGCGCTGAGAAGGAGGGCGAGGAGGAGGAGGAGGGTGGGTGGGTGCAGCCGTGCAGTGTGCTGGCCTTGTAAAGTTGTGGGTCAGCAACAGGCAGTGCGCAGGCAGTGTGCTGGTTTCGCCAGGCCTGGGTCATTGCTCACAACATAGGGAGAGTGGTGCTGTAACAGGGAATGCACATGAGCCAGTCAGCAGGGTGCAGCCTTCTGAAGCAGGAGGAGGAGGAGGAGGAGGAGGAGGAGGGTGGGTGGGTGGGCGGTTGGGTGGGTGGGTGCAGCCTAGCAGTGTCGCAGTGTGAGAGGTGATGCATGTGGCAAGGGAAGGCGAGGAGGGTTAGTGGTGTGGTGAGGTGTGCACAGAGGCAGGGTAGGGTGTAGGGGGGTGGGTAGGGGGAAAAGTGGGGGGTATATCCTGCTCAGCCATGCATGACATATGGCGGGGTGGAGGTCAAGTGGGGCGATACCTTGTATAGATAGGCATAGTGTTTACATAATGATGATGTGTGATATCTGGTATCTAGTAGTAATTAGTATAATAATTATATATGTATTATAATCTCTCTCTCTATATATATACAGATTACATCTCTATATATATACATACATATGACTATCAATACTTTCTGCCTGGTAGGAGGGTTGGCGGCAGGTTGGAGGGACCGTAACAGGTGTATGGAGTGTGATTCAGTGAGAGAGGCGGCTGCCTGCCTGTTTGCAGATGGTGGTGAGGATTTGGAGGCCATGGCTGCGGCGGGCAAGGAGCTGAGCGCGGCACAGAAGAAGAAGCTGAAGAGGAAACAAAAGGAAAAGGAGAAGAAAGCAGCGGCTAAGGTAGGGGACTGAGGCAAGGTCTGGGGGGAGCAGGTTTGCCCCGTCCCGGACAAGCCCTCCTGAGATGCACTCGAATTCTTTGACAGTCTTCTTCTTCTTCTTCTTCTTCTTCTTCTTCTTCTTCTTACTCTTCTTCTTCTTACTCTTTGGACTAGTACAGTAGGCCCGTCCCACATCGGACGGACAGAAAGACATGGCTGCAATGCGTGGCTGGGACGGCCGTAAAGCTACAACCTGTTGAAGGCCCAATGCAACATGTTCATAGGATCAACAGCAAAGCAGTAGTAAAGCAAAGTTAATGTTGTGCCAACATGTCGCTATGCCAATATGTTGTCATGCCATCATGCCAATATGTTGTTACGCCATCATGCCATTTTGGTTGTCGGTTGACTGCTGCCCCTGCTGCTGCTGCCCCTGCTACTGCTACCAATGCTTCTGCCCCTGCTACTGCTACCCCTGCTGCTGATGATGATGATGCCGCTGCTGCTCCCCCTGCTGCTGCTGCTGCTGCTGCTGGTGATGATGCCGCTGCTGCTGCTGCTGATGATGCCACTGCTGCCACTGCTGCCACTGCTGCCACTGCTGCCGCTGCTGCCCCTGCTGCCCCTGCTGCTGCTGCCCCTGCTGCAGCTGCCCCTGCTGCTGCTGCCCCTGCTGCTGCTTCCCCTGCTATTGCTGCCCCTGCTGCCCCTCCTGCTGCTACCCCTGCTGCTGCTGACGCTGCTGCGGCTGCCCCTGTTGCTGCTGCCGCTGCCGCTGCTGCCCCTGCTGCCCCTGCTGCTCCTGCCCTTGCTGTTGCCTACCGCTGCCTGCTGCTGCCTTCTGCTGCCCCTGTTGCCCCTGTTGCTGCTGCCCCCCGCTACTGCTGCACCTGCTGCTGCTGGCGATGAAGCCGCTGCTGCTGCCCCTGCTGCTGCTGCCCCTGCCCCTGCTGCGGCTGCCCCTGCTTCAGCCGCCGCCGCCGCTGATGCCCCTGCCCCTGCTGCCCCTGCCGCCCCTGCTGCTGCCCCTGCTGCTGCCCCTGCTGCTGCTGCCCCTGCTGCTGCTGGTGATGATGCCGCTGCTGCTGCCCCTGCTTCTGCCGCCGCCGCCGCTTCTGCCGCTGCTGCCGCCCCTGCTGCTACTGCTGCCCCTGCCCCTGCTGCCCCTGCTGCTGCTGCAGCTGCTGCCCCTGCTGCTGCCGCCGCCGCCGCCGCTGATGCTGCTGCCGCCCCTGCTGCTGCTGCTGCCCCTGCTGCTGCTGCCCCTGCTGTTGTTGCCCCTGATGCTGCTGCCCCTGATGCTGCTGCCCCTGCTGCTGCTGCCCCTGCTGCCCCTGCTTCTGCCGCCGCCGCCGCTGATGCCCCCGCCCCTGCTGCCCCTGCCGCCCCTGCTGCTGCCCCTGCTGCTGCTGCCCCTGCTGCTGCTGCCCCTGCTGCCCCTGCTGCTGCTGCCCTTGCTGCTGCTGCCCCTGCTGCTGCTGCCCCTGCTGCTGCTGCCCCTGCTGCTGCTGCCCCTGCTGCTGCTGGTGATGATGCCGCTGCTGCTGCCCCTGCTTCTTCCACCGCCGCCGCTGATGCCGCTGATGCTGCTGCCGCCCCTGCTGCTGCTGCTACTGCTGCTGCCCCTGCTGCCCCTGCCCCTGCTGCCCCTGCCCCTGCTGCCCCTGCCCCTGCTGCCCCTGCTGCTGCTGCCCCTGCTGCTACTGCTGCTGCCGCCCCTGCTGCTGCTGCTGCCCCTGCTGCTGCTGCCCCTGCTGCTGCTGCCCCTAATGCTGCTGCCCCTACTGCTGCTGCCCCTGCTGCTGCTGCCCCTGCTGCTGCTGCCCTAATGCTGCTGCCCCTACTGCTGCTGCCCCTGCTGCTGCTGCCGCTGCTGCTGCCGCTGCTGCCACTGCTGCCACTGCTGCCGCTGCTGCCACTGCCGCTGCTGCTTCCGCTGCTGCTGCCCCTGCTGCTGCTGCCCCTGCTGCTGCTGCCCCTGCTGCTGCTGCCCCTGCTGCCCCTGCCCCTGCTGCCCCTGCCGCCCCTGCTGCCCCTGCTGCTGCTGCCCCTGCTGCTGCTGCCCCTACTGTTGCTGCCCCTGCTGCTGCCCCTGCTGCCCTTGCTGCTGCTGCCCCTGCTGCTGCTGCCCCTACTGCTGCTGCTGATGCCCCTACTGCTGCTGCTGCTGCCCCTGCTGCTGCTGCCCTTGCTATTATTGCTGCTGCTGCCATTGTTGCCGCTGCTGCCCCTGCTGCTGCTGCCGCTGCTGCCACTGATGCCGCTGCTGCCTCTGCTGCTACCGCCGCCGCCGCTGCCGCTGCTGCTGTTGCCGCCGCTGCAGCTGCTGCCCCTGCTGCTAGCCTGGCTGCTTTTCGAGGCTAGACACCTGCCATCAGGTGCATTGGGGACATGAGGCTCCGTCGCGCTGAAGCAGAGGCTGAATATGTTTTACCGTATAGGCAGTGCGCAAGGTTGACGTGCACGCCACGGCCAAGCGCCGCATCCGCGTGGTGCAGCCCAGTCTAGCCCAGTGGACTGCGGCTGTCAGTTCAAAATGATGGACCTAGGGCCGGGGCTGTACTCCGCGGGGGTTCGGGGTCTTTGTTTGACTGTCGGTTGACGGGCCGGCCAGACCATTCAAAACGAAGCATCGCGAGTAGACGCGCTGGCATCTACATTACCAGACCCACTACTCATCTCGATTTTTAAGGCCTCCAAAATTCAGAACGACTTTCGATCTTACTGCACAGTGTGTCGCGCTCGATTTCCTCGATGTACGATGCGGTGTTGAAGTTAGGAGAGGTCGCACGCTGAATCGCAGGCCATTCCGAGCACATTTTTCATCTTGACCCCCTATTTTTTTTGTAGATTAAGATAAGATTGGAGCAGTCTGAGCTTAGCAGACGTGGGTGTGCATGGAACAAAAGGCAGCAGCACATAGTGTCCTCCCTCCCTCACCCACCCACCCACCCACCCACCCACCCACCCACCCACCCACCCACCCACCCACCCACCCACCCACCCACCCACCCACCCACCCACCCACCCACCCACCCACCCACCCACCCACCCACCCACCCACCCACCCACCCACCCACCCACCCACCCACCCACCCACCCACCCACCCACCCACCCACCCACCCACCCACCCACCCACCCACCCACCCACCACCCACCCACCCACCCACCCACCCACCCACCCACCCACCCACCCACCCACCCACCCACCCACCCACCCACCCACCCACCCACCCACCCACCCTACTGCTCCGTGGTCTCCGTGGCCACTCCTGGTTTCACCCCCCTGCCTGGCCTCCTCCTGCCTGCCCCCCCGCCCCCTTGTGTACCCAGGCTGGTGATGAGGGAGGTGAGGGCCTGGCTGCTGCTCCAGCCGCCAAGGGCAAG
>JASKMD010000028.1:3292418-3452418 GCA_030144725.1 Haematococcus lacustris | reverse complement strand
CCCCATGGGAGGGCTGCTGGGGCAGAGGCTGGGTGGGGTCCCAGGGGGTTCAGCAGCTCCAGTTGCAGCTCAGCACCCCCCCTACCCCTTCCAACCCAGCACTGAGCACCGGGGTATGCACCTGGGATCTGGCCAAGGGCCTCCCTACGGCCAGCCTCAGCAGCCGCCTGGACGACTTGAACAGCAGCAGCACCAGCACCAGCACCAGCACCAGCACCAGCAGCGGCAGCAACAGCAACAGCAGCAGCAGCAGCAGCAGCAGCAACAACAACATTGGCCCTGGCAGCAACAGGGGCAGCCGGGGGCTTGGCAGCAACAGGGATCAAACCCCCTTTCTGCACCGGTTGCAGACTTGTTTGCGCTAGTGACGGGCATGGTTCAGGAACAGATGCCAGGGGCGCCGCCTTGGGAGGGCTGGGCTGGGGGCAACGGATCGGGGCAGGCTGGCAACAGAACTGCTTGATCTTGTTTTTTCGAGCTTGTCGGGGGGGTTGGAATTATAGGGAGGGTCTTCATCCTGGCACCATGCCCTCGTGACAGTGTCGGTTGTAATGACCGTAAGGAAGTCAGGGATGAGAGGGAGCACACACTGTCTAAGCAGGAGGCGAGGGTGCGTTGATGATGATGTGGCTTACACCGCTTAAACCGTCAGCCGTTAGGCTGCTAGGCCGCCCTCCCCCTCTAGGGGTTCGGGACTTTCTGTAACGCACTTCAAAGCAAGGTGCACAAACAAAGGTGCACATGGGCTCAACATGAAGTCATGCAAGTCCTCAATATTGTTCTGTAAAGTCATGGCAAACTCCGGATGCTCCCTGATGGAACTCGTGGCAGTGCACCCAAAGATAAAATGCATGGCGTCATCTACAACCCCCTCCGTGCATCTGGTGCATGTGCGATCAATGAAAGTTACCCCCTCAAACCGAGCCTTCTCCACCCCCAAAGCGCTGTTGCCTAACCTGAACCTAGTCAAGCTCGTGCGAACTTCTGTAGAGAGCTGATTGTTCAACAGGTGTTGCAGCTCCCTCAAGTGCAGGTCCGCCTGCTGCTGATCTAGCTGCTGTTGTTGCTCCCTCAGCTGTTGCTGCAGCTGCTGTTGTTGCCCTGTTAATTGCTGCTCCCACTGTCGCACTGCTGCCTGCTGCTTCACCACCAACACAGCAAGTTGCTGCTCCTTGCGTTCAAGCTCACTCCGCTGGAGGTCCTGGAGTTGTTGCTGCAGTTGTTGCAAGCGCTCCTTGTCAGCAAGCTGCTGCTCCCTGTGCTTCAGGTCTGTTTGCAGCGCCTCAGCCTCATAAGCACCAGCATCAGCCTGGGTCTCAGCCTGGGCCTCAGCCTCGGCCTGGGCCTCAGCCTCAGCCTGGGCCTCAGCCTCAGCCTGTGACTGGGCTTCAGCTTCAGCGGCAACAGCCTGGGCCTTGGCTTCTGCCTCTGCGCTGTGCCATAACCTCACTCGCTTTCAGAGCATTGGCACACTTAGCCTTCACTCCCCTCTTCTTGTCAACCATGGCCTTCACTGGCCTGCACACCGGCAAACACAGTTATCAGCTCAGTTCCTGCATATTTTTGAATGATTCTTGCTGCTCGTGGTTGCTCGAGAGCCACAGGCATCAATGTATGGATAATCTTGTGCGAGACTGCGATTCTGCAAATTGCACCTGGCAGCAATCCGCCGTCGCGGTCACGCCTCCATCTTGGGAGAGGGTCTTGATGCGTGCTAGGACGCAGCAGCACTGTTGCGTGCTGACCTGAAAAGTTGCGATGTCCAGTCAGGATGCGAAATTCAGCCGCGCTGAGTCCAGGCTGCCTATAGCAGTCGCAAACATTACCTGCGAGGCTCCAGAACACGTCGCATGTTGGGGGCCAGCCACCCGGCAAACCGCTAGGGCTGGCTGCACTCTAGTCAGGCCATCGCCAGCTCATCGCACCAATCGGCGACCTCATCCGTGCAGAAATGAGTTAGATGTTATCTCTTGAGCCATGGGGGTGCAGCCAATGGCGGGGGTGACCAGGTGTGGTGCCATGTGATTGATGCCAATGCCGTCCCCATGCTTGAACCATGCAGCATACGAGCACCTCTCCCGATGCACCGTCTCAGGCAATAGAGGGTCTCCCTCAAACCCAACCCAACGCCTCCCCCACCTCTCGAGCCCCTTGATTTCCATAGCCTTGGTGCCTAGGACCATGTCCGGGCTCAAGGTGAACTCACCCCCCATCAGCTCTCTGGCGGCAAGCTGGAACTGAGCACTCCAGCTCGCCTGACACCTCCTGCCTAACTCCACATCTGCCTTGATGACCCTCATTAGCAGGTCGCTGTGGGATAGTTTGGCAGTGTTCCAAAACTTGCATGCAGCCCTAAGCCAGTAAAGCTGGAAGGGCAGTTGCCCCAACTCCAGTGTTACCAAAATCGGCCAGAAAACGGTCCTTTTCCTCGTTTTCTCGTTTTCTAACTTTTTGGCTGGAAATAGTCCGTTCAGAACGACAGAGCGAAACGGCTTGGTGAGCTATTTGCGCCCCTTGCGATGCGTAACACCAAAGCCTATCACTTAGCAGTATGGGGAACGGTTGATAAGAAGCAGTCGCCCGGCAAGGCTACATGGCAAGTTGCTTGCAAGCGCTGCCCGTGGCAAGGCATTGTCCCTAGCGTGACGCGCATCGCGCAACATATCAGCGGCTCCAAGTCCGATGTTAAGGCATGTCCGTCCCCAGACCCAGAGCTATTGAAGCTAGTGCGGGATCACGAGGCCGCCGCAAGCCCAGCTGGGGCGTCTAGCTCCAGGCGCCGCAGCGGAGACGACATGGAGCCTTCGCCCTCGCGTCTGCGTGCTACACGCAACCCATCGCAGGAGGTGGTGACCAAGGAGACGATTGATGATGCGGTGGGTGGCGTGACTTGCACATGTCACTACTTGCACATGTCCCTTACGGCTTGCACGCATCCATATCATTAATATTAGCAACACTAACATTAGTACCAGTGATGTTATCACTACCAATGGCAACATGAACATCATCAGCAGCAGCGGCAGCAGCAGCAGCAGCAACATTATCACCATCACCATCAACGTCACTTGGCGGGCACCTTACCTAGCGTGTATCATGTGTGCATGTCCTTGCAGCTAACCGATCTCATGACCAGGGAGTGGGGTGTGCCTCTACACATCCTCAGAGGCGACGGGCTTGCTAGGTTTTGCAGGCTGGTGGGGCTGTACCCTGGCATCTACACCCCCCCTAGCTCCGAGCACATGCGAACAGTGCTTGTCCGCAAGGTAATGGTTCCATACTGCAGCAACTGTAACATTATATGCAACTATAGAGCAACACCACCAACAGCAGCAGTAACACCACCTTTACTAACACCACCACCACCTTTAAGCACCACCATTACCAGCATGCTTCCCCGTCAGCAACAACATGGCATGCATGCAGGCAGCGCTACGCTTGGACACCGAGCTAGCACCCTTGCGGGCTGAGCGGGCTGTCTTTGGGTGCGGCATCTCCTTCGACGGCTACACTGATGAATCCACCCGGTCCATGCTGAACGCCACGGTCACCACCCCCTCTGGCTCCATGCTGGAGTCAGCCATGGACACGGGCAACAACAAGAAAACCAGTGTGTACCTCAAAGAGACGCTGAAGACTGTCATCACGCGTGTGGGAGTGGAGTATGTGGTGGCGGTGTACTCTGACAATGCAGGACAATTGCAAATCCTGCACATGTGGTGTGCACGTGTGGTCTTGCGCATGATGGACAGCAGCAAGCCCGTCATCAGCAAGGTGTGGTTTGCTCTCAAGCGCATGCAGCTGGACATCAGAGCTGCCATTGTGGAGCACAACATCCCCAACGCAGAGCAAATCCTGCACGCTATTGGGCGCCGCACCAGCATGTTGTTGCGCCCTCTGCACGGAGCTGCTGCCTTGCTAGACCCAGAGTACCGACAACACTTCAACATGGGCGGGGAGTCATCTGCAGGACAATTGGACTTCCAAGCTGTGCTGCCTGACTTCATAAAGGTGGCAGAGAAGCTCAGTCCAGCCTCAGCAGCGGAGTGTGTCGTGCAGCTGCCCAACTACTTGCATTCCACTAACGCCTTGGCCGCTGAGACAGCCAAGAGTATGCCACCCCATCAGTGGCACAGGATCCACACCGGCGGAGCCCTGGGGGCACTGGCTATGAAGGTCACCTCGCAAGTGGCATCGGCCACCTCCTGCGAGCGTGCTTGGAGCAGCTATGGGTTTGTCCACAACCCGCGCCGTAACCGTTTGACAGCCAGCAATGCAGAGATGCTCACACAGCTCTACTTCAATTCCCGCCTATTGAAGCGTGCTGGCAAGGGTGTAGCCAGCATAGCTGAAGAGTGGCAGGCCGAGCAAGGGGAGGGGGAGAGGGAGGAGGAGGAGGGGGAGGGGGAAGAGGAGTTGCTTCAACGACTGCAAGCTGTCAATGATGATGCCCTTGACATCGCAGTGGAGGCTGATATGGCAAAGGTGGCTGCCCGTGTGGCAGCCCAGGAGGCTGAGGCTCTGGCCCTTGCTTTGAGCTTGTGAACTACCTTCTAGTCGTACTTCATGAGCATTAATACTTGGCTCCCTTGCATTAGGCCATCCTTGAGTCATCCTTGAGTCATGCTTGTGTGTGAGCCATCCTTGCATGTGAGCCATTCCTGTGTGTGTCATCATAGATTGTGACCACAACCATTATGGGCATGATTGCGGATGATATTGCCTGGCTGACCTTGCCATCAGCGCTCTGAGCCGTGAGAGCCGAAAATGTATACCAGAAGGGGTTTGAACCGATGACCTCTCGCAAAACGATGATACTGAAAAACGAAAACGGAGAAAACGACAAATCGTAGAAAATGTTCAGAACGGGATTTCGTTTTTGGTAACACTGCCCAACTCATGCAGCACCATCAGGCCTGACACTGAGCTACGTACCTTGGCAGCAAACCTGAGAAAGCTGAGCATGCGTGTTTGCATTGGGTTGGAGAGTTGTACACCATGCCCAAGGAATGCAGTGCCCCATACCTGGCTGCCATACAGCCCCAATGGGAGCACGAACGCCCTGATGAGGTGACACAGGGCATATGGATCATGCAGGACCCCATACTCTCTGGCACGCTTGCACGCCTGGCGCATAGCGAGGAACATGCCAGCCCTCATATGAGTGGCAGTAAAAGCAGGGGTGGCGCTGGGATTGAAGTGCATGCCTAAGTACTTGAACTCTCTCACCACAGGCAGCTGCAGTTTGTGAGTTTGTGAGTTTGTGAGTTGCCATTGAAGACCATCACCTTTGACTTGCCCACATTGACTGTAAGGTGTTTCCTATCTGCAAAGCCTTGTAGCTGGCAGACCAGCCGCTGCAGCCCGTGGGGCGAGGGTCAGGTCATCAGCATACATAAAGTGGGTGACAGGTGTGCCTTGCACCCTCACAGCATCAACAGGACCCAGGAACTCCTTACTGATGTCGTGAACATAGAGAGCAAACAGGAGTGGGCTGATGGGGCAGCCTTGCTTGACACCTTGGTCAGGAGTCACTGGGGGGGTGCGGTGGGGGCCATCTAACAGCACATAGCTATCATCCCTATACAGACCCTCCAGGCAGGCAAGCAAGGGCTGTGGCAGCTTGACCCCAACCCGCAAGTGCTCCCACAATTGTTGTCGAGGTATGTGGTCATAGGCCTGTTTGAAGTCAATGAAGGCAGTGAAAAGCTTGCGGTGCTTGGCATCTACGCTGGCCTTTGGAGCGTGGACAAGATGGCGCAGAATGAACATGGGTTGCATGGTGCTGCGTCCCGGGATGAGGGTGCGTTGAGGAGGGTGCGCTGAGGATGCAGCTTGGGTGTACTGCATGATTCCTTGGTTGCAAGCTTGTCAAGCTGCCGCAGTTTCTCATGCTTGTCTCTGACTTTGGGGCACAAGGTTGTCAGGAACCAGTTCTCTTCTACGTGTTTGTACTCACACACCCTGCACTTGATGTCCTTATCTAGATGTTGTTTACCTATCCACTTCTTGCTGAGAGTGTCCTTCTCCAGGAGCTGCATTGGTCGCGTATACTTACCATGCTCGTACACATGCAAGACCTCACTGAGCGTGGCTGTCTTGGACAACGACTCACCAGTGTATGGGGGAGGGCCTCTAACTGGTGTGCATTGTAGGCAAAAGGTTGCAGGGACACCAGGTAGAGCCCCCCCCCCTTACACTAGTGGGTCGCTGTCCAAGATAACCACGCTCAGTGAGGTCCTGCATGTGTACAAGCATGGTAAGTATGCGCCACCAATGCAGCTCTTAGAGAAGGACGCTGTCAGCAAGAAGTGGAGAGGCAAACAGCATCCAGATAAGGACATCAAGTGCATGGTGTGTGAGTACAAACAGGTAGTATAGCACATCAAATGGTTCCTAGCAACCCAGTGCCCCCAAGTCCAAGACAAGCATGAGAAACTGTGGCAGCTTGGACAAGCTTGCAACCAAGGAGTCATGCAGTACTCGTTATCTTACCTTATATCACTGCACACCTACACTAATGGGGCCTTGCCCATTAGCAACTTGGGCATGAAAACTGGCGACGCACTCCATGGCAGCATGCACATGAATGGGTGTAAGGGCAGCCGAGTGAGGCAGGTTGGCTTGGGGTCAGACTCAGACTCAGACTCAGATTCTGAACACGATTGATGTAGCAGTTCTAAACAGTTAGAGACCAACAATGAGCCTTGCCCCACTAAGCAGGTTCGACAGCTTGAAGGCAGCTGGCGGAGCGAGAGCGGCGGTTGTGGAGCAGCAAGCTCCTCGCTTCCTTTGCTACCTAGTCCGAGTGAAGGAGGCGAGGGGGTAGGCCTGCACACGCCGTAGTGGACAGCGAAATGCTCTTCACCCTGCAATGGTTGAGCTACGAGACGCCACTCAGGTTCAGCTCAGCTCAGCTCATCTCAACTCAGCTCAGCTCAGCCCAGCTCACCTTAGCTCAGGTCAGGTCACACCTCAGGGTTGGAGATCACGAGTTAGCCCCCCCAGCCCCCCACAAGGTCACCTGGCCGCCTGCCCCCTCTCCCCCCTCCTGCTCCCCAACCTCTCTTGCCCCCCAACCCATCAGCCCAGTGACCCACCAGCTGTAGGGGCCTGACGGGGGCCAAGCCGCCAAAGAAGTCGGTGACCCGCACGCGCGACAACGGCGCGTCAAGGCCTAATGTCACGCGGTGAGCAAAGGTGCTGTCCAGCCGCTCGTACCTGATGCAGCAGGAGCCGTAGGGGGCAAGGAGGAGGGGGCCCAGGGGCATCATCGCCATCACCATCACCATCATCGGCATCATCATCAGCAGCAGCAACAACAACAACAACAACAGCAGTAGCACCACCAGGGGTGGGAGGGGGAGGGGGGGAGGGGGAGGGGCATCATGGGTGGTGGTCAGGGCAGCTTGGTGTGGCTTTGCAGCGGCAGGAGGGGCTAGAGGAGGAGGAGCAGCTGACACTAGAGGGGTGGAGGAGGGGAGGAGGAATCAAAGCAGCAGGCAGGCGTTAGCTGGAGATGTGAAATCAGGGAGAGGCTGGACTGCCTCTGCCTCTGCCACCACCACCGTCGTTGCTGCTGGTGCAACTACCGCTGTTGCTGCCGCTGATGCCGCTGCTGCTGCTGCTGCTGCTGCCTACGTGTTGTTGCTGCCGCTACTGCTGTTGTACTCACGTGTATGCGGCCATGAGGTCTGCCAGGCTTGTGGTGCTGCTGAGGTGCAGCTGGTCAGCGAAGAACAGGGTGAGGTGCGTGAAGCGGTCCACCACTGGCTGGCCCAGGGCAAAGTCGTTTAGGTAGGAGTAAGAGCTCTCGCCTGCACGGGGTCATGACAAGACACATGGGTAGCTGGAGGGAGGGAGGGGGGAGTAGGAGAGGGGGAAGGGGTAGGAGGGGAAGGAGAAGGAGGAGGGGCGAGGAGTAGGGGAGTGTGGGGGGGAGGGGCAGGAGGGGGGGAAGGGGCGGGTGGGGGTGGGGATAGGCTGGTTATGCAATTAGCAGTGAGGAGGAGGGGGGGGCCATCAAGTTAGGGAGGGGGGTTAGGTTAACCCTAACCCTAAACCTAAACCTAACCTTCATCTGGGTTAGGGAGGGGGGATAGCCTGGCGGCGGTGGTGGGGCCCCTGAGGGGGGAAGGGGGAGGGGGGGAGGGGGAGGGGGAAGGGAGGGTGGTGGATGGAGAGGTGCAGGCTGTAGCTGCAGCCACCAGGTGAGGTCCGTGACGTGTTAGTGGTGGCAGCTACACCTTTGATACTGCTGGCCATGGCGATGACCCGGGGGGCGGAGATGCGCTCCAGCAGGGTTGCTGCCTGGCAGCTCTCCACCATGAGCAGCAGCGAGGCGTACCTGCACCAGACAATCCTTGCAGGTCTGCTGGAGGCGCGGACAGAGGGGAAGGCAGCAGTGGGGGAAGGCAGTAGAAGAAGCCAATGAAGGGCGAGGGCGAGAGCGAGGGCGAGGGCCGTGACCCCAGCGCCTGACCAGCCACCCACCCTGCTCCGGGTTCGCTGTGTCTTGTGCTCAGTGTGCAGGCCACTGCCCTGCGCTGACCTGTGCTGCTCAGCCATCTGCGCCAGCGCATCCGCCAGGTCCTGCGCCATCAGCTCCTGCGTGTCCTGGAACTTCAGGAAGCCGTCGCCCCCATGGCCTGTCAGGTACACCTGGGGGGGCGGCGGCACCACAAGGCCAGGGCCACAGTCAGCTGGTTGCCCCTGCCCCTGCCCCTGCCCCTGCCCCTGCCCCTGCCCCTGCCCCTGCCCCTGCCCCTGCCCCTGCCCCTGCCCCTGCCCCTGCCCCTGCCCCTGCCCCTGCCCCTGCCCCTGCCCCTGCCCCTGCCCCTGCCCCTGCCCCTGCCCCTGCCCCTGCCCCTGCCCCTGCCCCTGCCCCTGCCCCTGCCCCTGCCCCTGCCCCTGCCCCTGCCCCTGCCCCTGCCCCTGCCCCTGCCCCTGCCCCTGCCCCTGCCCCTGCCCCTGCCCCTGCCCCTGCCCCTGCCCCTGCCCCTGCCCCTGCCCCTGCCCCTGCCCCTGCCAAGTGTGATGTCACTCTGTGGCATGCTTCAAACATAGTTCGCTGCCTCCTCGTGCTAGGTGCCCCGCGGCCCTGATCAACACTCTAGGCTCATCAAGACTGTTGTGCGCTCTAGCTGGGAGGGGCTGTGTGATGCAGTGGGTTCATGGAACAGACCTGGGCAGCCTGGGCACATGGGCAGCCTGGGCACATGGGCAGCCTGGGCACATGGGCAGCCTGGGCACATGGGCAGCCTGGGCACATGGGCAGCCTGGGCACATGGGCAGCCTGGGCACATGGGCAGCCTGGGCACATGGGCAGCCTGGGCACATGGGCAGCCTGGGCATGTGGGCACATGGGCACCCTGGGCGCAAAGAGGTGGGGACCTGACCGGCTGGTAGGCCCATAGGGGCAGGAGGGGCAGGAGGGGCAGGGGTCAAGGACGAGAACTGGGCAGCCTGGCGCCGGGGGTGGGGTGCTGGGCAGCTGGTAGGGGACCTGGCGCAGGGGTGTGGGTCATGATAGGGGACCTGACCGACTGGGTGCCAGGTGGCGGGGCCCTGGCCAGCTGGTAGGGGACCTATGAGGACCTACAAGAGGTGGGGTGGCTGCAGCCCTGCTGCCGCGTCGGGCAGCTGGCCACACACCAGGACGTTGCTGCCGCCTGTAGACAACAGGCGCTTGGAGCGCGGGACAGAGGCGTCATGGCGGCCTGTGTGTCACGAGGCACCATGCAGCACCATGCAGAACATGCATGTGGCCATTCTCATGCTTAAGAAACAAATTGCCTTGGCTTACTTGGGATGAAAAGGCCACCCATGGGCAACGTCGTCCTGTTTGTGTGTGGGAAATGCAAGGCGCTGTCTAGGTGGGCAGTGCCACCAGCAGTATGCAGCATGACCGTTCATTGTCACATCATCTCATGGTCGCTCTTGGTTGCATGCCAGCACCAGGTGTCCAGGTTGGTGAGACCGCTTCACCTCTCCCAGCCACCCCAGTCCAGCTATCGCACCTGCTAGCAGCGTGAGAAAGTTTTCAACCGTGACTTCGTACCCCTTGTAGTCCACCTCAACGCTGTCTCCGTACACATTAATCGCGTGGCTTTCGTTGTTGAACACTGCGGCTTTCCATGGATTCCGTGCATTGCACGCGTGATCCTCCGCTAACATCAGCAGCACATTGCTGTCCGGAATGCCGAGCCGCTTCACAGTGCGGTAGATGGACATGATGTTTGCGGTGTGCCGGTAGTTTAGCCAGTATCGCGAAGTGGACACCAGCACGGCCCAATTGTCCTGATGACCCGCTGCTCCCCTGGACATTGCCAGCACGGCCAGCACCGCTGCCAGGAGCCCAGGGGCGGATGCATGACGCGCACACATCTTGGATGCAACCGACGCAGAGCTTGCTACACTCGGGGCTGTGTACCGGGCTTGGTTACACTAAGCCGGGTTTGGTCCGCCAAGGACCAAGCTCCCGTTCCAGCGAGCCTCCTAGGCGAGGTGAGGCACACAATCCATGCGCAGGACCACGCCGGTTAGCGGCACCAACGTTCCGGGCCGCCCACCCAAATGGTATCGCAAGCCAGCTGTGTTTTTAATCCCTACAGCCCTCATGCAACACCAAAACAAAGCACGAGTTGTAATCAAATTCAAGCTGCGAGATCATTATTGTAAAGGCTACTGCTAGTGTGCCAACTGCCCACTTCAGCTCAGCCTTCTGGTGTGTGTGCCTCCAGGTCTACTACTAGCAAGAGCTCTACCCTACTCACTGTGGCTGCCCTGCAGGGCCACTCAGCAGGTCTGGCATCGCCAGGTTCACACAGCCCCCTTATCCCCAGCCCTGAACGCGGCCCCATGCCCCTTGCAAGGGTGGTTAGGATGCGGCCCACCACAGCTGGTGTGCGGTGTTGAGTGCCTCAGCAGGTGCTGCTGCTGACACGCTGGCCCTCCTGCACTGCCGCCAGCACTGCTTACCACAGGCCAGCCAGCGCCCTGTCCACCCGCAAGCTGCTCACGAGGCCTCCACATGCAAGCCATGAGGAGCAGCAGCAGGCAGCTTTCCCTAGGCAACATCCCTGGACCTACCCTGATCCCTGGACCTACCCTCAGTGCTGCTCGCTGCTGAGCTACAGGGAGGGTCAAGCAGGCAGGGCCGGCACTGGGGTCACGAGGTTGCAGGCAGGGCCAGCACTGGGGTCACGGGCCCAGGCCCTGCGTAGGGTAACTGCGGCCATGTTGTGAGGAAGGGCCTTGTCTAGGTGGCATACGCTGCTGCCTCCCTGGCCCCTTGCCCCTGGTCTTGCTTCGCCTTGCCTTGCCTTGCAAACCTCAACCCCAGTCCACATGCCCGCATGGCCGTGCCCCTCAAGTGCCACCTACCCTGGTTTTGCTGCTCCACCACCACTTACACCAGAGGCCTGGCAGTGCAGGCATGATGCTATGAGGGTGGTGCTATGGGCATGCCTGGGCGGCTGCTGTGGGTTGGGTCTCTGAGCTGAGCCGGCTGCTGCTGCCCCACTCCCGCTCCTCCTCCAGCACTTAGGCTCACAGGTGGGAGCACTGCGGCTGGCTGGCCCTTGCGGCATGCCAGCTGCACCTCACTGGCTGCCTGGGCCAAAGCAGGACTGCTGGCATTGGGTCACGTCATCAGGTGCCCTGTCCTCATTTGTTGGGGATGGACGAGATGTAGAGCACTGTACCAGCAGCACAGTAGCACCACCGGCAGCAGCAGCAGTGGCAAGAGGAGCACCAGACGCTGCTGCTGCTGATGTTGACGTTGACGTTGACGTTGACAACGACAGTGATGATGAATTGGTGATGACGGTGATGCTGAAGATATGCTGCTGCTGCTGCCACGGCTGATCGTGGCACTTTCCTGACCTCTGCAGATCACACTGCATATCACTCCACAGAGCAGCTGGCTGCCCGGTTTCCCTCCAGGTCCCATACCACTGGCTCACCATTGTTGCCACGGATGAATGCATCGCCGTACTTGTTCTTGAGCTGCCCATTCACGTACTCCTACGCAGGGAAGAAGAGCAGGGCACCAGTGGGGAAGCTGGGGGGAAGCTGGCCGGTGTGCCAGTGACAGTTGGGTCCTGGAAACTCCTTCACAGGGTTTGGAAGCAGGTCTGCTGAGGGAGGCTGGGTGGTAGCTGGTAGCAGTGGGAAATGGGGCTGGCTAGGCAGGGGGCTGGCTGGACTAAGTAGCGCTGGGAAGCAGGACATGTAGGCCACAGGCTGCATTATCAGGGCCATATAAGGGTGGATGCATGCAAAGGGATGATGCATGCAAGCTGGTGTCTGGCAGGAAGGGATAGCACTGTGGGACAGAGACCTCAGCGCCCAGCACACGCTGCTGTGTAGCCTCAGCCGCTGCAGGGCAGCTCCGCACACATACTGCTGCTGCTGCTGCTGCTGCTGCTGCTGCTCCTGCTGCCTCAGCTTTAGCTCTTGCCACTGCTGCTGCAAGTGCCACTGCTCCTGCTGCGGATGCCTCTTTGGCTGCTGGTGAGGCTCTCGCTGCTGCACAGCCTTGGATGGCAAGGCAGCTGCATATGCGCACCTCCGTCTGCTCCATGGCAATGTTCATGTAGCCGTCAAGACATGCCAGCACTCCTGCAGAAGTGTGTCCCAGCATTGACCACATTGAAGCCGGGAGGCAAGTCGGCTTGCACGTATACTCTGCCCCCGCGCGCACCTCGGTAGTCCACCCCAGAATTTAGTTTGACCTGCACTTGCTTGCCCTTAATAGCCTGAAAGGACAAAGCGGTTAGCTAACAGCTGTGACGACTCCTTCGAGCTCGCACGATGCAAACAGCCCACCTTGAGGAACTCCGCTGGAGATTTACTGCTGCCTGTGCTAAGATCGCTTGCGGCGGGAGCTGCATCAGCCATAGCTCAGGGATCGTCCGGATCACTTCGACATGGAATCTGTACTACTGCACATGCAGTAAAGTGAGTTTACACACCACCCACCACTCCCTTGTACTTACGTAACTTTGTCATAGTCTGCTCAGGCTACACATGACTGCCTGAATCAGCGATGGATAGCGAGCCTGTCATGTCCATCACCGTGGTAAGCACCAGCGAAGATTGCAACTCTTAAGGCAAGTTGGAGCCTTACAGCCAGTCAAGGTTACACCGTGATGACACTTCAACGAATCGGCCCGAGCTGACGCTGAGTCAGATTCGGACATGGTGGACATGCAGGTATCGGCACAGCGGGACATGCCGCAACTGCGGCGCATCCGTTAACTAGACCACCATGGCTTTCCATACCTCATGGCGAAGGCTCTCAGGGCCAAATGCGCAACGCGCATCAGCTTTCGGACGACATGGGGATGCGAAGGGGCCACGGAGTAGCGATGCACACCCCAGGCGAGAGCGTGTCGGGGTCGCACCCGAACCCCGGGGCCACGAGGAAGGCAAAAGGTTTGCGCCGCAGAAGACGCCAGGCAGGGGCGGCCCAGCGCAGCAGTGGTCTGGGTCCCAAAAGGATGCAACTCAGAAGGAGCAGGATAGGAACTCACCAGCTGAGCTGCTGCTGCCAGCCGACCCTGGCACGCGGTGGCGCCTGTTCCAGGTGGCAGTGCCCATGCGCCTGGACCCAGGCAAGGTGTTGACCTGCCCTCAGCCAGCGTCGCCCTCTGCCACCCTCCATCATCCCTCCCATGCATGCCACACATTGCAGACATGCGTACGATGCATGTCTAGCTTCCATGCCACACCTGTGCGACAGACAGGCTCAGCCGGCACAAACTCTCAGCCACCCCTGATGAGCAGCCCAGCCTAGCTGTGCATGCCAGCCTGCAGGCACACTGCCTGCACAGCCATGACCTTGCACTGTCAGCAGCTCTGGACACAACCAAGCCACACCCGCAGCGGACAACAACCAGCAAGCAGCCCGGCAGCCACAGGCCTTGACATGCAGGCTCAGGCATGGGCATGGGCCTCTGTCAGCAACACCACAGCAGGCTGTGGATCAGGCACCACAGAGTAAGCGAGCCCAGCTGCGACTGGTTGAGCATAGTGAGGTCAGGTCAGGTGACCAAGGCCAGCACCAGCCTGCTCCCGACTGACCTCCTGCATCATCCCCCACTGCCCATCATCCTCATCATAATTGCGCATCATCCCATTGCCACCATTGCCCTCTTACCCATTGCCACCATTGCCCTCTTGCCCATTGCCACCATTGCCCTCTTGCCCATTGCCCTCTCACCCATTGCGACCATTGCCCATTGCCACCTTTGCCCATTGCCCATTGCCACCATTGCCACCATTTGCCCATTCTCAAAGCACCCACCTGCCCAAAGCATCGCGCCCCCTCACCCTGTGCCTCACCCTATCCGCTGCCCCGTGTGTTCAGGACGCCCTGGAGGTCCACGAGGCACTGCGGGAGGCGGTGGCACGGCGCCTGGGCTGCCGCCTCACGCTGCCTCACACAGCCATACGCCTAGTGCGCAAATCCTTTGACTCACGGTCAGACCACTGCACCCCCGCCCCCCCCCCGCCCCCCTGCACCCCCACCCCCTTGCACCCCCGGCCCCCCGCCCCCTCCCGCCCTTACCCCCCTGCCCTCCTGCCCCCATACCCACCTTCCCTCCTGGCCCTCTACCCCCTTCCCTCCTGGCCCTTCCCCCCCCTGCCCCATACTGCACTACCCATCTGCTGACCCCCGCCTTTTGACTGCTTTGCATCTGCCTGGCGGGTGTTCCTGCAGGCATGACAAAAAGTGGGTGTATGTGGTGGACGTGGACTCGGTGGCAGCGGCTAAAGCGGGGGCACGACGAGGCGAAGCTCCACTGCAGGTGTGGCCGCTCACTCTGTATGACGCCTGATGTCTGACAATTAAGCTCGCTTGACAGATGCGGCCAGCGCAATGGTATGCGGCGGGTGGCTCAACTCCACGACCCACCCGTCCACCACCCGCCGACTTTTGCTTGCGTCGCCCCCGGTAAAGTAGGACCCGCGCCGTAGTTTTTGAATGGGATAGCATTACGATTGAGCGGCATCGCTAACGGCTGCACTCTTCCTCGCAGTCTCACACATTTGTAGTGCCAAAAGGCACAGTTTCCCGGCCCAACCCGGCCTGCTGCCGCGCGCTCTCGTTGCCGGCTCTTGTTGCCGGTGCGCGCTGTCGGTCGCTTGTGCCGTGCGTGCACTGTGCCTCGCCCCTGGTGCCACACAGGGCTCGCTGGAGTTGGTGGCCGCACACGACCAGCCTTTCCAGCCGCTGATGGCAGCCGTCCCTGCCAAGCCACCCGCCAGCTGGCCAGCCGATTACCCACCACCTGCTGCTGTTCCAGGCTGTGTGCCAAACATGGCAGCAGCAGCAGCAGCAGCAGCAGCAGCAGCAGCAGCATCGACATCACCAGCTTGTCAGACAGCAGCAGCGGCGGTGGCAGCACCAGCACCGGCACCAGCAGCATGCCAGGCAGCAGGAGCAGGAGCAGCAGCAGCAGAAGCATGGAGACAGCGGAAGGCGCGGCAGCAAGCCACAGCAGCGAGGGTGGAGCAGAGCTGCTGCGGCTGGGCGGGGGGCCTGGCAGCAGGCTGGTGCAGCCAGTGGCTCGGGCGGCACACCCTGTGGTGGTGGTGGGCTGGTGAGAGAGGGAGGGGGGGGGAGGGGGGCAGGGGGGGGCAGGGGGGCAGGGGGGCAGGGGGGCAGGGGGGGCAGGGGGTACAGGCGCAGTGGAGGGGTAGGGCGGGGGGGACGACTGCTGGAGGCCACATGGCAGCGTCTGTTCCCCAAGGCCCTTCGCCAGACTCTGTCACACCAGGCCGTAACCTGCCCCTAACTGCCCCTAACTGCCCCGCACTGCCCCGCACTGCCCCCGAAATGCCCCAAAATGCCCCGAAATGCCCCTAGCTGCCTGTGACCCTTACCCTGTGACAGCTGCTGGCCATGGCAAGCAGTGGGGGGCTATGACGCCCCAGGCTGACCCCTAGCTGCCCCTAGCACGCCCTGCACCCCCCCCTAATCATGTCATGCCATAGGACATCAGGGGCCAGCAGCGGCAGCATCAGCAGCAGCATCAGCAGCAGCCTGCGTCCTTGCCCCTGGCCTGCCCCCTGCCTCCTGGCCTTGTCTCAGTTCCAGTCCCTCAACCTCCCCTTGCTGGGTCACTGGGCTGCAGCGGCCCCGCGGGCTTGTTTGCCGCCCTGACGGCAGCCCAGGCGGGTCTGCCTGTGGTCCTCTTGGACCGGGGCCAGGCTGTGGAGCAGCGGGGCAAAGACATAGGAGCTCTGCTGGTACGCGGCAAGCTCAACCCAGACTCCAACCTGTGCTATGGTGCGCTGGGAATGCTCCCCCTCCCCCCTCCCCCCTCCCCCCTCCCCCCTCCCCCCTCCCCCCTCCCCCCTCCCCCCTCCCCCCTCCCCCATCCCCCACCCTCCCTCCTCCTCCCCTGCACCCCCTGTCCCATGGCCCCGCCCTCTTCCTACCCCCACCCCTACCCCGCACAGCCACCCCCCCTCCCTGGCTGTGTGTGTGCAGGCGAGGGGGGCGCAGGCACCTGGTCTGACGGCAAGCTCACCACCAAGATAGGCCGCAACTCAGACCCCGTGCGCAGGGTGCTGCAGGCCCTGCACGGCTTTGGTGCACCTGAGGTCAGGCGGGGGGGCAGGGGCAGGGGCAGGGCAGGGGCAGGGGCAGGGGCAGGGGCAGGGGCAGGTTGTTACAAGTAAGGCAGTGTCTGGTGGGTGGCTGAGTATTATGCCTTTCACACGTTCTCACTAGTTTGCAACGCTTCCCTTGCATGCGGTGCCACATGTGTGCTTGCATGACACCATGCATGTGCTTGCATGGTGCCTTCAGAGCATTCTCGTGGCAGGCAAGCCTCATCTGGGCACGGAGCGCCTGGTGCGCATACTGCGGGCGTTCAGGTGGGGGACCCCTGCAGCCCAGCTCTCAACATTGACCCCAGCCCCCGCTGCGTTCCCCCCCTGCTGCCGCCCCTCACGGGCTAGCCCCCACCCCCCTGGCCCCTTCTGGCTCCCCGTGGCCCAGCACTCTCCATTGACCGCAGCCCCCCTGCTGACATGCACCGCCTGCCGCCTTCCGGCCCTTGCTGCGTTCCTCCCCTGCTGCCTCTACCTCTACCTCCCCCTAGGGCCCCGACCTCCCCCCTCCCCCCCTATTGTGGCCCCCTCATGCCTAGCCCCTAGTGCTAGGCCCCTGCCCTCCGCTGCTGTCCTCACCTGCTGCCCCCTGCCCCCTGCTCCTGCCCCGCCCCCTGCCCCCTGCTGTTCCCCCGCCCTCACCATTGACACTGTCCTCTGGCCTCTGCTGCCTCTCCCCCTGCTGCCTCTCCCCCTGCTACCCTCCTCTACTGCCCGTCAGGCATAGCACAGTCAGGTGTGGGGACCCATGGCTAGCCCCCATTGCTGCGCCCCTGACCTCTGCTGCTGCCCTCACCTGCTGCCCTGTACACCCTGCTGCTGCCCTCACCTGCTGCCCTGTACACCCTGCTGCTGCCCTCACCTGCCCTCTCCCCTGCTGAGTTTGAGTTCAGGCACCCGTCAGGCATGGCAAGGCCACATGGGACATCTCCTCCATGTTGCATGGTGCACATGGCTCTTTGTGTAGGCACTGAACTGTACGTTTATATAGCTGGCAGGACCCAGACCATACCTCCATGCTCATGTAATGCCATGTACTGCTGTTTTACCATGTACTGCCGTGTACTGCTGTACTGCTGTACTGCTGCAGGGCACACCTGGTGCAGGCCCTGGGTGTATCCGTTCGCTTTGGCTGCACAGTGGATGACCTGATGGTGGAGCATGGCAGGGTGAAGGGGGTGCGTTTGAAAGGTGTGTGACCCCTCATGCTAGGTGTGACCTCATGCAGCTGCAAGGGAGAAGGGGGGGGGGGGGCTCATGTCGTGTGTGACCTTATGCTCACCCTTCAGGGTAGCTTTCTGTCGGAGAGGCAGGCTGGGGCAGCTGTCCCCCCCGCTGCTGCCGCCCACTGCCTGCCGCCTGCATGCCTTGTAGTATAAAGACCTGTTGCTGCTGCTGCTGCTGCTGCCGCCCACTACCTACCGTCTGCGTGTCGTTTGCAATTTGATGTAGCTTTGATGGGTGAGCAAAGAAGCAGCAGGGTGGGAGCATCAGCACTTAGGTGACAGGCGGGTCGGGCTGGGGCCGGGGCGGGGGGGCAGGGTGGGTGGGTGGGGCTGGGCCTGGGCCTGGGGTTGGGCGAAAGAGTGAGAGGCTTGGGGGTTGGGGCTGATGTAGATTAGGTCAAGGCTGGGAATGGAGCCAGGGGTTGGGGTGAGGCCGGGGGTGGGGGTGGGGGGCGAGGGCAAGGGGGGTGTTGTGATGGCGCAGCCGTCGCCGTTGTGTTTGCAGGGGGTGAGGAGGTGCGGGGCAGCAGTGTGGTGCTGGCTGTGGGGCACTCCGCGCGCTCCATGTACCGCACCCTGGTGGCCCGGGAGGTGCAGCTCAGCCCCAAGCCCTTCGCCCTGGGCTTCAGGTGCGGCAGCAGGGCAGGAGGGAGGAGGGTGGGAGGGAAAGGCTAGCAGGGGCCAGGGGGGGCTGGCAGGGGCCCGGGGGGGGGCCAGGGGCGGGGGGGGGGGCAGTGGCTCCTGACCCTGACCCTAGACCCTGACCCTAGCCCAGGGCTGCCCTGTGCCTTACCCTGGCCTGGCCTGGCCTGGCCTGGCCTGTTCCTGTTCCTGGGCTGCTGCTGCACTGATGGGGTCATGCTGAAGGTCTGGCTGGATGCCAGCCAGGTGCGGTGGGCATCATGGCTGTCGCCTTGGAGGGACTGGCTGCGGTCGGCTGGGGGCTGGCTGGGGGGGCTGGCTGGCAGCGGGGGGCGGGCTGACTTCGTGGTGGTGGCACGGGCGCTCCTGCAGGATTGAGCACCCCCAGAGCTGGTTGGATGAGGTGCGGTACGGCGAGCGGGATGCTGCACTGGTGGGTGGGTGGGTGGGTGGGGGGTGCACAGGTGTCACCGGCCATGCAGGTGAGAATCATGCATGGTGCTGCATGGACATGCATGGCTGCATGTTGCTTTTATTTAGGTCGAGAGAGGCAAGGGGCCCATCCCCGTGGCTGACTACAAGCTGGCAGTGGAGGTGCCTGATCGCCACCACCCCAACCACTCTAACCACCACCAACCGACTTCAAACCGTTACAACCACCATGCGCCTCGTGACGGCAGCCAGCGAGGCAGAGGAAACAGCTCAAACCAGGCAGCAGGCAGTAGAGGGGAAGGGGAGAGCGCAAAGCGAAGGGCCTGGCAGCAGGAACGGGCGAAGCAGTGGCAGCAGCAGGGAGGACAGGCCAGATCATGCTGCACATAGCAGCAGCGGTAGGAGCAGCAGCAGCAGCAACGGCGGGGGCAGCAGCAGCAGCAGCAGCAGCAGCAGCAGCAGCAGCAGCAGGAGGGAGCAAGACACAGAGGGCAGGGCAGGGGAGCAGCAGGGGGCGGGGGCGGGTGGGGCAGAGGAGCAGGGGGGCGGCAGGGGGGTGCCTGATGGCATGCGTGGGGTGTACTCCTTCTGCATGTGCCCCGGGGGGCAGATCGTGTGCACCTCCACCAGTGAGCAGGAGCTGTGCATCAACGGCATGAGCTTCAGGTAGGGGGGGGACTCATGCCCTCATGCCGTGCTGACAGGGTCATGCATCCACTCATGAGACTTGCATAATGAGCGACCATCAAGTGTATGGGACGCTTCAACTGATGACGCTGGCGCTGGCGCTGCTGAGAAACATCAGAGCCATAAATCACACAATCTGCAACAGGGCCATAAATCACTCCATTAAATCTGCAGGGAAACCGGAGTAACTTGAAAAGGCCAACTCTACACTATAGCCCTCGCAATCAGGCAATAGTGTAGGTGGTAGGCACTCATGCGCCATGTCCATGTGCATTGGGTTTACTCCACACAGCCCCTTAACAACACTTGAGTAGTCGCGCTAGTGTTCCCCAGTGGTCCGACTCAAAAGGACGCCCTAGTGAGGGACAGGGTGCTCACAGGGTCATTGGCAGTAGCAGTGCCAGCAAAACAATCCAGACGTTTCTGATGGAAGTAGCCGAGCCCATTATTATAGTTATCTTTAAATACTTTATTCTTCTTGTTGCTAATTGATTATTATTGTTTTTCTGTGGTTGTTTTTTTGTGGTTATTATTATCGCTGCATTGCGCTGCTGAACCCCTCTCCCCCCCTCCCACCCCCTATGACCCCTCTGCCCCTCCCCCCTGACCACCTGCTACTGCAGCCGGCGCAACAGCCAATGGGCCAACAGCGCCCTGGTGGTAACTGTAGCGCCCCAGGACTGGGCTCCCTTCCAACAGCAGCATGGCAGCTTGGCGGGCCTGGCACTGCAGGTGAGGTGTAACCAGGGGTGTGACCAGGGGTAAGTGGGAGTGTGATTGAGGAGCAGTGATGGCCTGTGATCCAGATTTGGTGCCAAGGCAGGGGCAGGAGCAGGGGCAGGGGCAGGGGCAGGGGCAGGGGCAGGGGCAGGGGCAGGGGCAGGGGCAGGGGCAGGGGCAGGGGCAGGGGCAGGGGCAGGGGCAGGGGCAGGGGCAGGGGCAGGGGCAGGGGCAGGGGCAGGGGCAGGGGCAGGGGCAGGGGCAGGGGCAGGGGCAGGGGCAGGGGCAGGGGTGGATGTGGCATGGCATGGCGTTTAGTCATTCGGTCAGACAGGGTTGCAAAGGGCACTGCAGCAGCGATGGTAGCAAAGCCATGCATGGGCAGTTTCTCAGGCTGTTGAGTAATGTGCGAGTGCAGTCAGAGGCGTCAGTCAGGGTGAGTCTGGGGGTCAATCTGGCCTGCACTGCGTGCGACCAGGAGTTCGGGCAACTGCAGTGTTGAACAGCCAGGATGAAAATCAGCAGTTAACCCCAGCATGACTTGTCAGTGATGTCAGCTCAGGGGTGTACAAGGAGAAAGGCTGCGCCTGCATGTGGCTAGTCTGGGGGGCAGGGGCGGCCAGTCGGCCTGCATGTGGCCTGCAGGCTGGCCCTGGATCAAGATGAGCAAGAGGAGGATGAAGATGAGCAGTGTGCGTGCCTTCCATGCAGGAGGCCATGGAGCAGGAGGGGGCCAGGAGAGGGGGCGGCCGCTTCCAGGCGCCTGTGCAGCGAGTTGAAGACTTCATGGGCCAGCAGCTCAGCACTGGGGCGCTGCCCTCCAGCTCATACAGGTCAGTAGCGGCAGCAGCAGGCAGCAGCAGCAGGCAGCAGCAGCAGCAGGCAGCAGCAGCAGCAGCGGCAGGCAGCAGCAGGCAGCAGCAGGCAGGCAGCAGCAGCAGCAGCAGCAGCAGCAGCAGCAGCAGGCAGCAGCAGGCAGCAGCAGGCAGCAGCAGCAGCAGCAGCAGCAGGCAGCAGCAGGCAGCAGCAGCAGCAGGCAGCAGCAGCAGGCAGCAGCAGGCAGCAGCAGCAGGCAGCAGCAGCAGCAGCAGCAGGCAGCAGCAGGCAGCAGCAGCAGGCAGCAGCAGCAGCAGCAGCAGGCAGCAGCAGCAGCAGCAGCAGGCAGCAGCAGGCAGCAGCAGAAGCGGCAGGCAGCAGCAGGCAGCAGCAGCAGCAGCAGCAGCAGCAGCAGGCAGCAGCAGAAGCGGCAGGCAGCAGCAGCAGCAGCAGCAGGCAGCAGCAGCAGCAGCAGCAGCAGGCAGCAGCAGCAGGCAGCAGCAGCAGGCAGCAGCAGCAGCAGCAGCAGGCAGCAGCAGCAGCAGCAGCAGCAGGCAGCAGCAGCAGGCAGCAGCAGCAGCAGCAGCAGCAGGCAGCAGCAGGCAGCAGCAGGCAGCAGCAGGCAGCAGCAGGCAGCAGCAGCAGGCAGCAGCAGCAGCAGCAGCAGGCAGCAGCAGGCAGCAGGCAGCAGCAGGCGGCAGCAGGCGGCAGCAGGCGGCAGCAGGCGGCAGCAGGCGGCAGCAGCGCAGGCAGCAGGCGGCAGCAGGCGGCAGCAGGCAGCAGCAGCAGGCGGCAGCAGGCAGCAGCAGCAGGCAGCAGCAGCAGGCGGCAGCAGGCGGCAGCAGGCAGCAGCAGCAGGCAGCAGCAGCAGGCGGCAGCAGGCGGCAGCAGCAGCGGCAGCAGGCGGCAGCAGGCGGCAGCAGGCGGCAGGCAGCAGCAGGCAGCAGCAGCGGCAGCAGGCGGCAGCAGGCGGCAGCAGGCGGCAGCAGGCGGCAGGCAGGCGGCAGCAGGCGGCAGCAGGCGGCAGCAGGCGGCAGCAGGCGGCAGGCAGGCGGCAGCAGGCGGCAGCAGGCGGCAGCAGGCGGCAGCAGCAGCAGGCAGCAGGCGGCAGCAGGCGGCAGCAGGCGGCAGCAGGCGGCAGCAGGCGGCAGCAGGCGGCAGCAGGCGGCAGCAGGCGGCAGCAGGCGGCAGCAGGCGGCAGCAGCAGCAGCAGCAGCAGGCGGCAGCAGGCGGCAGCAGGCGGCAGCAGGCGGCAGCAGGCGGCAGCAGGCGGCAGCAGGCGGCAGCAGGCGGCAGCAGGCGGCAGCAGCAGCGGCAGGCAGCAGCAGGCAGCAGCAGCAGCAGCAGCAGCAGCGGCAGCAGGCGGCAGCAGGCGGCAGCAGGCAGGCAGCAGGCGGCAGCAGGCGGCAGCAGGCGGCAGCAGGCAGCAGCAGGCGGCAGCAGGCGGCAGCAGGCGGCAGCAGGCGGCAGCAGGCGGCAGCAGGCGGCAGCAGGCAGGCAGCAGGCGGCAGCAGGCGGCAGGCAGGCGGCAGCAGGCGGCAGCAGGCGGCAGCAGGCGGCAGCAGGCGGCAGCAGGCGGCAGCAGCAGCAGGCAGCAGCAGCAGCAGCAGCAGGCGGCAGCAGGCGGCAGCAGGCGGCAGGCAGGCGGCAGCAGGCGGCAGCAGCAGCAGCAGCAGCAGGCGGCAGCAGGCGGCAGCAGGCGGCAGGCAGGCGGCAGCAGGCGGCAGCAGGCGGCAGCAGGCGGCAGCAGGCGGCAGCAGGCGGCAGCAGGCGGCAGCAGGCGGCAGCAGGCGAGCAGGCAGCAGCAGGCAGCAGCAGCAGGCGGCAGCAGGCGGCAGGCAGCAGCAGGCAGCAGCAGCAGGCAGCAGGCAGCAGCAGCAGGCAGCGGCAGGCAGCAGCAGGCAGCAGCAGGCAGCAGCAGCAGGCGGCAGGCAGGCGGCAGCAGGCAGGCAGCGGCAGGCAGCAGGCGGCAGCAGGCGGCAGCAGGCGGCAGCAGCGCGGCAGCAGGCGGCAGCAGGCGGCAGCAGGCGGCAGGCAGGCGGCAGCAGGCGGCAGCAGGCGGCAGCAGGCGGCAGCAGGCAGCAGCAGGCAGCAGCAGGCAGCAGCAGCAGCGGCAGCAGGCGGCAGCAGGCGGCAGCAGGCGGCAGCAGGCAGCAGCAGGCGGCAGCAGGCAGCAGCAGGCAGCAGCAGGCAGCAGCAGAGCGGCAGGCGGCAGCAGGCGGCAGCAGGCGGCAGCAGGCGGCAGCAGGCGGCAGCAGGCGGCAGCAGGCAGGCAGCAGGCAGCAGCAGGCAGCAGCAGCAGGCAGCAGCAGGCAGCAGCAGCAGGCAGCAGCAGCAGGCAGCAGCAGGCAGCAGCAGCAGCGGCAGGCGGCAGCAGGCGGCAGCAGGCAGCAGCAGGCAGCAGCAGGCAGGCAGCAGGCAGCAGCAGCAGAAGCGGCAGGCAGGCGGCAGCAGGCAGCAGCAGGCAGCAGCAGGCAGCAGCAGCGGCAGCAGGCGGCAGCAGGCGGCAGCAGGCAGCAGCAGGCGGCAGCAGGCAGCAGCAGGCGGCAGCAGGCAGCAGCAGGCAGGCAGCAGGCGGCAGCAGGCGGCAGCAGGCAGCAGCAGCAGCGGCAGGCAGCAGCAGGCAGCAGCAGGCAGCAGCAGCAGCGGCAGGCAGCAGCAGGCAGCAGCAGGCAGCAGCAGCAGCGGCAGGCAGCAGCAGCAGCGGCAGGCAGCAGGCAGCAGCGGCAGGCAGCAGCAGCAGCGGCAGGCAGCAGCAGCAGCGGCAGCGGCGGCATCTCTGCTACCCTGGCCCCTTGCTCCCCTGTGCCAAGCTCTCCACCGAGTGCCTCCCAAACTGCCTCCCCACCACCACCCCTGCCTGCTCCTCACTCATCCCCTCCCTCTCCCCGCAGCGCTCCCTCCCTCCTCCCTCCTCCCACGCCTCCTCCCTTCTCCTTCTACCTCACCCTCACCCTCCCTCCTCACCCTCCCTCCTCACCCTCCACACGCACCCTCACCCTCACACGCACCCTCACACGCACCCTCACACGCACCCGCACACGCACCCTCACACACACCCTCACACGCACCCTCACCTCGCCCCTCCCGCGTGCCTTCAGGCTGGGCGTGAAGTCAGCGGCGCTGCATGACCTGTACCCCCCAGCGCTGTCTGACGCCCTGCAAGCCGCGCTGCGTCGCTTTGACCGCAACCTGCGCGGCTTTGCCTCCTGCCCCCAGGTGACCTGACCAGGGCTATCACCTGACCAGCGCTGCCTTGACCAGCCACCTGACCTGACCAGGTGCACGCAGCAGTTAGTAGCCCCCTCCCCCACCCCCCTCTGCCCACCTCCCACTCCCCCCTGGGTTGCTGAGTGACCACAGGGCCTGCTGCACGGTGTGGAGACGCGCACCAGCTCCCCCGTAAAGGTGGACCGGCTGCCTGGGGAGGACATGCAGAGCTGCAGTGTCAAGGGGCTGTACCCCTGTGGCGAGGTGCGGCAAGGGCAGGGGCAGGGGCAGGGGCAGGGGCAGGGGCAGGGGCAGGGGCAGGGGCAGGGGCAGGGGCAGGGGCAGGGGCAGGGGCAGGGGCAGGGGCAGGGCAAGGGCCAGGGGCCATTCTGGCGGCCAAGGACAGCCACACCTTGCCCTGCCATACCTTGCTGTTCCATGCATGTTCACGACACCTGAGTTGTAAAGTCCATAGCTTGACCACTCCTCCATGCTGTGACCCTCCATCCTGTTATGCCCCACGCTGAAGCGTCCCATTGGCTGGCCTGCAGGGTGCGGGGTACGCGGGTGGCATTGTGTCGGCGGCAGTGGATGGCCTCAAGGTCAGTGATCGGCCAGGCTGATTGCCTTTTGTTTGGATCGGTTGTAAATGTCTGTGCAATGCTGCCTTGCATGCAACTGTGTGACTTAATGCCCGTGATCGCATGTAGATGGTGCATGGCACCTGACAGGGTGGGTGTGGGTGTGGGTGTTGGGCTGCTGCAGGTGGGCGAAGCTGTTGTGCGGGAACTACTGGGGAAAGAGGTCCAAGTGCCGGCAGGAGGTGCTGGTGAGGCCGAGCGCCAGGAACTCCTGGTCTTATGAGGCGCAATGGCCACAATTCAACTCAGAAATGTATCTACTCCAGACCTGCACTACTTTCTTCTTTGCGGCCGTGGTCTGTACCAATGCAGCCTGGCCAGTGCCTTGGACCCTGGCCAGTACCTTGGAATCAAAGCAACCGTGATGATGAAGACTAAATGTCGATGAGGAAGACTAAATGTCTTGACGAAAGTCAAACGTGGATAAGTGTAAGCGTCGAAGAGTATACGCAAACTAATGTATACTGCAAATCGCAAGCGTGGACGCGTTATTAGTTGGTTCGCAAGTTGTGCGCCGTTAGGGCCTTTAAGGCTGCAAAATGCTTGCTGGGCAACGCGGGTGCCAAGCATCGCCAGCTGAGAACCGCCTAAGCCATCGCAACAGCTGGAAGCCGCATCGTCCGTCGGCACGGCGGCTCCACCTTTGTGCATGTGCCAATGAACGAAGGGCACCAGTGAAGGAGCATTGCAGCGCGTTCGCTCCAGCCACCATAGCCAACTTGGGTCCTGGCTTCGACTGGCTTGGATGCGCTGTCCAGGTGGGCATGCAAGCAGCATGCGCGACCCCGCCATGCTGCCGATGCCACACCTTTTTTGCCGATGCCATGCACACATTTCCTTACGCAGCTGCTCCCGCCTTGCAGGGAGGTGGTGATACTGTGACAGCACGCGCCCTCCCTGACCAGCCAGGCGTGGTGCTGATTGACAAGATTGAGGGAGACAAGGGGCGCCTCAGCTTGGACCCTGCCAAGAATTGCATTGGTATCGCAGCCCAGGAGACTCTGAAGCTGCTGGGCCCAGTGACGTGTGGAGTAGGGCTCACCTTGCACAAGGTGCCAGGGCTGTAGGCGCCAGCACCACAGTAGCTGGGTGTGCACTGGGCACTGGGAAACAGCCAGCAGCAGGTGACGCAGCAGGTGATGCAGCAGGCGCAACAGCGGAGGGCACAGCAGCAGGGGGTGCAGCAGGTACAGCAACAGCAGGGTTAGATGGGCAGGTGCAGCATCAGGTGCAGCCACAGGAGGCGGGGCTAGCCATAGCCACAGTCGCAGCAGATGCCGCAGCAGGTACAGCAGCAGGTGCAACAGCAGGTACAGCAGCAGCAGCAGCAGCAGCAGCAGCAGCAGCAACATTGGACCTGGCTCCAGGGGTAACAGCAGCAGCATCTGTCCTTACAGTTTGTGAGGTGTCATTACCTGCTTAGCTGCAAGGCCATAGGTGAGGTGAGGTGAGGTGAGGTGAGGTGAGGTGAGGTGAGGTGAGGTGAGGTGAGGTGAGGTGAGGGGACACCGCTGCCCATTGCCAGCGCTGCCCTGTGCCTGGCTTGCGCCGCAGGGACTGCCACTGGGGAGCGGTCTGGGCAGCAGTGCCGCCAGCGCCGCCGCCGCGGCCTGGGCGGTGAACGGGCTGTTTGGCAGCCCCCTGGTGAAGGCAGGGCTCATAGGCGCCACCGTAGCCTCAGAGGCAGCTGTGTCCGGGTACCACGCCGACAATGTGGGCCCCTCCCTCCTGGGCGGCTTTGTGCTCATCAGGTCCGGTGGGATGGCGAATGGGCAGGGCGGGGCAGGCTGAGGCAGGGCAGGCCAGGCCAGGCCAGGCCAAGCCAGGCCAAGGCAGGCCAAGGCAGGCCAGGCAGGCCAGGCCAGGCCAAGCCACGGTGATGAGCAGGGCAAGGCAGGGGAAAGGGGAGTGCGGGATGGGGTAGGGCGGGGCAGGCTATGTCTATGGCTACTGGTCGACAGGGCAGGGCAGGGCAGGGCAGGGCAGGGCAGGGCAGGGCAGGGCAGGGCAGGGCAGGGCAGGGCAGGGCAGGGCAGGGCCAGAACCGCATGAGGGTGAAGGTTAGGGGCATGGCGGGACATGCAGGAACATGCAGGGACAGGATGGGGTTAGGGTACAGTCTACTGTAAACTCAGACCCAAACCTCCGCAGAGCATTCAGGGGCGGGACGATGAACAGGGAAAGGAGGGCGGGCAGGGCAGCATTGCGCTGGCGGGGCAAGGTGAGGGCAGGGCAGCAGTGTGTGGGTGATGAAGAGGATAGAGCAGTGCACATGGTTTGGGAGCAGCAAAAAAAAGTCTGGTAAATGCAATGGTGCCACTCTGGCCCCTGCTGCTGCCACCCTCCTGCTGCCACCCCCTGCTGCAGGAGCTGCACCCCTGGGGTGCCTATCGAGCTGCTGCCCCTGGCCCTGGCCCCTGCTGCCTCCGAGCTGTACTTTGTGCTGGTGAACCCGGTGTTCGAGGCACCCACAGCGGAGATGCGGGCTGTGCTGCCCAAGCAGGTGAGGGTCAGGGGCAGTGCGGGCATGGCGTATCCCTTTGCTCCACCCCTTTGCATCCCTCTTGAGTCATTGCCGGCATTTGTGTTTGTCTCAGTGTTGGGTTAGGGTTAGGGTTCCTGTCTGATTTTATGAATCATATTCAATTATCACATTATTTCATTGTTTCATTATTACTAACCCTAACCTTAACCCTAACCTTGACCCTAACCCTGACCCTGCGCAGGTGTCCATGTCGGCCATGATCAACAACTGCTGCCAGGGCGGCAGTCTGGTGAGCTGGGAGGGTGGGCGGCCATGCGGTCAGCTGGCTAGTCAGGTTGCCATGCAGTGCCTGCCCATGATGACCCTGCTCATGCATCAGCTGCAGGAAAGCCTTGCACTGCAGCTGCACAACCCTTAGCCTACCCCCTTCAAATCCTAACCCTCATCCTAAAGCTCAGCCTGGTGCGCCAGTAATTGCTGCTGTGGCAGACCTGCATGTCGTGACCCCAACTGTGCGTGCATAGGGCCTGCCCTGATGCATGATTTCCCCTTGCACATGCCCACGTCACCCTGCCCTCATCCACTCACCTGTCACATCTCTCACTCTGTCTCCATCACACGCCCACATCTCACCCTTTTGCCCACCTCCTTCACACCCGCTTCACCTCTCACTCTGATCAGTGTGGTCACACCCAACCCCCAGGTGGCAGGCGTGCTGACTGGGGATGTGAGGCTCATTGGTCAGGCCCTGGACTCCGACGTCATCATAGAGCCGGTCCGTGGTCCTCTCATCCCTGGCCTCCTGGCCGTCAAGGCAGCGGCCAAGGCAGCAGGCAAGTGCTGGGTTAGGGCAACAGCCGCCCCAATTGACCTGCTGACTGGCAGCTAAGCTGCAGTCAAGCTGTGTTTGGCGCAGTGTTTGGCAGGAGTGCATTGGCACCATGGCAGCTGAGCTGTGTCAGGCACAGTGTTTGGCACAGTGTGGGGCGCTTGCGGGAGTGCCTGTGTGTGGCCTGTATCAGCTCCGCTTGCCGGCTGCTCGCCCTGCTGACAGGCTCCAGGGGGGCTACTGCCAGTCAGGGTTAGGGTTAGAGTGGGTTAGGGTTAGCTAACCGCTTATCGCCCTGATGGTAGGCTTCCTCGGGAATGCTGGGGATCAGGCTGAGGAGGGGGAGAGGGCAGCGAGCCATGCCATAGGTCATGCGCTGTGTGTTGGCACGTGTGACCCAGGCCGTGTAGCAGCACTTGCCCTTGCTGGCATTTCAGCTGTGTGAAGGCCAGTGGCGTGCGTGGCATGGGTGCCCTGTGCGCTTCCTAATTCAGCACTCTTTGCCTGCTCTTCGCTGACTCCCACACTCAATGTCGACACACAAGGTGGTCACAGAATGTGGTCACAGAATGTGTTCATGTGTGAGTGATGTGTGTATCTCATAGAGCTTGTATCAGCATTTTACCTTGATGGCGTGTCAGTGGCTGTGTCCAGCAGCACGCATGTTCATGGTTGCCCCTGTGGCCTGTATCAGCACTCGTGTCCTGCTCTTCACATTTCAAAGATTTCACACACAACGTGACCACATCGTGTGGTGACACAATGTGGTTGTGAGTGAGTGATTTGTGTATGTGGTCACACATTGTGGTCACACATTGTGGTTACACATTGTGGTTACACATTGTGGTTACACATGAGTGATATGTGTGTGAAGCATGGTGGTGGTTGGGATGGTGTGGATGAATGTGGGCGTTTCTGTGAGATCTCCAACCAGCTCCACATGCCCTAAGCACCCTAGGCCCCACCAACAGAGACCCTTTGTTTGTGATGATGGTGGGTTTCCACCCATCATCACCGTCAACCTGGTATGGCTGCGTGCCCATGCTGCAAGCATGTTCTGGTCGAGGGTGGTGGTGATGGTGGGTTTACACCATTATCGCCGTTAGCCTGGTACGGGCTGCTAGGCCTGGCCCATTGGCTTTAGATTACTCCATGCGACACGCTCCATGGTTAAGGGCGGTGGCTGGTGGTGTGCAGGAGCCTATGGAGCCACCATCAGCGGCGCTGGACCCACAGCAGTGGCAGTGGTGGACAGCCAGGAAACTGGGCAGAAGGTGCGTGCCCCATGCATGCATCTGGTAACAGGGTATCCTGGCACCACAGACACGTATTGCCACAGTGCACCTGGTCACAGAGGCATGTGCACAGGGCAATAAGTGGTGCCCGGAACCACCTGCTGGCTGCTGCCTTGGGGCTCTGCACCATCTGCTGCTCGCACAACCTGCAGTGCTGCCACCCCTGCTGCTGTTCAGTGCATGTCTTGGTCACATGTATGCATGCATGCATTGTACTGTTAGAATCACACGGCTGCCCAAGCATTGTTATTCCAATCAGGAAGCCAGGATAGCATTGATGGCTAGAGTCTAGCTTTGTACACATGGTCCTGTGAAATGCATGCTGCTGCCACCGTGCAGGTGCTGCAAGCCATGTGCAAAGCCTTCCGGGAGGCAGGGCAGCTGGAAGTCAACTCTGCTCAGGTCGTCAAGCTAGACATGGAGGGCGCAAGGTTCGTATGATCGGCGCCAGCCCAGCTGCTATACGCGTGTATGGGTGGATGCCAAACTACTCTTTGACGCATTCATAAACTGCGTCAATCCAGTTGCTGGGGGTTGGAGACGTGTAATGCAAGAGATGCCGCACCTCCTGTACTGCTGCAGCTTATGTTCTGCCACTGACTACGTCCGGTAGCCGGTAACACTGCTTGTTCGGGAACGACCGAAAAGCAAACTAGTACTACTAAGTACTAGTAATAAAGCGAAGATGACCAACCTAAATTAATGTTGGGACCGGCTAATCTTGCCAACTAGATACTAGTACACTCGCTGCTGTTTTAAGCAACGCCCACTGCTGTATCTTGGTATCCCTTTTCATTTGGGAGTATGTCCCGTAACAGCTTGGCCTCCGACTATTGGGTTCTCGTGGGCCTGCAGGGTCTACTGCATGGCATGACATGGCATGACCGCATGGCATGACATGCATGGCGCGCGGGAGTGACACCTGACAAGGCCTTGCGTGGATGTTTAGCAGCTGCACGTGCGCCAAGGTATTGTGCAAAAGTGTAGGATTCAGTCAAGGAATGTTATGCTATACTGCATTGTCATGTATATAATTTGGCAACATCACGACTGCGAAGAGTACTTGACTTGACTCACAGAGCATCAACCAGGCCCAGAAAAAATCTTGACTTTTCTCGGATGTCGCACTAGCTTTTCACGGATATCTCCTTTTCTTCGCGGGCAGCGCACAACGTAGGCGACGACCAGTGGCGAAGGCGTAGGCCTAAATGCCGCCAGGCCGTGCACCCACCACCTTTGACGATGGTGTCGCCGCATCCATTGAGCAGTTCATGGCGTCAAGGCGTGATGGGGTGCGATGCTGCACACCCCGTATGAGCTTGCATAATGCTGCAGTAGGAATCCCAAGTCCAAGCACGTGTGTCAATTCTACCTGCAGGCAGCTGGGGCAGGGGCCATTGTCAAGTACATTTGCCGCACTCATGGTTTTGAAGAGCACAACGGCATATATGCAGCGTTGAACCGTTTCTTTAAAGCAAGACAGCATGAATACACGAGGTAAGGCAATGAGCACAGCTCTGAGCACGGCGATAGAGTGACACAGCACCCCCCTCGCCAGCCCAGCGAGCAGCATGTACCACCACAAGGGTAAATCTAGGTCCCCTCACAGGGGGCGATGTTATGTCTGTGTGGAGTTATGTTCCCATACACATGGCGTAGCCGCCTTCCATCTACACTATTGCCTGCCCCCTCTGACGGGGCTACAGCCTAGAGCTGGTGGGGCAGCATGGATGCATGCGGTCAGTCACCCAGCATGGCCCTTCAGCCGCAGGCTGTCAGGACACAGCTATGTCACACACAGCATCACACCTGGGTGGTGCATGCAGGATCGGCAAAACCTTTGTATTGACAAAGGTGAGTCAGCAGCTGTAGTCAAGGAGGGGAGGAGGGGCAGCAGCCAGGCACACGTGCTGCTTGCACCTGGCTGACCTGCCTGTCTGCCCCCCTTGCTCTGGCTGACCCTTAGGAAGGCCAGGGTTAGCTTCTCCTCCCCTCCTTCCCTCCTCCCCTCCTTCCCCCTTCCCCTACCTTCCTGAGGGCACACACAGGAGCAGGACCTGCCTGTCTGCCCCCCTTGCTGCGGAGTGCTGTGGTTCAGAGGAGGCCAGATGAGGCGGGGTAACCCGCCTGGCTGCCTCTGCTTCTTGCCGCTGGTACTCACCTCTGCTTATGTCTCGGTCTCTGTCCTTGCGTGGTCGCTCACGCTTGCTTGCTCACATTGCCTCTGTCTGCCTGCCTGGGGTCTCTGTCACTGCCCTGCCTTGTGCTGTCTCTGTGCTGTCTCTGGTGCTGAGGCCAGCCCGAGGCAGCCTCACTGCAGCCTGCCCTTCCCGGCCTTCCAGGCCTGGACCACCTGCTCCACCATCTATTCCACTGCCCTGCCACATGCCTCTTGTTACACACCACCACTAAACCTAACCCCAACGCCTTGTCAGCCACCCCTGCCCGGCCTTGCCCCATGACAGCTTCCTAACAGCTTCCTGCCAGCTTCCTGCCAGCTTCCCGCACTTGTCGGCCAGACCTTTGTGTGTGACCTTCCATGTTTTTCCTCACCCCACACCCCATACCCACACAGCCGCTTCCCTGGCCTGGCACTGCTCACCCCTGCCCATGCGCCCGTGCGTGTGCAGCCCCCCACCCAGACCCAAGCTCCCACTCCTCCTCCTCCTCATGTGCCACACCGGGGCGGCGGCTACGGCAGCAACGCCCACGCCACCCATCCCTCCAGGGGCAATGGGGCGGCCTATGACCCTGTCAACAACGGCAATGGCTACGGTGACAGCAGAAGTTGCTACGGTGGCGGCGGTGGGGGGGTGCCTGATGGTGGCTTCGGCAGCCATGTCCATGGCTCCCGTAATGGGTACGGCAGTGGCCTGTTTGGCGGCGGGGTGGGAGGGGGAGGCGGCAGCAGGGGGAAAGGCACCCAGGGCGGCCCCCCCCCAGAACTCCCATCCTCAGCCCCCCCACCATTCCTGTGCAAGCTGTGCAGCAAGCAGTGCAGCAGCCAGCAGGAGTGGGCCGCCCACTGCGGCTCAGCGCAGCATCGCATCAAGCAGCTGGCGCGCCATGTGAGGCAGACCGGTGGCCTGCAGGCCAATGCTGGCTGCGTGACAGTCAGCCAGCTGGACAGTGAAGTGAGCTGCAGCCTGGACCAGGAGGTCAGGATGGAGCTCAGCATCTGCAATGAAGACAGCCAGGACGTCACGCTGCAGTCATTCAACCTGCTGCGGAGGCGGCCAGAGATCAGGTGGGCGCATGGGCGGGCTGGGCTTGCATGAGTGCATGCATGCCATTCTGCATGCTTGCATAGGTAGGCACAATTTATGGTCATGTCCTCAGCTCGCGCCTCAACCCTGCGGTACGTGCTGCCCCTGCTGCCCTCCCACACTGACCTGACCTGACCTGACCTGACCTGACCTGACCTGACCTGACCTGACCTGACCTGACCTGACCTGACCTGACCTGACCTGACCTGACCTGACCTGACCTGACCTGACCTGACCTGACCTGACCTGACCTGACCTGACCTGACCTGACCTGACCTGACCTGACCGGACCGGACCGGACCGGACCGGACCGGACCGGACCGGACCTGACCTGACCTGACCTGACCTGACCTGACCACCGCTGCCTGACTTACTCCATGGCTGCAGCGTGACGGATGTGCTGGGTATGGGCCCCCCTGGCGTGGCCCAAGTGCTTCAGCCCTCAGCCGCCACCTCCCTCACCATCACGGTGGTTGTCTCGGTCAGTATGCCGCCTGGGCCTGGTGCAGCCTGCAGGCCTGTGACCCCCCTCCCCCTCCTCTTAGCCTGCCCACCGCCCACCATCATGTGCTTCCACTGCTTTAGACCAGGTGCAGTGTGCCGCTGCTGCTGCTGCTGCTGCTCCTGCTGCTCCTGCTGCTCCTGCTGCTCCTGCTGCTCCTGCTGCTCCTGCTGCTGCTGCTGCTGTCGATGCTGCCACGATTCTGATCCCTTCTGCCTTGTGTGAAGTGTACCCTGACCCTGACTGCTTTGCTTTTGGGGCGCTGACCCTGACCCTGAGCTGCCCCGAACTGAGCTGAGCTGGCCTGACATTACCCATCTCTTCAGAACTATGGGCTGCTGAGGGATGTGGTGCTCCTGGATTTTGGCGGCTTCACCATCGCTCGTGCCGTGTCCATCAGCTGCGAGGTGGACCTGCCAGAAGGTGGGAGAGGGTGTTACCCAGCTGCTACCCAGCTGCTACCCTAGAACTTACCCAGCTGCTACCCAGCTGCCACCCAGCTGCCACCCAGCTGCTGCCTGGCTGTGTCCACCCAGGTGTGGACCTGAGGCCTACAGCGCCCTACCGCCCCAAGCACAAGACGCGGCTGGAGCGGCCTGAGCAGGAGGCAGTGGCTGGGGAGCCCCCACCCCGCTCCATGGCAAGGTGTGACCCCCTGTGCTCCCCTCCCTGTGGCCCAGCTGGCCGCGGCCAAGCATCCAGGCCCCCTGGCTTCCTTGCTGGGCCCCACCTGGCCCCCTGCCTGGCCCCCTGCCTGGCTCCCTGGCTCCCTGGCCTGACCCTGGGCCCCCCCTGGACCCCCCCTGGTGACCGCCTGTTGCCAACCAGCCCCCCAGGCAGCCACACACACCTGAGCATGCAGTAATGCCCCCCTGGCCTGCCCCTGGCACCCCCGGACCCCCCTCCTGTTCCCCCCCCTGGCTTTCTGCCTGGCTCCCATCCCCACCTCACTCCACCCCAGCTCTTGCCCCCACCCCTCTCCCCCAAGGTGTTGCCTTCTTGCCCCCGCACCTACCGACCTTGCAGGTACATCAACCCCCCTGGGCAGCACAAGCCACCTCCTTGGATGGACCAAGCGTACCGGGATGGCAAGTGGGTGCTTCTTGGCCCTGAGTCAGCCCCCAAGCACTGCTCACTCCTGCAGGGCTGACTGCTGGGGCTGCGGCTGTGGCTGTGGCTGCTGCTGAGGCTGGTGCTGCTGCCGCTGCTGTGGCTGCTGCTGCTGGGGCTGGGGCTGCTGCTCCTGGGCCTGGCCCCAGCCCCCTGCCCTCTGCTGCTGAGGTTGCAGCCGGTGCTGATGCTGCTGGGCGCTTCCTTAGCCCAGACACTCACAATGTCTGCTTACTGCTGCAGCTGCTTCTGCTGCAGGGCTTGGCTCCAGGGCGACCCTGCTGCCACTGTTACTGTTGCTGATAATCAGCTGATGCTGCTGATGCTGCTGATGCTGCCACAGCGTGCTGGCGGTTGAGGAAAAGGTGTGCGGGGCAGTCACTGACATGGTGCAGTATGCAACCAAGGTGGGTTGCCTGCAGGGTGACTGGCATAGGCTACAAGGCCAGCGGGAGGTGGTAGCTGGGGCAGGGGCAGGGGATCCGCAGCAGCACCAGGTGTCAGGGAGATGCACCTCTAGCCTGGCCTTCTAAACCCAGCCTTCTTCCTCAGGCTGCATGGCTGCATGGGTCTCAGAAGAGTGAGACTGCCATGCACTCTGCTCAGGTTGTTGCCCATGTGACTAAGCAAACCTTTCTCTGATCTCCCTCACTTGGAGACTTGGCAGTTTACATTTTGCACCTGGCAGTTGGGATGGTTGCAATTGGGGCCAGATGAGGGGTGAGCAGCTGGGCACATGTTGTCCAGTCATTGTCATTGACTTGTCTCCAAGTCATCTAGCAGCTCAGAAAGGAGCGCTGCTCCTCCTGCCTAGTGCTTGAGCCTACAGGGCTGTAACAGTGCCTACAGGGCTGTAACAGGCATAGGTTTTCCAGCCGTTTCTATTGTCTTGTCTCAGTCATCTTGCAGCTCGAAAAGGTGTGGTGGTCCTCCCGCCTAACCCTTGAGCCTGCAGGGCTGAACAGTGCAAACCCACCATCGTCATTGCCACCCCTTGCCTTGACACCACCTGCAGGACCTTGCTGCTTGCAGGTGAAGCAGCTGCTGTGGGCTGAGGAGCTTCAGCATGAGATTGACGTCCGGCAGTACGACATGCAGGGGGTTGAGTTGCGTGCCACCAGCTCACGCACCTACCTCACTCTGCAGGTGTGATGCGCCCATCTCTTCTCACACCTCTTTTGCAAGGCTATGACTGGGAGGTGGTAAAGGGTGTGACAGTGGAGGGGGTTGAAAAGGCTGGGCGAAAGGGAGTGGGAAACTATTGCCTGATCCTGCTGCCTGGTCACCTGCTCTTCTCTCCTGTGCTTTGGATGCTCAAAAAGTGACTTGACTCGTAGAGATGTGGGCGACTTGACCCCAATTACTGGAGAAATGTGGAAGACCAGTAGATTGCTGAAAAGTGCACCTCTTAACCCAAATTCCTTCTACGACGACTGCTTCACCATGAGCTTCACCGTGCAAGCTCGTCACCATGCAAGCTACAACTTCCACGACTCGCACATCGTTGCACACGCTGTTAGCACTTTTAGCTATAGTTATGAGTAACCCTAGTACTTTGTTACTATCATCACTCCAGCTCGGCGCATGATGTATACATGCATCCCTATACATTACGGGAGAATAATTTATTGTTACTTTGTCGTAGTTGTAGATTTATACGGATATGTTGACCAGACTTGGGCAATTACAGCAAGCACAACAATTACAGCAAGCACAACAATTAGGGCAGGGTGGCTGCTTGCATGCCAGCTGCTAGAGGGGGCACCGCCGCCAGGCCAGCTGCTCGAGGGGGCACCGCCGCCGGGCCAGCTGCTGAAGGGGGCACCGCCCCCGGGCCAGGTGCTAGGGACACCGCCGCCGGGCCAGGAGCCAGCGGCACCGCTGCTGGGCCAGGTGCCAGGGGCACCGCCGCCGGGCCAGCTGCCAGGGGCACCTCCGCCGGGCCAGCTGCCAGGGACACCGCCGCCAAAGGCACCACCACCGGGCCAGATGCTTGAAGGACCGCCGCCAGGGAAGCTGTTGACCGGAGGTGCAGACTCTGGTCGAGGGGTAGGCATTGCTGCTACAGGGTGGCAACTAGGTGCGGGGCTTGGGGGGGGGGCCATCCAGCCATTAGCAGCTGCCAGTTCTTGCCAGCTGGGCATGCTAGCTGGGGTGACGGGCGGTGGGGAGGTGGTAGGAGGTGGCGTGGGGAGGGAGGTGGCCGCGGAAGGGCCGCTGCAGCTGGACGGCGGCTCTGGCACAATGACGGTGGGCTCTGGCAAGGATGTCAATGAGGCCAAGCTGGGTGTGGTGCGGGGCGCAGCTGCCACCATGGGAGCGTTGATGGCGTTGCTAAGCTTCTGCCGGGCCTCCTTGTCGGCATGACGGTACACAGCGACGCTGTCAGGGTGTTTCCACCCTCCCTCCCTCTGCACAAGGGGAAGGGGTGCGCCAGATGCTAGGGCAGCCGTGGCGGTGGAGCGCTTGCCGCCGTGGAGAGTGGAGTTGGGGAACATAGTCTTCCAGTGTTGCCGCACAGAGCTGATGCCCACAGCCTGGCTGCCATACCACACCCCAGACTCCTTGTTGGTTGTTGGCAAGGGCTTGAGCAACAGACGCTGGTGCTGGGGGTCAGTCTTCGGGTGCTTGGAAAGCAGCAGGTCTAGGGCTGCGACATTGCAGATCTTGGCCTTCTCGTACTTGTCCAGCCCAACAGGCAGCGATGAGTGGCCCCGTATCATCTTTTGTGGCGGCTCACGGCCCAGGTCAGCCAAGCCACCCTGCCAGTTCTTGCATGCGATGTCCTTGATCTTGAAGGCATCCACATCACACTCAGATCCTACACATGCCACATGCATGCACAATAGGGATTACTTGCATCACTCATATCAGCCATGACACATGACATGGAGCAGCAGATGTAGATGATGCATGCATGGCTGCCACACAATCTCACCTGGGTAGATGCGCACAAGGTGATGGAGCTCGAGGTTGACCAACTGGTCACCATGGAGGAAAGCACTGGTAGTCAGGGCATATATGACGCGGTTTTGCAGTCCCCTGGGATTCCCCGGCTCCATGTGTGGGGCTGCCTTCACAAGGTCGTCCTCAGTGACAATGCCTGCCCGTTTGCGCGTGTGGGTAACCTGCAAGCACAAAGCATTGGAATCCAGTATTGGAATGTCAGGTTGCGTGCTTGGCTGCTACACCTCTTGATGACCTCACCTCTCCCGCCTTGAAGGCATTCTTGTCATGGCCATCAATGACCTTCCACAGCAGTGCAAAGCGTCCAGTGCGCAGCCACACCGTCTGCGCAGCCACACCGCCATTCCGCAGCCACACCATCTGCATCAGCCATCCGAGCTCCTGCGACAGCTGCAACGGCGGTGTTAGGGTGCCCAGCCACTTTGTTCTCCGGGGACCCTGTTGCGCAACGGACGTGGTATTATTAGTCAAATGATGCAAGTCGAAAGAGGTCAACGCTCGTAGCTGCCAAACGTGCTGTTGCGACCTCTAGCGGAGGCGGAAGAAGGTTACATGTTGGTATCTCGAAGTCGTTATCACTGCCGCACTGGTCGTCGTCGTCGCCAATGCTTCCACTGCTGACGGTGTAGGTGCTGTCGGGCATCTTGGCCGGTGGGCAAACTGGTATGGGTGAGGCTGCGGCTGGAAGTTTGTCCTAGGGAAAAGAGTGAAAAGGGGGTGACTTGCAAACAATTACAGGAAAAGTGCACGACTTGCACACATTTACGGGAAAAGTGCAAACATTTACTGAAAAAGTGCACGACTTGCACACATGCACGGGGAAAGCGCAGACATTTACAGCAAAAGTGCACAACCACCAAGAAAGAGCGTGGTTTGCGCAATGCTTCTGCTGTCGTCTCCGACGCGTGGAGCACAGCCGCAATAGCAGCGAGGCTCCAAATCGTGTGCCCGTAATGTATAGGGATATCGCATAATGTCTGGGCCAGCGCTGTTCACGTCCAAATAACAGTATCGGCCAGGTCTCAAGTTGCGTAAACGTCTCGGCTACGCCTCGACGTTTACTGCAACTTTCGACCCAGCCTCGACCGTTATTTTTCCGTAACAGGTCCGCCTCTGACATTATACTATACTTCACTGATGCCATTGCATGGTGCTGCTGCTGCTGTAGGTGTGTAAGGAACCTGATCTTGTCCTGTGTCCTTTTCTCATCACTCCTGCTGGTGTGGCTGTCGACTTTACTCCTTTCCTCGTTACTCTTGCTAATGTGGCTGTAGGTGCCGGGCCTAGCTGAAAACCGTCCCTCGGTGATGCGAGGCGATGCCCTGTACGTCTCCTGGGCTGACGGCAGCGAGGGGGGCAGGGAGTGGCAGGGCTTTGTGCACTTAGTCCTTCGCGATGAGGTGGGCTAAGGGGGCAGGGGGTGGGACCGGGGTAGGGCTGGGATGGAAGGGTGGGGCAGGAGGCAGGGGCAGGGGATTAGGAGGGGGGCCATGGACCTGTCATAGTCTGGCGACAGTGTGACAGCAGCGCCATGCAACCTGAAGTGTGCCACGGACGCTTGCATGTGCCCAGGTGTCGCTGAAGTTCAACCCGGACTTTCACAAGTGGGTGGAGATGAGGGGAAGTACAAGAGAAAGGGAAGATAAATGGAAAGAGAAAAGTAAAAATAGGAGGTGAATAGAGGGGGGGAAAATAACATAAAATGGGGTCGAAACTAAAAGGGGTAGAAAGATGGAGGGGTGCTTGCAGTGCCTGGCCTGTGTCCTCGGCTTGTCTTCAACATCTGCTGCTTGTATGGGCTTGTGGGTAAGCAGAATACAGGATCAAACATTTTTCCACAACTCAGTGTGCTGCAGCCAGTATGTAATTGATAACTGGCGGGCCGAGTACATTATACGCAAATAATGGACGAGCCCGAGTCAAGGCTGTATATGGCTGCAGAGACGAGGATGTATACAACTGAACATAATTGACCCCCCGTCGACCGCGCTTTTGTATGATTGCCGGGCCCGCGGGGTACGTTTCTCTATAATCCCCGGGCTGCGGGGTACGCTGTTGTATAATCCCCGGGCTGCGGACCTCAGATATACCAGATCAGGGCCTCTACCTCGCCCATTACGCGAATCTAACGGACTGAACATGTGACCATAACATGTGACCTGAACGTGTGACCCAACCTTGTGCCAAAGTAAAAGTAAAAGCAAAGCTAAAGTGTGACCTGAGAGCATGCCGGTTCCCTGCAGGAACTGGATCAGTGGCATCCGTGTCAATGTGCGCTTTGCCATCAGTCGCTCTACCTTCAACTTCATGCAGGTCAGGCCATCACTGCACGTAAATATATCTTGTTGGTTGCCTGTCTCGCGCCCTTGTGTGTGTGCCAACCTGCCTGCCTGGTTGCCTGCTCACCCCCCCCCCCCCTCAACCCCACCCACCCCCTCACCATCCCTCGCCCCCTCTTGCCCCCCCTCACCCACCCACCTCTCACCATCCCTTCTGCTTGTTCTACTCAGAGCGTCATTTCCCGCGCCCCCAACAGCCTGCACCCGGCCCTGGTGTTTGGCTCCAAGGGCCTCGCCATGCCAGCGCCACGCAAGGAGATGCAGGCCTCAGGCGCAGGTGGCTGGTTCCACAACTTCCTCAGCAAAACAATGGCACCAACGCTGCCGGACCCACCAGCATCCATCACAGCTGAGGTGGGCACTGCCTGGCATATGCCCCTCCTCCCCTCCTCCCCTCCTCCCCTCCTCCCCTCCTCCCCTCCTCCCCTCCTCCCCTCCTCCCCTCCTCCCCTCCTCCCCTCCTCCCCTCCTCCCCTCCTCCCCTCCTCCCCTCCTCCCCTCCTCCCCTCCTCCCCTCCTCCCCTCCTCCCCTCCTCCCCTCCTCCCCTACCCCCTCCTCGTCCCAGCTCCCACACCCCCTGCCCTCCCCCTGGCTCAGCCCCTGTCCCACTACCTGCTGGACACAGCCCACATGGAGCGACAAGAGAATAAACGCCGAGCAGCGCGCAGCGGTGCGAGCCATCCTCAAGGGCGACCACGCGCCCCTGCCCTACCTCATCTTCGGACCGCCTGGCACGGGCAAGACAATGACCGCAACAGAGGCGGCAGCACAGGTGGGCGGTCACACCAGCAGGAGGCAAATACAGTGTGTAGGTCACACCAACACATCACACTGTGACCAGACTGACATTGACATAGTGCAGGGCTGTAAGTGTGACACAGCATGGCACAGGTGGACCAGCAGACTTACCGTGGAGGAGCACAACAACAGGAGCTGCTGTGCTATTGGCCAAGCGTTTTATGGCAAGCCCAAACACATATGTACAAAGACCGCTGGTGGCGTGCGCTGGTGTGTGGTGTGTGGTGCAGGTTTTTAAGCTGGACCCGAACAGCCGGCTGCTGCTGTGCGCACCCTCCAACTCGGCTGCTGACCTCCTGGCTCAGAGAGTGATGGACAAGGGGGTGAGCGAGCTATGACCAGGGGCAGGGGCAGGGGCAGGAGCAGGGGCAGGAGCAGGGGCAGGGGCAGGGGCAGGGGCAGGGGCAGGAGCAGGGGCTGGGCTGCTTGTCAAGTGCTGTCTGCCTGCTGCTCATCAGGTATTAAGCGCCCAGCCCCCTCACACCCCCTCACACCCCCTCACACACCCCTCACACACCCCTCACACATCCCTTACACCCCCCTCACACCCCCTCACACCCCCTCACACACCCCTTACACACCCCTCACACATCCCTTACACCCCCCTCACACCCCCTCACACCCCCTCACACCCCCCCTCACACACCCCCTCACACACACTCACACTCCCCTCACACCCCCCTCACACATCCCTTGCACCCCCCTCACACCCCCTTACACCCCCTCACACTCCCTTCACACCCCCCTCACACTCCCCTCACACCCCCTCACACACCCCTCACATCCCCCTCACACACCCCCCACACACACCCCTCCCTGTAAACAGGGCAACTTGTGCACCAGTGCACCTTGCTATGTAAACAGGGCACCTTGTTCACACTGTAAACAGGGCACCAGTTTACTGCACCCCCCTCACACCCCCCTCACACCCCCATCACAGCCAGGGCCATGCTGCTTCCATTCAGGTACCCGCCAGCCAGCTGCTGCGCGTGTGCGCCTTCTCACGGCCAGTGGAGGACCTGCCCATCGCCCTTAAGCCTGTCAGCAACTGGCGGGAGGCAAACAGGGAGGGTGCGTGCACACAGCAGCAGCACCATGCACAAGGCGTTGCTCCACTCCCGTTAAGCGAGCAGAAGCACGGGGCCTCAATGTCGCTGCCTCTACCACTGCTGCTGCACTGCCGCTGCTTGATGCAGAACTTGGTGTTTGTGGCACTACTGTAGAGGCGAAGGGTGAAGGGAAGGGTGGTGGCCATGGGTGCCAAGGACTGCTGTGCTGATGGTGTGATGCTCAAGCCCATGTCGTAAGCCCATGTCGTAAGCACAACACTGGGGTCAGCCAGCACCAGCACCCGCACCAGCACCAGCACCTGCACTTTCTCAGCTGTACGTGTTGTGCTGCTGGCCTCAGATGACGGGGCCTTTGAGATGCCTGACAAAGCACGCATCATGGACAAGTACATCCGAGTGGTGGCCGTCACCTGCCTCATGGCGTCTAAGGTGGGAAGGCTGCTTCCCCTTCCTCCCAGACTTCTAACCCTCCCCTTCACATACCCTACCGTCACCCCTCCACCTCCCACCTCCTGCCACCCCATGCCTTGCTGTACTCTCTCTCTCCTCTTTCTGCCCTGCGCCCTCTGCCCTGACCCTACCCTCCTCAGACTGCAGCGCCTCTAGGGCATCTAATTGCTGCTGAACCTCCAGTTGTAGAGCTGTACCGGCCAAGAAGCGATGCTAAAAACTGCTGCCCTCCTCCCCATTCCTCGCCTCCTCCCCTCTCCTCCCTTTCCTCTCCTCCTCTCCCCTCCTCTCGCCCTGCACCTCCCTATGCCCAGCCATAACTCTAGGCTGCTGCTGCTCTAGGCGACCTGAGCGCTGCTCCAGCTGTACTGAGCTGAGAAGCCGCCCACAGAGGAGCCTGGGCAGCGGAGGGCTCGTGTCAGTTGCTATGACGCGTCTAGGGTCTCTAGCTGCTCCTGAACCCCTACAGCACCACTGCTGCTGAACCTCTACTTGTAAAGCTGTACCAGCCAAGAAGCTACGCTGAAAGCTGCTGCCCTCCTTTCCATCCTCCCCTCCTCTCCCCTCCTTCCTCTCCTTGACCAGCAGGTCGTGCTCCTGTGCTGCCCTGCCTCCTGCCCTGCAGCTGCATGCCCAAGGGGTACCTGCTGGCCATTTTACACACATCTTCATTGATGAGGCCGGGCATGCTGAGGAGCCACTGACGCTAGCGGCCACCGCCGGGCTGCTGGCTGCTGACAGCACGTGAGTCACAGCAGCAGCGGCAGTGGCAACAGGGACAACAGTAGCAGCGGCAGCAACGGCAGCAGTGGCAGTGGCGGCAACAGCGGCAGGGGCGGCAACGGCAGCGGCAACAGTGGTGGTTGTGTGTTGCTCACTGTGCCTTGTGTTGCTCACTGGGTGGTGGGTGGGTGTGGTGGTGGGTGTGATGAGTGTGATGGGTGTGTTGGGTGCGATGGGTGTGATGGGTGTGATGGGTGGGCGCAGGGCCCGGCTGGTGCTGGCAGGGGACCCCCAGCAGCTGGGTCCCATCATCCTGTCGCCCCTGGCCCAGCGCTATGGCCTGGCAGTCAGTGCCATGGAGCGACTTATCAGCTCAGCGCCCTATGCAGCCTCAGGCCAGGTGAGTGACTCCTCAGCCTGCCTGCCTGCCCCTCAGCCTGCCTGCCTGCCCCTCAGCCTGCCTGCCTGCCCCTCAGCCTGCCTGCCTGCCCCTCAGCCTGCCTGCCTGCCCCTCAGCCTGCCTGCCTGCCCCTCAGCCTGCCTGCCTGCCCCTCAGCCTGCCTGCCTGCCCCTCAGCCTGCCTGCCTGCCCCTCAGCCTGCCTGCCTGCCCCTCAGCCTGCCTGCCTGCCCCTCAGCCTGCCTGCCTGCCCCTCAGCCTGCCTGCCTGCCCCTCAGCCTGCCTGCCTGCCCCTCAGCCTGCCTGCCTGCCCCTCAGCCTGCCTGCCTGCCCCTCAGCCTGCCTGCCTGCCCCTCAGCCTGCCTGCCTGCCCCTCAGCCTGCCTGCCTGCCCCTCAGCCTGCCTGCCTGCCCCTCAGCCTGCCTGCCTGCCCCTCAGCCTGCCTGCCTGCCCCTCAGCCTGCCTGCCTGCCCCTCAGCCTGCCTGCCTGCCCCTCAGCCTGCCTGCCTGCCCCTCAGCCTGCCTGCCTGCCCCTCAGCCTGCCTGCCTGCCTGCCTGCCTGCGCAACCCTCAGCCTGCCTGCCTACGAGCGCAACCCCCTGCCTGCCTGACCGCCTGCCCACCCACACCTTTGCCAGCCTATCACCCCCTGCCAGCATGCCTACCTGGTCGTCCTGATATATTGCAGGAGGGATCACTGCAGTACAACAGCACCTTTGTCACCAAGCTGCTCACAAACTACCGCTCACATCCATGCATCCTGCGTCTGCCCAACGCCCTATTCTACATGGTGAGCCAGCCAACCTGCCTGCCTGCTGCCTGTCTTCTCCGCTAGGGAGCCCGACCTGACCCGACCCGACCCGACCTGACCTGACCCGCCCCGACCCGACCCGGGACCCAGCCTGGTCCCACTCCTTGTGAACCTGCTGTACAGAATGACCTGGTGGTTGGGGCTGACATGTCAGTGACACACGGCTGTGTGGGCAAGATGGGCTTCAAAGGGCTGGAAGGGCGTGGCTTGGAGCGCAGCAACCTAAAGTGGGTCAGGCAGGAGCATGACCATGACGTGATCCTTGCTATGTATGTCCTTGTGTGATGCACAGGGTAAGACTTGTGCATTCAGCAACAAAGCAACTGTCTAACTGTACTATCCAACTCCACCACCACATCCACCACCGCCATCTCTGCACAAGCCGTGCCAGGCTGTTTGCTACACCGCGCATGCGATGGGGTTGGCTGGAGGCGTGTGTGCTGCGTGGCTGCGCCCCTGCTGCTGGCTGCAGCTTCCCCATCATCTTCCACCATGTGGTGGGCAAGGACGAGCGCGAGGGCAACAGCCCCTCCTGGTTCAACATCCAGGAGGTGGCGTTGGTGGGCAAGGTGGGCGCAGTGGGAGGGGTGGGTGGGTGGAAGCTAGCTGGCAAGTGGAGCTATGAAGGAGGGTGAGGTTGAGGGTGGTAAAGGAAGCTAGAGGAAGCTGCTGGTAAACTGGCAGGGAGCTGTCAGTAAGCAGGGCGGGCAACTAGCAAGTGGCGGGTAGCAAGCGGATAGGCAGGTGGAGCTAGCGCGCAGGTGGTGGTGGAGGTGGAGGTCATAAGATGAGGCTAAGGGCGGCTGGCCAGGGAGCGCAGAAACAGGGTGGAAGGAACTGGTGGGAGAGGTGGCAAGCAAGGTGGCTTGCATGGCCGCTGCAGCTATATGTATTGTAGAAATGCGGTGTCATGTGACTCCTTTGCTAAAGGAGAGGCAGGGACGAGGCACCTCCCCACCTCCCCTCTCCCCACCTCCCCACCTCCCCTCTCCCCACCTCCCCTCACCCACCTCCCCACCTCCCCACCTCCCCACCTCCCCTCTCCCCACCTCCCCACCTCCCCTCTCCCCACCTCCCCTCTCCCCACTTCCCCACTTCCCCTCTCCCCACCTCCCCTCCCCTCCCCTCCCCTCCCCTCCCCTCTCCCCACCTCCCCTCTCCCCACCTCCCCACCTCCCCAATTCCCCACTTCCCCTCTCCCCACCTCCCCACCTCCCCTCCTCCCCTCCTCCCCACCTCCCCTCTCCCCACCTCACACCTCCCCACCTCCCCTCTCCCCACCTCCCCACCTCCCCTGACCCCACCTCCCCGACCCCTCACACGCCTGCGCCTTGCAGTATGTGGATGCGCTGTTGAGAATGAAGGCCAACCGACTGACCCCGCTGGACATCGGCTGCATCACGGCCTACAGGAAACAAGTGCAGCGCATCCGCAGAGTCACCGAAAAGGTGTCCGGGGAAATCAAGGTAAAGGGGAGGGACATGGTGGTGAGGGCATGTAATTGAGGGTGTGGGGAGGGTGTGGAGAGGGTATGGCCTGGTTGACCAGCACAGGGTCCATGGTTGGTAAGGCCGGTGTGTGTTGGCAGGGCTGTGCATGGGCTCATGCGACTTCGGCAGGCCTGACATTGTCAGGGTTCAAATATGTTGGCGGGTGTCAGACATGCTCCCCTTGCTGCTCAGGTGGGCAGTGTGGAGGAGTTCCAGGGTCAGGAGCGGCGCGCCATCATCATGTCCACCGTCCGCTCCAGCGTGGAGCACTTGGAGTTTGACACCAAGCACAGGTAAGGCATGAGGACGTGCAGCAAGCAGGGCAGTGGAGGCGTGAGGGGCCACAGCAGGCAGGGCAGTGGAGTGGATGCGTGACAGGATACAGCAGGGCAGTGGAGGTGTCAAGGTAGGGTGGAGGCGTGGGTAAGGCAATGCAGGCGTGACGGGCCAGCAACAGCCTGGAAGTGCAGGGCTGGCTGTGAGGCTGTGCAGCATGTGCTACATGAATATGTAATTGCACATTGGCTTCAATATAGAATGCGCTGCTTGACAGGTCATGCTATGAGGAGGGTGTGGGTAGAGTGTGAGTAGAGTGTAGGTAGGATGCGAGTAGAGTGTGATCAGAGTGTGATCAGAGTAGAACCGAGGCTCGATGCTCCTCCTGCCAGTCTGCTACTAAAGAAAACAGCACCCTGGGTGACTGCCAATAGCAATGGGAGCTGGCTGTATGCAGGAGCATCATGCTGATGTGAAGTGTGACCCAGGGTGTGCTGCAGCTGCTGCCAGCGCCACTGTCTCTGCTTCTGATATCGCTGCTGTCGCTGCTGCTGCCAACACACCGCTGTCTCTGCCGCTGCCCTGACTACTTGACTGTCGTGACTGGGCCCAGGCTGGGCTTCCTCACCAACCCCAAGCGCTTCAACGTCGCCATCACACGCGCCAAGGCCATGCTGGTCATCATCGGCAATGCGGAGGTGCTGGTCAATGACCCCCAGTGGTGAGTGCTGCTACCGGCCTGCCCGGCATCCACCACCTGCTGCTCTACCTGCGTCCACTCGTCCCTGTTACCCAGGTTGGGGCAGCCCAGTGGCAGGCTGCTGACTTGCTGGCAGCTGTGACCCCCTCAAACTCAGGTGCACAGCTCAATGCTTTTTTTGTTGGGAGGGGAGCAAGGGGAGCACACTCGATGCTACTCTCATCCTTCCTCACTGCATGCCCTCTGGCAAGGGCTCAGCCTTTCTTTCTTTCTTTCACTGCTCAAGGGCTCGCCACATCGCTGAACTGCTTGCAATGACCTTCATGCTGGGCACACTTGTTAAGAGCACGCTGGCCATGGCAGCAACAGCAGCCTTGGGATGTCAGTTGGCCAGGTGCTTGCCATGTGCAATGACCTTCATGCTGGGTCGGCCACGGCAGCAACAGCGGCCATGGGATGGCAGTAGGCCAGGGTCGAGGTGCGCCTTACCCATCTTTGTTAAGCTGTCCCTGTAATGCTGACCAGTAAACTGTGACCATTTGTGCACCTTTCGCTGGCACCTCGCTGCACCTCGCATGAGCTGGCAAAGACTTGGTGGCGAGAACTGTTGCCTTTCTCACCTTCTGTGGCTGACCCCAGGGCGTCACTCTTGGAGTATGTGCACCGCAACGGCGGCTGGGTGGGCGGTGCGCCGCCGGCAGCAGTGTTGTCGGCCAGCAGCGCTCACGGTCCCGCCGGCACCGACATTGAGGACGACTGGTTCCGCCACCTAACGCGGACCTCCGATGTGGCCGTGGCTGTGAGCGCGGGTGGAGTAGGCGGCGTGGTGGCTGCTGGTCCGGCGCCTGGCACTGCGGGCGTTAGAAATCCAAAAGTTCCGGGCAACACAAATGCCCCAGCTGCTGATGCGACCACTGGCGCTGAGGGCGACGCGGAGCTTGCAATTCTGGAACAGCTGTCGCGGTTGTCGCTATCGCAGCTGCCTGCCACCAATCTACTACAGCCTACCAGCAACGGCGCCCACCCATCAGCTGCGTGGAGCAACGATGCAAGAGATGACGGCGTGCCGGTGCCGGAGACCGGGACAGCCACTCCTTGGGGGCCGACGGACTGGGGCTTTGTGGGCGCCGTGCAAGTCGAAGGCGGCGAGATGCCCCGCTGGGACTAAGGCAGGCTACCAACATGACGCACCTCCTTGCGAGCTACCTCCGCCCACCAACAACCTTGAACCTTGCGACGTGCTCCCCTACGTGCCACCCAAAGGAGCTAAGGCAGCTCCAAGCACGACGGCAGTTATGACCCAGTTGCGCATCAAAACCTGGTCAGGGATGGACGGCCACTGCAGTAAACACAGGGGCAGGGGCAGGGGGGCAGGGTATGGGGTGGGGTTGTGACGCATCATCACCACCAGCAAGTGGCTGGCGAGCTTATTCAAGAGCACACATGCTTTCGCCTCAAAGGGTCGGGTGACACGCAATGCCCCTCGGCCACCCATACATCAAATCACATGTTGCCGTTGCTGTGCCAGCGTGGTTATGTCTGTAGTGTGCCATAGGTGTGCCAACCTGGCTGTGCCAGCAGAGTACGGCACACTGGCGACGATGGTTTCACTGCTTGGGCCTTTTGCTGCTTGGGACGCCCTGTTGTCACATCCATAACAGTTTCAACTTTCCACTGTGATGACCATGACCATCACGTTCAAAACAACACTCATGTTGAACAATGTCAACTTGCATGCCTTCGTTTTGAGCCCATGTGCACCTTTGTTTCTGCACCTAGCCTTGATGTGTATCGCGGAAGCTCCCGAAACCCTAGAGGTGGAGGGCGTAAAAGCAGCTTGACGGCTCACAGTTAAAGCGGTGTAAGCTGTTATCTCTTTCCCATCACGCAGCGCGCTTTGTAGCTAGGTGCAAAAGTGCACACGAGCATTTAACACCATGCAAGTAGGTGCCGTTGATGAGAATTATTGCCGTAAGCTTGCCAACTTGCTTGTGTAGCATGAGACGTGACAGTTGTTACAGTGTGTATGCCATCATGTTGATGTTGTTTATTTACACCGTCAAGCTACCAGCCTGGTTTGTATGTATGTAATCATTGTATGTATGCATGTAATCATGTTTTTACTCAGGTACATGGACATGCTGCACCGGGCAGTTTTGCACATGCCACGGAGCTGGCTGACGCTGGGCCTAGGACGGGGTGGTAAGTTTGGAGCCGTTTGCAAGTCCCATCCATCAGCTACCTCTTTGACTGCCTTAGCCACCTGTCTGGCCGCTGTGTGTGAGGGAGGTGAGGCTTAGCTGCTTTGACCTTGCTATTGGTGAGTTGGATGGGTTTGTCCAAATAAGCTGTTGTGTGACTGAGGTTATGTGCAATCGACCCCATTGCCAGCCTGCAACCCTGCATTGACACACTACAGCGGGCATTGTATGCAGTCCATAGGGTGGGCTGGTGATCAGGTCAGCCTCCATAGCATGCTGCATGCACCAAGCGACTCCTGCTGGGTTGGGCCACCTGACCCAGGACGACAATGATGACTGCCCCTGCCACATATTACACCATGCACCACACCCAGTGTGTCGTGTTTGCATGCCTGACACTCAGCCAATTGTCACTAGGAAGCGCATGCAGCCTGTGCATAGACCAGACGCCACCACCTGGCCTGCTGATGCCCTTGCCCCAATTGCAAACTGGTCATGTCTCTCCTGGCCCAGCTCTGCGATCAGCTCCAGGCTGCACTAGCTAGCTAAGGCTGCACTGGTGAGTGCACTATTCCAAAGGCGACAGAGGTCCCAGCTCGCCTGATGTAACACGGCGCTCAACCTCTTGCTGGGCAGTGGTCAGAGATGCCTTGTCACGCCGAGTGTAGACCTTGTGCCCATATTTCTCCAGGTTGTAGAGGTATTGGTGGTCCCGCGCCTTGTGAGTGCAGGTGGCATCTGGGATACGCCACAAGAAGCCCGATGTCCGTCGGTAGTACTCGTACTCGCCAGCATTCACCGCAAAGTTGTCCCCTGAAACGCGGTCCCGCCACGCGATGATTCGGTCCCGCTGTCGATCCCTTTCAGCCGAATCCAGAAATTCGACCCAGTTTTTTAGGGCGTGCTCATCGCTGTGCTTGAGCGCACGCTCCCATGAATGGTTTAGGTATTCCCAGAAGAAGGCCATTTCTGACTCGTCTCTAGGCCCGCATGCCTAATGTTGCATGCATGCAAATGCATGCATGCTGTCGTAGCCCCCTTGACCCCCACTATGGCCTCCATTTGAGTCGGACCACCAGGGCCCACTAGTGGCCACTAGCGGGAATACTAGGGACCACTAGTGGGCAATAGTTGCCCGACTCAAGTGGTGTTATTGGGCTGTGTGGAGTATACCCAGTGCACATGGACATGGTGAATGAGTGCCTACCACCTACATCACTGCCTGACCCCTGAGGGCTATTGTGTAGAGTTGGCATGTCAAAACGGGCGCTGCAGCGCCTTGGGGTGGGCTGCGTGACTGGCACAGGCTCTGGCTCGGACTCCTAACCAGACTGTGACTCCGGCTAGGAGTCACAATCTGACTCGGAGTCAGAGTCACTGTCCCCCCACATGCTGGCAGGGGCAGAGGCAGGGGCAGGCTGGCAGTATATGTCGGTCCTAACGCACAGGCAGGATTAGGGCATCTCTCGGCATATTAGCTCCGATGCAGTCACTCAGCCAGGTCTCAGTCTGGTCTCCGACCATCGGTCATACAGCAGCACAGATGCCTCGCACCCAACCACCTCTTGCTCTTGCGCCCACCGCACCGACCTGTCTGATACACAGCACCAGCGGTCAATGTCGCTGCCCTCGCTGCTGCCGCTGCCGCTGCTGCTGCCGCCGCTTCCACTGCTGCTGCCTGGCACCCTCCTGAACACCAAGTAATGGCCACTGCTGGCGTCGCCCTGGTGGACCACCACCGCCACCAGGCGGTAGGGTGCCAAGCAACTCGCCACATCCAGTGTGACAGGCAGGGTGCTGCAGCGCGCTTGCATTGCCATGGAGCCCGTCATGGTAGCAGACGCATGGGGGGGATGCATGGGGGAAAGTGCGGTAGGGGTGGTTTGTTGAAGTATTGGCTGGGTGAGACATAACAGCTGGCGAGGGCCCAGCTCCATGGGGATAGGCACACAGCCATGCACCTGGATGCAATCATGCAAGCAAGCAGGCTGTCTGGCGCATGCAGATGATGATGATCACGCCAAGTTGCAACTTGTGTATCCTGCTCCTCCTCCTCCTCCCCTCCTCTCCCTTCCCCTCCACCCCTCGCTTTGCACCACAATGGCTTCACTCCCAGCAGTTTGGGGTTTAATAGTCGGGGTGGGCCGCCCACCTTGCCCCTGTCACCTTGCCTAGCAAGGCACCCCTGTGGCCCACCTGGTACCCTGGCACCCTGACCAGGCTACAGCCAAGAGACGGGCAGGGCCACCTACCTTGAGCAATTGCCCGCTGGCCGTGTCCCACACTGTCCGCCGCAGCTGCAGGGCCAGCAGGCGGGGCAGGAGGACGACGCGTGAGCAATGCAGGGCTGGGCCTGACCTCCAGGTAGGAGCAGCAGGGGCTCGGGGTACTGTAGGAGGGGGCAGCAGGGCGGCCCTGCCTGCCCTCTCCGCCTCCCCTGCCCTCCCCCCCGCCCCTACCCCTGGCCATGAGGCTGTTGACCTTGCTGGGGGTCTGCCTGCCTGGCGTTCTTGGGATGGTGTGTCGTCTCCTGCTGCTGTTGGAGGGGCGTGCTGAATTGCTTGTTGTGCTGTTGCTGCTGCTAGTGCCTCGGGCGCTGTTGTTGTGCGGGTTGCTGTCATGGCTGCTGCCACCTCTGCCACTGCCTTGTCAAGCAGGTCAGGAATATCCAGGTCTGGCAGGGGAAGGGACAAGGGCAGCTGGGCTAGAGCAAGCACAAGGTCCAGTGCTGCCCCTGCCCCTGCCCTCAGCCTCAGCAGCTGTTCTGCAGTGGCCTTCAGGCTGCAGCGGTCACATCTCACTCCATGCATGCGCTGAGATTGCATGCATGTGGCTAAGCAGGTCTGCGGGCATTGCAGCAACAAAGCAAGTTTCAAACTCATACATTACACACGAGCCAAACAAATGGCGTAAAGGGTGACACATGCGCTGAGGCTGATCTCTGCTGCCTATTGCTGCCATGCACCGCCATCATGCACCCATGCTGCTACCACATGACGTCAAACCTGCCGCCAGGCGCTGTAGCTCTCACTCACAGAGAGTGAGGTGCCCCTCTTGACCACCGCCAAGCCAGAGTCCCCCTGTACGCTGTACGGCACATGGAGTGAGAGGGACCAAAAAGGTGTGATGTTCACCACACCAGTGTGACCACAGGCGGCACAGACCAGGTGGTCGGCCCGCAGGCCTTGCAGGGGCAGGCAGGCCGGTGGTGGAGCCCAGCCAGGCCCCTGTTCCCCAACTCCCTCCCCAGCTGGGGCCCTGGGATTGACACCGTACCCGACAGCAGCTGCAGCAGGTGCTGGGGTGTCGGCAGCTGATGGAGCTGGTGGCGTGGTGTGGGGTGAAGCGGGGGGTCTTGAAGCAGCAAGGGGTGCTGAGGCAGCCGGAGCTGATGTGCTGGCAGGGGTGGCACTGGCAGCAGCCTTGGGAGCGGCAGGGGCATCGCCAGAGCAGCGCCCGGCAGCTTCAGCAGCTGCTGAGCACGCAAGGGCAGCCAGGCCAGGGGCTGTGTGGCAGCGCCGCTGAGAAGTCTGCTCGGCTTGAAGCGCTTCACACAGGGCCTGAGAGGTGGGGGTCAGGCAGGGCCTGAGAGGTGGGGGTCAGGCAGGGTGAAGCAGGGTCAGTCGAGTAGGAGGAGGTGAAATTAACAGTGAGGTTGTGGGTTAGGGTTAGGGTTTGAGTTGCCCAGGTGCCGAGGTGGGTCAGGGACAAGGAAGCTGGTCTAAAGATGGGAGCAGACAATTGGGTCCTAGAAAGTGATGCACCCCAAGGCATGCTCAAGCAAGCAGCATATTAACTGACTTAGCAATTAACTAACTGACTAGCCAACCAACTAACTAACCAAGATTGCGACCAGTTTTTGATCCCAAGGCCACCTAGCGACCCCTGTACCACAGCTGGGTCTGGCTACAGCAGCCTCTAGCCGGTATGGCTAGTACCAGAGTAGTCAAGGCTGTGCACAGCTCCTGGGTCAGAAGCCAATTGGCGACCCCTGAAGACAGCCGGGTGTGGCTACAGCAGCCTCTAGCCCACAGCCCTGCCGTGCTCCCTGCCGCCTGCACTCACCTCCATCACCTCCACAGCATCCTGCTGCTCACCATCCAGCAAGCTGTCCAGCACCCCGCTTGCCTCCTGCTCACCTGCCTGGCCCCACCAGCCCCAACCACCCCAACCGCCCCAACCACCTTCCGACTGCTCCAATGCAGGCATGCCTCCGACTAAACCCTGCTGCCCAGCTCGCCGCAGCGTGGCCAGCAGCCTCAGCAGCAACTGCCTGGCGGTAGCGGCCTGGCCAGCAGCTGACTGCCCAGACCTGGGTTCGAATCCCAGTCCAGGCACACTTCCCGACGTCCACGGGGTTTTAGGGCCAGCTAGGTGAGCCAGCAGGGCTGCCAGGGCTGCTGAGGCTGGCGGGCGCAAGAGTGTGAGGCGGTGGACTAGGCGGCCCTGGTGGCTGGACACCCCCTGGTGGCAACCTGCCGAGACAGCTTGAGTGGAAGGTCTTGGGGAGTCGGGATGAGTCTCTCCTATTGCATGTCTGGAGCTGGCCCACCTGCCTGACTTTGTGGGTGAGCAAAGCAGCAAAGGGCAGGGCAGGGCACAGCAAGGGGGTTGCGGATTGTTGGCTACAAAGCTGCCTGGCGGCTTGCATGCATGCACGGGTGCAAGCCAGCTCAACGCATGCCACGTCAGGGGGAGTGAGCACACATCTATTTGTGCCCCTCACCCCTTAATCTCTTACCTGCTCTCCTCGCTCCCTTTCCTTTTCCTCCCTCCCTTCCTTCCGCCCTCCTCCCTCCTTTCCTTCCGCCCTCCTCCCTCCTCCTTTTCCCTGTTCCCTCCTCTCCTCCCTTTCCCTCCCACCTCCTACCTTCTACCCCCTCCTCCCTCTCTTCCCTCCCCCCCTCCATCAACCCTGCCCTCCCCTCCCCATGCCCCAGGGACGCCGCTCCTGCTTGCCCTACCACCCTACCGCCCCAGGCCCAGGCTCATCACCCCAGGCTCACCTGATGTCCCCCAGAGGCGGCGGGCCAGAGTCAGCAGGGAGGCCAGGAGCTGTAGGCACAGGGGGGGCCTTACGGCACCCTGGTGGCTGCTGCTGCTGCCGCTGCTGCTGCTGCTGCTGCTGCTGCCGCTACTGCCGCTGCTGCTGCTGGGTGCTTCTCCCACCCGCCCTGCAGCTGCACCCTGCTCGCTGTCTGCTGACCGCAGCACACAGCTACTGGACGCAAGCGGGGGGCGGAGAGCCTGATCTGGCACGCAGGGGGTTGACAGCTGCGTGGGGTGGGGGGTGCAGAAGGGGGTCTGGCTGGTCAGTTGTGTTTGGTGTCGCTGGTCATGGGAAGGGTCTAGGTCTAGGTTTGCCAGCTGGGAACCCAGGTAGTGGTGGAAGGAGGGGGCGGAAGCCCAGGCCTGCAAAAGGCCACAGGAGGAGCTGCACTGACATGAACTGGAGGCAGCAGCAGCAGCAGCAGCAACTGGAGGCAACAGCAGCAGCAGCAGCAGCCGCTGAAGCTGACCATGAAGACAGACACACGAGGTACTGTAAATGAGGTCGAACTCTGTGTCTCAAGATTGTGAAGCAGGCTACAAGGACAATGGTGTGGTAGGCCTGCTGGGCACTAGGCCTGCTGGACTAAACAATCACATGGGCATTGAGTGCATTGGGTAGGCGGATACCTTGCCAAGCCCTGGCGAGATGTGCAGTGATATGCGAGGCGAGCAGGTAGCGTGCATTGAGTGCTCCCTGCTGCTGCTGCTGCTGCTCCTCACTACTCCTACTCCTGCTGGTCCTGGGTAGTCCAGGCTACATGAGGCAGCACCTGGAGCACGCAGTTAAGCTGGCAGGTTGCGCCAAGGTTCGGCAGCCCAGGTGGCAGCTCCACCACCCCTGCGCCCATGTGCAAGGCTGCAATTTACTAATGCAAGCATTAAGCAACCAAGGGAGACAGACTCACCAAAGGGTTTGCAGCCGTCTGAATCTATCATGGATGGAGGGGTGATCAAGAGTGGAGGGTGGACCACCCAAAGTTGAGAAATTCACAAAAGGATCCTCGCATCACTGGCAGTCGACATAGACAGACAGGTTTTCACGGGAACGAGATGGGCTCAATGACAAGGCTTAGATGGCAGATGAGAAGGCAGCGACGTTACGGCAAAGTGTATAAAGTATAAGTTGTGAAAGTGCGAGCGCTTGGTTCGCAGGTCGCATCGGTAATGGTTTGATGGCTGGGTTTAGAAGGTGTGTCTTGTGCATCGCGGTTGCTGTTCTCAACGCATGTCGCTTGGGGACGACAGCTTACGGACTCGAAGCCATCGCGAAGCGCTGTGAAGGTACCATTGGTGACTGGTGCGGCAGGTTTGACAGACAGAAGTGGCTCATCACCAGACCGGTGAGGACTTGCCAGTCGCTTCCGGCCTGCTTCTCCTGGTCCATGCGATGACTGCAAGCCACTGGAAGCCACTAACCTTGCAGGTGCCAAGGGGCCGTCAGCCATGCCCCAGCACCAAGCACGGGGTGTGCAGCGGGGTGGGCAACTGCAACTATGACACCGGGCTATGTGACTGCCCAGCAGGTCAGAGCTCCTCATTTGCCCTATTTTGCACCCAGCCATATCCACTCGACCTTGTATCAGTGCATGCTATGTTGAAGTCTTGCATTCACCTGCTTTACCCTTTAGACCAAGGGTGTGTTTTCCGTGCTGTTATGTATTATTGTGCAATATGTGTGTGTGCATGTGTGTTTGCAAACACCCTGCGCTCACATGGATCCGTGCAAACCTGAAGGACAAACAAGGTATGTGAAGTGTGGAGGCGTGTGAGTGTGTGTGCAGGCTGGCAGGGCGTTTCCTGCAATGAACCGCTCAAGCGCCCATGCACCAACCGCTTCCGTGACGAAGGCCTGGAGGCGGTGAGTTGTGGTGCCAGAAGCCCCATTACCAGCACCCATATCAAGAACAGCACCACCACTAACACATGCCAGGCAGACAGGCCTCATGTTAGCTTCTGCTGCTGCGGTCTACATGACATAATTTGCACATAGATGCAACAGGTGCGCAGCCTTGCCTTGAAGCTGGCCACTGCAGCATGACATCATGTTTTTAAGAGCAGCAGCTTCGGGGGGGTTCACCCATCCACCCACCCCCTCCCACTCCACTCCAGCCACCCCTAATCCTCACCCTGACCCACTACAAACGTGCCTGACTGGCTAGTGTGGCCTTCCCACACTTTACCACACTGCTCCCACACTTAACCACTCCCACACTTTACCACACTGCTCCCAGCTTCATCGCACTTCCACCCAAGTCTGTTTGGGGCACGTAACCCCAACAATAATCTAACCAACCCACGACACACAGCCAGCCAGGCCAGGGGTGACGTTTACTCCACTCAGCCATCCCATCCCACCTACCCATCTACCCTCGCAGCCACCCACACCACAGGCAGGCGTGGGAGGGTCCACCTGCATCACAAAGCCAGCCTGCACCCTGGCCAGGTGGGACACATTGATGAGGAGGGGAGGGACCTGGACCCACTGGCTGACGGCTTCACTGAGTCACGCTGTATAGGTGCGTGACTCAGCGCCATAGGTGGGTGACCACACCTTGGTAAGGGACAGTACCCTAGCACCATAGATGAGGCATGAGCCCAGCCGAATGAACTGGCTTGCATAATGAGCGACCATCACAAGTGTATGGGACGCTTCAACTGATGATGCTGGTGCCGGCGCTGCGAAGCATCAGGGCCATAAAATCACACAATCGTGAGGGACGAGGGGGCTGTGAAGCATCTCCTAGGAATGAGCATCGCCTGAGATGCAAGGGCCTAGGAACGCCGTTGGGCCATCCGTGTACCGCGGAATGTTTGTCTCGCGTCGAGTCCACCAATGCTGCTGTCCACAGGAGTCTGCGATGCAACGATCGCTGCCTGTTACTGCGACGGCCCTCGCTTCGGTCGCGTCAACCCGCCAAAGGGTTCCCCGCCGGCAACCCCTCCGCTAAGGCGCGGCCGGCCGCTCGGCAACCACCTGTGTCAGCCGAGCGACGACGGCAAGGGCAACGCATTGCCGTGGGGCCAGGTATGCAGCAGTGTTTGACAATCGTGTTTAATCCTCAGGGTATCTGGACAATCTCTGCTGCCTTCTCTCGTGTACACGGGTCCCACACCGATATGCCTGGTTGACCAGAAGCCGAGCAATTGCCTTGCCAAGTCCCCACAGCTAGCATGCGGTTTCCTTTAGCTGAAGGGACAGGCACTTGGAGGCTAGGGTCCACTCAAAGCAGAGGGATCTCCAACCACATGCACCTCTCGCTGGCAAAATGTACAGCAATGAACATACATAGAGATGCCCTACCAGAAGTGTATGTTTTGGGTTCGCAGGTGCCCTGGGACGACCTCTATGGGCCAGAAGGCTGGTGCATGGCAGACGACCCCAAGTTTACATGCCCCTGCATGTATGACGGCTTGGACGGGCAGCTGTGTGACAAGGTGTGAGGCGCACGGGTGACTGTGTGACCCTGACAAGCAAGCATGAGATAGTACTTGGCAGGACACCTGGCAGAGTGGCGGGTGATAGATATGCTGTAGCCTGGCCCAACCCCATAATGACGTCAAAACGCCAAACAGCCACTCCAGGCCAATGGTCTAAAAGCATCACCCACATCCCGTCAAGCCATCCCTCTTCGTCCTCTACCTCACCTTTTACAGTACCCCACCTCACTGCGCTACCCTGCCACACAACACCCCACGACACCCCTGCCACTTCGTACGGGCCAGCCTGCACACCCCGACATGTGGCTTACCTCTTCATCTTGACGTCACCAACTCTTCACGCTGCGTCATCACCACGCTGCAGGTCATTGAGATGTACTGCCCCAACAGCTGCAGCGGCCATGGAGTGTGTGACCTGGGGTTTTGCAAGTGTGACCCAGGTCAGGTTGCCAGCCTTGGCATGTCATGTGGTCCACCCTCCCTCCCTGGCAAACTCTTGAATGACTGCTCCATGCATCCCTGTCCATGCTACTAAGCCCCCTTGTCACCCACTACGGCCTCCAGTTGAGCCAAACTGATGCTACTCAGCCACAGCATCTACTCAATACTACACAGACCAGAGTGAAGGGATCTAGGATGCAGCCCTGACTAGCGATGTGGCCGCACGACAGGGACATAGAGGCTGTTACGTTCTACAGTGACAGTTACAACCACAGTGACATACTGTAGAGGAAGTCGTAACAATACTCAGCAGTCCTAGTCTTGCAAGAGTGCACATGGCCACATGGACATTGCTGTCCTGACCTGGCTTGCCGCCTCCCCACACAAAGCAGTAGGACAGCCAAGCAAGCTACTGATTGCAGCTCTTAACTGACTGTGTCGTGCCTGGCCTGCCTCCCTCTGTGCAGGTTGGTATGGCGCTGACTGGTAAGTGCTCGTTTGGGGGGCTGCTTATGCTCCTGCTGCTGCTGCTCCTGCTCCTGCAAATGCCTCCTGCCGCTGCTACTGCTGCCCAGTCATTGACAGTCATTGCCAGTCGTTGCGGGGTCAGCCATGCTCTGTCATGGCGCTAGGTCTGATAAGGAGGGACAAGGGGTTAGTGTTAGGGCTGGAGGGACATGGACTGTTGCACTGACAGGAGCTAGGGCAGGTGGCCTATTCTCAGGAAACCTAGCAGTATCTCATCCCAGCAGCAGCAGCAGCAGCAGTGCAAGAGCGCATAGCGTCACCAGCCAAGACACGCTGCGTTGTGGAGGAGCAGCGGAGGCTCAAGAGGGTGTCAATTCGACCCTGGCGCTGGCATTGTGCTGCGCAGTGTACGCAAGAATGCTGACATGGACATGTTAGAAGGTGAGATGATGGCAGATGAGGCCGAGTGTGACTGGTTTAGCTGGACTCATCAATTGCCTGCACTTTCCTATCGTGTCCACTGCCAGGCCGATATGACGAGGGGGCTGATGATAGTTTGCATACACTGCTAAGCATCCACATGTTGCAATGACAGATAAGGAACTCCTGTAGAAGATCGTGTGCATGGCCGCAGGTCACCACTTGATGCAATCCTCGTTGGACAATCGGCCATGGCTGCAAAACACGCTCGTGCTTCCGCCAGCGGCCCTTGTGAGCTCGCCGCTGGGAAAATCAGCACCTACCGCCAAAGCGCCGCCCGTACACGCCGCAGTGCGCGCGTGGGAGTCCTTGCAAGCGCGGGTGGGCGCCTCGCTGCGCGCGTAAGTCTGCGCGCCTCACCTTGCTAGCGTCATAACAACGCAACACACATCTCGCTGTCGTGCAGGTGCACGGACAACCGGGTGCGGTGCATGCGAGCATAGCGCAGCGGGCGACAGAACACCTGGCAAAGGCGCATCGCTTGCGACGCATGCGGCCCCACACTCGAGCGACCGCACCAATGGTTGCATACGGAAAAGAGGAGGCTGCAGTAGATCCGGCGGAAAGTGACAGCACGACGGGGTTAGCGGACGGAGCGGAAGGTGGCGCAGGCGGCGCCATGTCTGGGCCGCAAGGACCGCATCACCTACTTCTGACGCATCGACCCCGCCCGCTCATCTACGTCTACGACTTGCCCGCCGCATACAACGGACGCATGTTGCAGTACAGAGTGGATAAGTGAGTGGCAGGAGTTTGTATGACTGGCGTCAGCCGGTTGTGATGAGCCAGTGAGGGTAAACGCAACAAGTGGCCAGCTTGCACATTACATCCTGCAGCTGGCTGACAGCGGTGTCATGCCCGTGTCCCAGAATGCAGTGCGTATGGCGGGCCTATGGCTCTGGCAACACTACCCTGCTGGCCAACACGCTGTACGGCCTAGAGCCGCTGCTGCATGAGCTAATGCTGCAGAGTGAACACAGGTGTGTGAGAAGTTTGGGGTGAGGAGGTTGTGGGAGTTTGAATTGCACAGGGGCCAGCACTCATCCAAATGTAAGTGTGAACGGAGGGGACGTACTAGGCGTCCAGCAGGTATGCCTGTCATGCACTGCTAGGAGTCATCACCATCATCATCATCATCATCAGCAGCATAATCACACGGCAATCACCAAACAAGGCGTTGCTGCAGACTCAGCGCCACCAGCAGCAGCAACATCATGTCGCTCCTAGCAGAGGCAGCTACAACATGTTGCATGAGCCTGATATCAGGAATCTAAGGCCGGCCAAACCCACAGCTCTAAGGCTGTGCCACTCGCGCCTACCAGACCTTGCACACATGCTGCGAGGCAAGCAACATGCCACCTCTGCAATTCGGAGAAGTGACTGCATCACGCAGGGGTGGCACCAGGCTCCCATGAGTGAACCTAGCATACACGGCATGACCCTCCTACACCTCAGCTTAAGGGGAACCCCTTGCACAACGACGGTGGACCATCCCAGTCCACACTACGCCAGCGTGTGCTCTTCAAGAGGTGCCTCGTGCCAGTGCTGATAAGGGGGCGCTGCCTTGTGAGCTGCTGCCTGGAACCTCCAAACTGGCTGCCTTGCATTAGGGATTCAGCTGCTGCTGCCTGGGCACATTTGGCGCTGCTTGAACTGATTCTTGCTGCTTGTGAGCAGAGTGTGCAAGATGTTCATTGTGTAGTGTGTGCACCACATGACCTGCATCTGGCCTGAGGTTGCATGCAAGCATGCGCTTGAATCTCACACGTTCCAGAACGTTTGATCCGGAGGAGGCTGACTACTTCTACATGCCCATCTATTCCTCTTGTTTCATCTACCCCATCCACTGCTGGGCAGACGGGCCCTGGTGGCACAGCCCCTCAGGTGTGACCTTCATATAGAGTGTGACCCATGTCAGGCACAAAGGCATGCTGTGCCCTTTCCTTGCACCACCTGCGTGATGGTTATCCTCATTGTGCAGGAAAGGGGGATGTGGGTCAGGCAAAGGGTGACTGTGAGGTGTGAGGTGTGATGTTTGCATCACAGGACCTCGTGTGATGCATGTGACCAACATGCTGCTGGAGGCACGAGATTGGGTGCGATTGCACTTTCCTTGGTGGAATCGGCGCGGAGGACGAGACCACATCTTCCTCATGACGCATGATGAAGGGGCCTGGTGGGTTAGTGAAGGATAGTGGCAGCAGCAGGGGCAGGGGTAGTGGCAGGGGTAGTACCTGGGTTGTGGCCAGGGCCAAGGCTTTTTCTTTTTTGTTGTTTGAGCTTGAGGGAACGTTGCATGGATGCTGACCATTTGTGCTTGTGGCTACTTGCAGCTATGCCCCAACTGAGATCTTCAACAGTTCCATCTTCTTGACTCATTGGGGACGCTTGGACTTGCGTCACAGGTAGGTCACACTTGATCACACATCTTTATTGTCACTATGATTGTCTCGTGTACCTTGTATAGCTGTGCATGGCGAGATCTAACCCAACCTGTGACTAGGAACAATTGATGTTGGCCGTCATGTGTGTTGGCGGACATTACTGCGCATGAGTGCATGAGTGCACGCCTGTGCCTACAAACAACCGGTACAAACAACCGGTAGTGATGAATGTGCTGGTCGTGGCATTGTTGCGCATTGAAGCCCATTGGGAGTGTCCCGACCCGCCTTTTTCCACACGCCCCAAGTTTGCTTACCAATGGTGCTGGCCGTTGTCTTTGCCCCGCCGTGCCCTGGCCCCAGCCAACAAGGCTTCTTGTCTTGCAGTTGCCTTCAGTGCAGAAGCACTACAGCTCATCAAGCCTTATGCAGTCATTATCCAATGCCATGCAGATCAAACACTGCCTTCACACCTGACAACTACACTCAAGAATATGTGTACTCCAATCAGCCCAATGGCTGGCTGAGAACCATCCAAGGCCACCCCTGCTACGACCCAGTCAAGGTGAGTCACCACCACCACCACCATCACCACCACAAGCATCATCACCATCACCGTTAACATCACCATCACCATCACCATCATCATTGTAGTTGCATAGTTCTTGGCATAAGGTCTTGGCCAGCATCATGGGGCTGACTTCATGAGGATGACACGATACCTGCAACCAACACTTTCTTGGACATGATGTTGGCGGCATAACGCATTAGCTACCGACTTCCCAACACCCACCTGGCAGCCATGACAAGCTGAGGTGCAAGAGACCTTGCTCAAGTTATGCCATGTAGTATTAAAAATATATATGAATTTCGAGGGGCGTGCGCTAAGGAACCGCGCGCCGCTTCTGGCCCTTCTCACCATGGGGAGGGCCCCCGTGGGCTGACGTATGCCTAAAGGGTGCTCTCACAGCACGACACGCCCCGGCTCGGATACGTGTCTACCCTCCTGAGCTTCATGGGGAAGTAGCCTACTCCACTCCAGCTCCGACCCCCCGCACGATGGCGGGCACTGCCCTCAAGAGAGATAGATAACGCCAAATATGTTTGGCCCCTTACGGGTGTCGAACCTCCGTCCTCTCGCAACGAGAGGGAGGTTCATAGCGACTTAACCTGTTGCATGGGGCGCTATTGACTTATGCCCCTAGCTGCACCTAGCTGTAGTTATGCCCCTAGCTGCACCTAGCTGTACCTGGTCACTTAGCCACACCAAGCCAGGGTGACCTGCAACTGCGGCTACGACATGAGCATTACCAAGCAGCCTAGGCCATGACTGCCAAGGGCCATGAGTCAAGTGCCTAGACAACAGCTCTCACTCCCAACCTCACTGCCCTCACCGCCAAACTCCAGCTAGGCTAGCATTACGGCATGTAAACGGCAGCCAACCGCTGAGGCTAGACCGAGCATCAAAGCGCCACATTAAGACGCCACATAAAGGCGCCACGTTCAGGCGCGTCACGTCATGATGCAACTTGATAGAGCGAGGTGCGCTCAACACAAATCGGCATGCGGTCAAACATTAGCTACGTCCCGTAGTTACATGGACGTGCTCACTATGGACGAAGACACTTCGATGGGTTGGCGCCTGGACCTTGACCTAGGTTGATCCAACCTAGTGTACGTTGGGCTGTTTGTGGCAGGACCTTGTGCTACCTTCACTGAAATACCCGCACCAGTTCCATGCGAGCCCGTTGCTTGGTGCCCCCCGACAGCCACGCAACATCACACTCTTCTTCAGGCAAGTGCAGCTGCCATCAGGTCAGGCCACATAGCCCACCAGACGTCTGCCCTGCCAGCTCGCTGCCCTACCACAGAATATGACATACATGAGTCACATGCCATGTGGTTCTCTCTTCTCAAACTTCTTCTCCCGAACACCACCAGCCCTGTGCCTGACGTGCTGGGCGGACACCTCTGCATGGTGGTGTAGACGCAGCGTTGGCTGGCTGATTGCCCGGCTGCAGGGGGGACATTGGCAAACACCGGCTGCCTTGGTACAGGTGGGTGGTGATGCCTAGACGTGCACCCCACCAGTGCACCGGTGCTTCGACGACGTCAGCAATTGCGCTTGCTGTGTCATGCCATTATCTATTGGGTCGCCTTGCGCCATGGACTGGTGCACCAGGCAGGACTCAACCGCGTGTGTTTCTCTACTTTTCCTCTCCCTCCTCATTTCCCCTCCTCCTCCCCTCCGCCTTCTCTCCTCCTTCTCATACTTCCCGTGCTCTCACCCTCTAATGCCCTTGCTTGAGTGCCCACCTTTGTCCCCCTTGCCCTGTTGCCCCACATTAGGGACGGATGCTCTGCCATGCCTTCTGTTTTCCATCTCCCCCCATGACCCTCCCTCTTCACACCTCAGTTGGGCTGTCTTCCGTTTTCAGCAGCCAGCGGGTCCTTGGTCATCGGGCGCATCAGTGCTGCTGGTCCCATCCCCGCCAGTGCCGTGTAACCATGAGCTCTATGCCTCCAGTGGACGCCACTTGCTATGCCCAATGCGGTGCATGTTCAGCGCTGCATTGCAGTCCCTGTCCAGCCACCTGCCTGGCTGTGGTGCTGGCTTGGCTTTGGCAGCCTTGCCCTTGCCCTTGCCTGTGCCCTTGGTGGGCTGGCTGGGCTCAGCTGCCTCCTGGCTGCTGCGTGGGGGCTGTAGGGGCTTGTGTGGGGCCACTACTGGGCACCACATCAGGCCCCGCACTGGCTGGTCACGCTGCTGGCTCCAGGCTGGGCGCAGCAGGCGCAGGTCCACCTGCCTTGCTGGGGGCTTCCAGCCTGCAGGCCTTGTGGCACTGAGTTCATTTAGCTCCTCCTCACATGGCTGCTTGCCACTGCTGAGCTGACCCGAGTGGTGTGGTGCTCATCCACTAGCACCACCCTGCCCCGCCGCTGGCCTGCGCCCCTGGGCCTGCCGCCACCTTGCAGCAGGCCCGCAGCACCGCATCAGCACCCCACCCACCCCCAGTGCCAATGCCAGCTGCGCCAAAGAAGACCACCAGGTGCTTGGCATGCCCATGGCGCTCCATGGACACCTCCGCCATGTCCTTCTCCAACTGCAGCCATGCACACGAGGCACACACATGGTGGCTGACACGGTGGCACAAGGTTAGGCTTGGCACAGTCAACTACTCTTTTAATTCTTGCCATACCCACCACCTCTCAGTCCCTTACCTCCCCTCCCATCCACCCACCCTCACCTGCTTGAAGAACTGCTCCAGCGCCCGGTCCTGGCCTCCGTACAGCCTCAGCCGTTGCCGTGCCCACTTGGGGTCCAGGTGCACCTCCCACATTAACCGGAGCGACGGGTTATCACACAGCGCGTAAATCACGGAGCTCACAGTCCGAACCTTTCAGTCTCTTTGGCGGGCCCTTCTTTTCCTTGGCGCTGCCCTTTCGCTTCTTCTTAACCACAACGCGATATGAGCTGTCGCTTAATTGTCGCTTTGTTGATCGGTTATGTTAATGGTCACTTTGTTGTTGTGATCAGCGGTTATGCCCAGCGGTCCCAACGCACAGGCAGGATAAGGTCCCCCTTACTGGGGGTGGTGTTTGCTTGTTTGCAACACGTGTTAGCAGCTCAAGACTGACTCAAGTGCCAGCGACGCACCTTTCCCCATCACCCCCTGCTGCTGGCCCTGGCTGCGCCCACCATGAACCCCGGTCCCACACTCAGCCAGCGCAAACCAACACTGCCTCCCACGCAAGACATCTCCTGCCGGGCCAAGACATCTCCTGCCTGAGCCCACCACCTGCCCCTCCTCGTCCGCCTGGCTCCGGCTGCCCGCCGTCACCACGCTCTCCTCCCTGCACCGCACCACCACACTGCTGCGGCTGGCATGCCGCTCGTCACCTGCCCTGCAGCCGAGGCATCCGACAGCGGCTGTACGCCCTGGCCCAGCAGCAGCAGTGGGCCGCCAAGCACGCCATCTTCATCGGGGAGCCCAATGACATCCCGGGGGACTACAGCCAGCTGCTGGCACAGTCACGCTTTTGCCTGGTCGCCCCAGGTGGTGTGACCTCTGGTACCCAGCACATGTGACCTTCCAAACATCACACATCCTGATATGCGTGGCCTGTGGGCTGCATGTGATGTGATGCCTAGGTGATGGGTGGTCCTCTCGCGCTGAGGATGCAGTACTGCATGGCTGCATCCCCTTGGTGGTCATGGACCAGGTGAGCGGCAGATGGAGCATGTCATTAGGTTGGGTTGAGATTCTGATTGTCAGGGAGGTTCTTGGGGGGAGTTTTCTTCTGGGGACTTGTCTGGAGATTCAGAGGCGCATGTTCACGGCTCATGGCGTGAAAGGTGTGAAAGGAGTTGAGACATGGTAGGGTCAGCTTACTCCCTGCCCTGCTGCTTGCCACAACCAAGGACTCTAAGTGGGTGCTGGCTGGGCTGGAGGCCAGCTCGCAAGCTGCTTGCTGGGCGAATAAGGGCAAATGAAGTAAGCAGCACTGCATGAGTAAAGCAGCACTGCATGTGTACACCTTGGCTGCAGGTGCATGTGGTGTTCGAGCCCCTGCTGGATTGGGCAGCCTTCAGCGTGAGGGTGGCGGAGGACCAGTTGGACAAGGTAAGGACAGGTTAAGGTCAAAGGTTTACAGGTAGAAAGTGCGGAGGGATGGCAAGTGTAGTACAGCTGGTATTTGAGCAGCAGGCAGCAAGGGCCAGTGGGAGGCTGGATGGAGGATACAAAGCATCAGGCTGGCTGCCCAGAGAGACAGTGAAACTTCCCCACCCAACCCAACCCAACCCAACCCAACCCAACCCAACCCAACCCAACCCAACCCAACCCAACCCAACCCAACCTTACCCAATGCACCACTGCCCCTCCAACCTTTCTTGTGCAGTTGCCACAGATCCTCGCTGGCATCTCTCTGCAGCAGCAAGCTACCATGCGGCGGGCGCTGCGTCAAGTCTGGCACAGGTACTTACGTCATGGCCTTGTGCAATGCGGTCACTCAGCCCCCTTGTCCCCCACTAGGGCCTCCATTTGGCTTTGGCAGCCTTGCCCTTGGCCTTGCCTTTGCCCTTGGTGGGCTGGCCGATGCGGTCACTCAGCCAGGTCACAGTCTGCTCTCCGACCGACCATCCGACCTATTGACTGACTCACTGACTGATGGGTTGGCTGAAAACGGCAGCCAACTCTTCTTTCCACCCGCACCAACGCCCCCGTGTGCGCCGCTCCCCCTGCTGCTGCCCCCGCCCCTGTAGGTTTGCATGGACTCGCCACCCTCTCTTGCAGCAAGATGTGCACAAGCTTCTACAGGCAGGTTTGGCTCAGCAGCTGTCACGCCTGCCAAAAGCAGAGGCAGAGCAAGGCACAGAGGCTGGCAGTGGGGCAGAGGCTGGCAAGGTTGGGCTGGGCCGAAGCCTCCATGCAGGCGGGGGCAGCAGGGAAGGCAGTTTGCAAAGCAGTGTGGATGGCGTGCGGTGGGCAGAAGGTGGTGGCACAGGGGCAGGAGGAGGGGAGGAGGAGGGGAGGGAAGGGGTCAGTCAGGGAGCAGAGAAGACGAGGAAAGGAAATGGCAGAGACGAGGGATGGGTCAATGAGGAATGGAGGGAGGAGGGGGAGGAAGAGGAGGAGAAGAAAGAGAAAGGGGTGGAGCTTGACATGTGGTTTGAAGAAGACGAGGCAGAGCTGGAGGGTCACGTGGAATGGTTTAGCAAGGGAGAGGAGGAGGAGAGAGAAGGGGTCCAAAGAGGAAAAGCTCACCTCAGCAGAAGTAGCCCACCAGGCATCAGTGTCGGCGGAACTCTATGTGAGGGCCCGTCACAGCGCCAGCAGCAGCAGCAGCAGCAGGAGCTTGACTGGCGACCAGGTGGTACAGAGGCAGCAAGCAACATGCCAGCGCAGCTCCCTGGTGATGGGCAGCCACACAGGGGGCCAGGCAAAGCAGCGGCGGCCGGAGGTCAGGAGCGGCAGACAAGGTTTGGCCGCTCCCTATCCCAGCAGCAGGATACCGGGCAGGGAAGCAAGCGGCAGGGCAAGCGTAAGCAGTTGATAGCGCGGCAGCGGGTCGGGTTCAGGCATGAGGACGATGCGTTTGGGACTCTGATGCAGTGGTTGTACTACAGGCTGCCATACACTCGGTAGTCAACACGGCTGCTGTTCCACAGCGAATTGCTAACAGACAAAGGGGGCAAGACAGAGGCTTGGGTGGCTCCCTTCATCCCTTCGTCTCCCCGTCCTCGTATGCAGGAGTAGGTAATGGGAGCAGGTTAATGTAAGGAACATGACGTGCATGCTGACATGGAGCAGCCAGCTCGCTCAATGTTGTACCCAGTATGGCGGGAGTGCACAGCAATGCATGGTAGCGACAGCACAAGTACCAACCACCACCAACCGCCAACCACTGCCCATGCATAGATGTGGAACTTTACAGGAGTAGGGATCAGCTGTGACACGCTCTAAGAAAGTGTCAGATATCGTGCGACGGCATCTACCCTTGGAATGCTGCAAAGAACAGGGAGATGGTTTGCACCGCTCACGCTGTCAGCCGATAGGCTGCTTGGTCGCCCTCCCCCTCTAGGGAGTTCGGGACTGCCTCCAATGTCATAACCTTTCTACTTTTGGTCATAAACCCACATGCTAACAAGTGTTTGACCGTGATAGTACATTGCAGGCAGCCCCCTTATCCCCCACTAGGGCCTCCACTTGAGCCGGACCACCAGGGACCACTAGTGGCCACTAGCGGGAATACTAGGGACCATTAGTGGGCGATAGTTGCCCGACCCAAGTGGTGTTATTGGGCTGTGTGAAGTATACCCGTGGACATGATGCATGAGTGCCTACCACCTACATCACTGCCTGACCCCTGAGGGCTATTGTGTAGAGTTGGCATGGCAAAACATGCGCTAATGTAAGCTGATAACAGCTCAACAAAGGGGGGCGTACATTACTGTGCCACAGCAGGCTGCTGCTGCTCCTGGGCCTTGGGAGGCTTGTCTCACAGACGCTTGTAGCGATGTGAGCTGCCGCTTGATTGTCGCTTTGTTGATCGATTATGTTAATGGTTACTTTGTTGTTGTGATCAGCGGTTATGCCCAGCGGTCCCAACGCACAGGCAGGATAAGGTCCCCCTTACTGGGGGTGGTGTTTGCTTGTTTGCAACACGTGTTAGCAGCTCAAGACTGACTCAAGTGCCAGCGATGCACCTTTCCCCATCACCCCCTGCTGCTGGCCCTGGCTGCGCCCACCATGAACCCCGGTCCCACACTCAGCCAGCGCAAACCAACACTGCTTCCCATGCAAGACATCTCCTGCTGAGGTGTTGGCTTGCAAGTGGTTCTCCATCCACAGCAGCACACTCATCCGTGAGGCCCCTTGACAGCTACAAACCGCATCCCGAATGGCACGTTCTGTTCCCTGACTCGTGGGACCAGCTTGACGCTTAAACGGCTTTGTCTAGCCTGATAACCCGTATGCCCTGCTTGCAAGCTCGGGCATCAATGCGCCACAGGGACTCTGCAGCCTGATGCAGAAGCTGCCTGGACTTCAGCAGCCAGTCCTAGACCAGCTTGTAGCCCTGTTGGTACTCCCTGCCAAGAGCAGGCAGAGCCTTCAGGCCCTTCCAGCTGCACATCTCCAGGAGGGAGGGCTGCATGCTCTCCCCAGTGCGCTGAAGTTGAGGCGTGGGTTGGTGTCTCGGTCCAGCCACCTGCCCCATGGGTGGGCCTGGGGTGTGGTGGCACCGGCCTAGATGCAGCTGGGGAAGGGGCTGGTCAGAGGCCTGGGCCTGGGCAGGGGGAAATGGAGGTGAGGGGGCCAGCACCATATGGCACCACATCAGGCCCCGCTCCGGCCATGCCGAAGGCTCCAAGCTAGACGCAGCAGCCACTGGATCACCTGCCTTGGTACCCCGTCTGCGGGCCTGGGCTGGTCCCATGGCAGGTGCAGCTCACTGGGCTGAGGGGCATGTATAGTTCAGCTGATCCGGGTGGTGCAGAACTCATCCACGATCACCAGCCGGTCAGGTGGGGGCAGTGGTGTTAGGCCTGCCAGGCTTCCCCACCACCTTGCGAGAACTGCCCCACACCACCTTGCGAGTCAGCGTTGAGTGCGACACTGGGGGGTCTAGCTGAGTTGTTGCACATGCCCAGCAACAATGCTACGCTCTACGCAAACCTGCTCCCTTCGCATGCATCGAATAAGGACCTGCACCCGCTCCTCATGTCGTAGATGTGATGGGATTGCTGCCAGTACCTGGCCTTTCACACCATGCTGCTGGGCTGCAGCTGCTAGGGTGCGCCCCATATTCATCGCTTGGGCCACCTCCGCACGTAGGAGGTGGATGGGAGCTTGGACACGTGTCTGCTGCCTACTGTGACCCTGATGGGGAACGACAGGCATGGCGGGCATGGCGATAAGTCTGCACAGCTGTTGAGGCGCTATGCGATACTGTGGCGAGGACGGAGGGCTGAGCATCAAACGGGCTGCGTAAGCGTACTAGCTGCGCGACAAGGCGATTTTTAGCATCCAAACTCAGTCGCAGCTGAGCTGGGAAGAAGCGGCGCGGCAGCACAGCTGCCATACGTAGGGCCACGCTCGCTAAGACGAGCTTCTGTCAGCTTCCCATTGGCCATGGGAACAACATGAACAAAACATGACAAACAATGCACGACGCCGCTTTCTCTTCTCGCTTTGTTTCACCGGCTGGAGCGGTGGAAGCTTAGCCTGAGGGTCGAGCTGAGTGGCTGTGGGTCTAAAAAGGCCGTGGGTTCGAAGTGGAGGAATTAGGGAGCTGCCTGCATAGATCTGTAAACCAGTTAGGAGGAGGCAGAGGAAAGGATGATGAGGAAGAAAAGGAGGCAGAGGAGGCTATCGTGATGTGCACGTCTTGAGATTATGCTACAGGCTTCAAACTCAAAACCACAATGCAATGAACGCACATGTATGCACACCTCATCACTTGCGAGCTGGAACGAAACAAACGTAGAAGGCTCAAACAACATTAAATGGTGCAGCAGCTACACAATGGGTGTGGCATTCCCCATGGGGCAAACTGGGGTGCAACTAGGCATGCAACAATGTCTTGCTCCTACACAGCTGCGATTGCAGCCCCAACCACAGGGGCACTGGACTCATGCTGTTGCCCTGCAGCCCACAGCCAGCCTTCCACCTCAGTACCACCAAGCCGGCCTGCTGGCTGCAGGCCATTATGCTGCACCTCCCACCTTCTACTCAGCTTCTCCACTTGCTCATGTAGCTGCCACTTGACCTGATGCTACCTATTGCGTGTGCGTGTTGACCGTGGTGACAGTGATGACTGCATTATAGCCTGATAGCTCAAGTGCGTCGAGAGAAACACATGCACATCCTATGAACCTCCAGATTACTGTAGGCTGATCATGGCAGCTTCTGCTTACTTGAGCCATTCTGTGCTACCACCACCCCTCGTACTTGTGCTCTGGCATCCGCACTAGAAACCCGCACCCCTCCCTTCAACCCACCGCTACCTTCCACAACCTCACCAAAACTTCAACTCATCCAACCCACCTCCTTCATGTCCCTCCCTCACACGTCCTCTAACCTTCTACACCACACCCTGACTTCTACCTCAGCTGCAATGGCAAGCTCATTGACACATGGTCATGATCTGCAGATTGATCCGTGCTACCACCCACTCCTCCTGATGGCTGGGCATACCGTAGCTGCAATGGCTGCATGAGTGCGGCTACCTACAGGCACTGGTTGAGCTTGTTGGCTTGGGACTGAATGCTGACTCTAGCGCTGAAGGTGCTGTTGCTGCCTCAACTGAAACACACACCATGTTGCTATTGTTGCCATGACTAAGCCATGCACATGCACATTCATGGAAGGCTTACGATTCTAGTTGCCATCAAGGTCGCCCCATTCAATCCAGCGCCAGCGAGAAAGGGCGCTCGTTCAGGTCGTAGCTTGGCTGTCCCTTAACAAAGGTCTATATACCTGGCCAGTCAGCAGCTCTTCAGCAGCTGTGGCGGCTTGACCTCTGACCGCTGACAACGCGTCAGTAATGCAATCAAGGTCGCCCCATTGGCCCAACGCAGCTAATTGCTGACTTGACTGAGCAACGACAGGAGCGCTGCAGCTCTTCTGGCCCACATCATTACTGCCACTGCTGCTGCTCCCAGATCTGCTGCTGCTGCCTTAGCCTCCCCTCCCTGCCCGACTGTTGCTGCAAGACGTGTCGTTGCCTGGCTTGGCGAATGCAAAGCTGCTGTGCGTCGTCTGTACAGCGGGAGGAGTGCTGGGAAGGTCAGGAAGGGGGCGATGCCAATGGTTGGCGGCAAGCATGTGCGGCTGCGGGTCGTCAGTAAGACCCCAGATACACGAAGCACGTCGCATACGTCGCGGGTAAAACACGTCGTACAGCTCAACACTCAACGCCTGCTCCTCGTCATGCCGTTGTCGCGCCAGGCGTGCAGTGTGTTCGTCCACGCTGCTCGCTCCATCGGGACCCGGCGACGCGCAGCTGGTGCTGATATGATTGTCTGCGTTCAGAGAAGCCGGCGGCCATGTTACGCTGTTGCTTTGCGATACAGAGGCAGGCGCCTGCACGACGTTGGAGGACAGACGGCCTTCTTGTGACCAGCCCTGGATCCTCGACATGTGCAGCTCGTGCGCAGACGCGCAGTCCCACAACGCAGACTCAAAACCTGACTCAATGCCGTCGATGTCTGACAGCTGACCCAAGTAGTTCTCATGAGTGGCATTGGTGGATGACACTGCCACATCCACCGTATCAAGCTGCCCAAAGCCGTCGAAGGCTGCAGGGGACCGCTCTGTCGAGGAGACGGGCTCGCACTGCAGGTGACCACGCTGCTTCCAGAGTTCCAGACTGCTGTTCGACACAGATGCGTGCTTACGCTCGGCCACAAGAGACGTGGTGAGCTCGCCTCTGACCGCGGATGCCGCCTCTCCAGTACCATAGTGGGGAATAAGGGTTTCTGACACCTCCGCAATGTTGCACTGTCCCCGGGAAGTGAAGGCCACTGGCAGCTGCGCCATCGAGGAAGCGCGCTTGTGTGGGTCACAGCTCAGGCTGTCCCTTGGCAAAGGTCTGTTAACCTGGCCAGTCAGCAGCTTGTCAGCAGCTGTGGCGGCTTGACCTCTGACCGCTGACCGTGCGTCAGTAATGCCGTCCTGAGGAAAGAGGATGTCCACTCCCTTTGTGTCTAGAGCGACCAGCAGGTAAGGGGTCATGGTGCCCAGACCCTTCACCTCTGCACCCAGTGACAGACACCACACACGCGCACAGCTTGCGTTTCATGTGACGTCAATCTGTCCAGGCGCCAGGCAGTAGGCGTGGGCTGGTCAAAGGGCGAGCAGCTCATGGTGCTGGTGTTGAAGGCCAGGACCCCTATGAGGTGACAAAGGCTGCTGCTGTGCGGTGAGTAGGTGCAACTATTAAGCCTCCGTTTAATCATTGTTAATGAGAGCAAAGTGACGACTAAGGGCAACATTGGAATGGAGCACAGGCCCGGCATGCAATGAGTTGGCAAGATCTCAATAGTCCAAAAGGAGGCAGAGAGGGGCAATGTAGTGCAGGGTGAGAGGACCATTCATGACAGTGTGATGTATGAGGGAATGTTTGCGGGGGATGTGAGGGTATGAAGCCAGCTCTCACCAATGGGGCCCCTGCTCTCCCACTGAAACTCGCTGCAGTGCTGCAACAGCGCGTGGGTGCTGCTGCTGACCTGGATGCGGCCAGGGATGCCTGCAACCAGGGAAGCAGGTGTCTGCGGCTCGGGAGCTGATGATGCCATTGGTAGCAAGTAATCCTTGGGAATGGCCAGTGCCATGTAACACATGTAACAACGTGCACATGTAATAATAGGCCATGTAGCATAGCTATAGGTCAGGGTCAGGGCCAGGGCCAGGGCCAGGGTGAGGGCCGGAGTCCGAGTCAGGGTTAGGTCCTGGCTCAAGAGCTATTGATGCCATTGGTTGCTAGGGCCAGGGTCAGGTGCACAGAAAGTCAAGCTGGCAGTGATGGCAGCAGCATGCCAAGTGCAGCTTGGCACTCATCAAGCAACCACCGGAAGCTGCTGCTGCAGCGGATGTTGCTGCCAGGGCCAGGTTCAGGTGCCACTGGTGCTACCACAGCCATAATCACTGTGATTGACGATGCTGCTGCTACTCCTGCTCAGCCCTGGGCAACGCCTCACCTCCAGATTCCATCCTGCTGGCACAGTTCACAGTGTGACCCTGCAGCGCAACAGGCCACACCTCCCCCACTCGTCACCAGCAAGCACTGGCTGAAAGCGATGGCATGTGAGTAATGCAACCGTCAGTCTATGGCAGTCACACCGTGCTGCTTGCACGCTGTGTTGGCCACCGCTGGGCACCAGCAGCAATCGCAGCAGCCACAGCGCAGGCAGCAAATCGTGATGCTGGCAAGCTATCTTCGCAACAGGGCGCCGGCAGCTTTGAGAGGCGCAGCGGTGATGGCCTCAGGAGCCTGGCTCACCACAAGGCAGAAGCGCTTGCGTATCTTGCCAATCACGCCGCTCAGCACTGGCCCTGAGTGGGTGCCAATGCGCATCTGGACTGGCCCGGCGCCATTAGGCATCATCACCTGCACAGGTGGCAAACTTGCAGGCCCTGGCAACTCAGCAGCAACGGCTGATTACCAGCAGCGACAGCAGGAGGAGCAGGGGCATGCTGTTCACCACCCTACTGGCCCTCCACACAGCTAAGCAAAGGTAGGGATTCTCCAGCTCCCTTCCTCGAGCCCCCTGCTACACCATGAGCCGCAGCAACTGACTACCAGCAGCGGCAGGGGCGATTAGCCGCATAAGCAGCTAAAGCATCCTGTTCATCATCCTACTAGACATGTACACCTCCAAATTATGGAGGTTGCCCGCCACCCCCTCCCTTGCGCCGCCCTGCCGTCCCCCTACTACAAGCGCCCCTCACAGGGTCCTTGTGCCTACCTGGGCTGCTGCTTGTTGCATGGCCAAGCCAAACCTGACCATGGTGGCTGCATGCTCCGGATCATGGACAAGCAGCCCTGCAGTCACCATGTCTGCAAGCCAACAAGGAGGGGTGACCAAGAGCATGAGGAGTGGGGTGCGGTGTACAGTGTGCGGTGTACGGTGGGGTGGGGTGGGGTGGGGTGGGGCGGGGCGGGGCGGGGCGGGGCGGGGCGGGGCGGGGCGGGGCGGGGCGGGGCGGGGCGGGGCGGGGCGGGGCGGGGCGGGGCGGGGCGGGGCGGGGCGGGGCGGGGCGGGGCGGGGCGGGGCGGGGCGGGGCGGGGCGGGGCGGGGCGGGGCGGGGCGGGGCGGGGCGGGGCGGGGCGGGGCGGGGCGGGGCGGGGCGGGGCGGGGCGGGGCGGGGCGGGGCGGGGCGGGGCGGGGCGGGGCGGGGCGGGGCGGGGCGGGGCGGGGCGGGGCGGGGCGGGGCGGGGCACTCACAGGAGTCTCCAATTGTCTCAATCTGCAGAAAACACATCCGGCCAGGATTGCTTAGAGAACAGCGAAGGGATGGAGAGGTAGGATGTTGTGAGTAGGGTGGGAGGAGAGGGTGAGGGCAGCAGACATGACTGAAACCTGGAGTCTAGCAAGCATACCTTGTAGACGCTTGGCATGGACTGCGTCAGCTCGTCAAAGTGGGAGTACCTGAGGAGAGCAGGAATCAAGGTTGGGTGACCCTGACCCTGACCCCGACCCCGACCCCGACCCCGACCCCGACCTTGCCTGAGGAGATACCCTCCCCATCACGACCACAGCTTGCTGATCGGTACGGTGTGACATGCCACCCATCTTGTTGCAATTTTTGCGGTTGCTGCTGCAGTGCCCATCTGCCCTTGTCTGCCCCTGCTTCTGCTGCTCCTCCAACTCCTGCCCCTGCTGCTGGTGCTGCTGCTGCTGGTGCTGCCAGTGCTCTGTGACCCCTGTTCCCACTCACAGCTCGTTGAGCATGGCAAACACAGCCTCAGGGGCCACCTCAGCGCTCAGGCTGGAGAAGCCCACTATGTCGCTGAACAGGATAGACACCTGCTCATGCCTGCGACCAGCACCACAGGGGCCAGCACCATGACCACCCCACCCTGCTCTTGAACTAAAGCCCAGACACCCTGGACTACTGAAACCTTTCACCCTAGCCCTGACCCTTAACCCTGACTCTTGACCTGACCCTATACCATTGCCCTCACAACAATACCAGGTACCAGAGCAGGCAGCCTAGCCGCACCTTGACCCTCACCCTCACCCTCACCCCACAGACCCTAACATCAGGTGACCTCCTAAGCAACTCAGTCATCTACTCCACTTCCACTTCCACTGCCCACCACCGCTAGGTCTAGACTGCCAAGGGAGCACTGGGCATGTCGTACAGCTCAGCAGCTTTGTACCGGGGCCTGGCCGCTATAGCGCTCCCCTCACACAGCACAGCGCTGAGGGCAGCTGCCCTGCACCACTCACCTACCTCCCGCAGTAGGCAAGCCATGCCATGCATGTGGCAAGCAAGCATGGCAACCCCTCTCTGGCAGATTTGAGGCTAGCAGGCCTGCCAACACTCTCTCCTGCAGCAGCCCCTCAACAGCTCTCCAGCCAGCCCCATGCCACACTGCAGCCCTGACCTTTCCCCTTCAAGCCCTACAGCCCATACCCTCCCTCTCGGCCTGGGCCAGGGTTGAGCCAAACATATAGCCAGCAGTCCAGCCACTAAGAATGACATGCCCTTAGAAATCTTGCGCACAAAGGTCTGCCATCCCCGCCACAAACTACTCGATGGCAGGCTAGCCCTGGCCTGGCTCCCAATCTTGACCTGAACCCGCCAGACCTAACCCCGCAAAGCCCTACCACCGTACATGCCCCTGCCTGCCGCCCTGGCTTGGCTCCACTCAACAAAGCACTGGAGCCTGCGTTGCGTACACAGAATCTTTTGTGAATGTCCCTGCCCTGACCTGGTCGCTGTAGATGTAGCCCCACCCTCAGGCCCAGCTCCTGCCCCTGCCCCTGCCCCTGCCCCTGCCCCTGCCCCTGCCCCTGCCCCTGCCCCTGCCCCTGCCCCTGCCCCTGCCCCTGCCCCTGCCCCTGCCCCTGCCCCTGCCCCTGCCCCTGCCCCTGCCCCTGCCCCTGCCCCTGCCCCTGCCCCTGCCCCTGCCCCTGCCCCTGCCCCTGCCCCTGCCCCTGCCCCTGCCCCTGCCCCTGCCCCTGCCCCTGCCCCTGCCCCTGCCCCTGCCCCTGCCCCTGCCCCTGCCCCTGCCCCTGCCCCTGCCCCTGCCCCTGCCCCTGCCCCTGCCCCTGCCCCTGCCCCTGCCCCTGCCCCTGCCCCTGCCCCTGCCCCTGCCCCTGCCCCTGCCCCTGCCCCTGCCCCTGCCCCTGCCCCTGCCCCTGCCCCTGCCCCTGCCCCTGCCCCTGCCCCTGCCCCTGCCCCTGCCCCTGCCCCTGCCCCTGCCCCTGCCCCTGCCCCTGCCCCTGCCCCTGCCCCTGCCCCTGCCCCTGCCCCTGCCCCTGCCCCTGCCCCCTTGCCTTGAGAGCAGCTCACCAGTTGGCAGTGGCGTGTCTTCCGGACCTGATGCTCAGCGTCGCGCTTGACGAGTGGCGAGCAGCCGCCCCTCCTGGCCCCACAGCCGACATGTGAGGGTCCCAGATCCCGACTCCCTGAGCCTGCCTGCCTCCCAACGCATCCCCAGACCAGCTCGGCACCCGCTTGGTCCCTTCAGAGCCAGGGCCGGGTCTGCTGCGCCCCTGAGCCTGCCTGCTGTTCAGCCAGCCCCTCAGCCCGCCAGGGGCGTTCGACTGCCCAGGGCCCTCAGATCCAGCTGTGGCGGTGATGCTTGCGGAGCCCCTGCCTACCACACCCTGACCTGCCAGCCACCAACCTTCACGGGCACCAGCCCCACCTGCCCCTGGAGCTGCAGCAGCAGCAGCAGCAGCAGCGATGGATGCAGTGTGGCGGCAGGGCTGGGCGGCATGGGCGATGGCAGCATGGCCAACTGAGCTACCAGCAGCACCGCAGGAAGATGAGTGGCGGAGGGTGGGGCGGAAGGCCCGGTTGCTGCTGCTGCTGCATGGGCTACGGCGGTACATTGCGTCATTAAGACAGACGGGGCGGTAGGGAAGCTGCCCTGGTTTCTCCCTGCCCCCTTGCCCTTGCCCTGGGGACCAGCCCTTGCTTGCCTGCCGCTGCAGTGGCTGGCTGCCTGATCTGGGCAAGTTGCCCCACCCAGCTGCCAGCGCTTGGCTTGCCTGCGCCCAGCCTAGCTGCACCAGCCTTGGCAAGCTGGAGGACAGGCCAGCAGCAAAGTAGGTGGCTGCTGGGAGTACACCACTATCAGCAGCCACCAGCAGGTCAGCAAGGTGGGTGGGGTGGGGTGCCCCTGCTCCCACACTTTGACTTGCTGGTGACCCTGGGGAAGTCAGGGATTGGACCCTGGCACTTGCAGTTGGGATGGTTGAGGCGGTTGAGAAGGCGGTTAAGATATGCGAGGATGAAGCAGGCTGTGAGAAAGGGGCAGGTCTAGCACACTGTGCTGCACAGTATTGCCTGGTGGCAGGTATGGAGCCGTTGGCACCAGGGGCCCCAGGCTGGGCGTCTGGGTCCCAGCCCCGACTGAAGTGAGGGCGAGGGAGGGGAGGCCGGGCCAGGTAGGCAGGCTCTGACCCTCCTCCTGGAGGGCAGGTGAGAGGGGAGAGGTGGGGCAGGCAGGTCAAGCCAGGCTGCTGGTTTGGGTCAGGCTGCAGGCTGGGGCTAGGGCTGGGGCCCAAGTAGAGGGTTGGGTAGGAGGCTGCTCCGGTCTGCTCCCTGCCTTCCAAGAGGCTTGGGTTGTTGGCACCCAGGGCGCTCGGGGCTGGGGCTGGGGCTGGGCGAGGGATGGTGTTAGGTGTTGACTTGGTCTGCTCCTTGCCTTCTGTGGGGCTGGGGCTGGAGTGATGAACCCCATGCAGGGCTCCGGAGCTCTTCTCTGCCTGCTCCCTGCCTGCTGTACAGTCATCCCCTGCTATGGCTGTGGCTTCAGACCCTTGGCTCAGACACACCCTAGCAGCAGCCTGATCAGGCCTAGTTACTTGATCAGGCAACATCCCACAAGCGGCTTGATCAAGCCGCACCTCGTCAGCCAAGCCACTTTGAGAAGAGGTAGCCCGGCCTGCTGCCCTCACCTCAGTAATCCTTGATTTGCTCACTGACCCAGGGTCTTCACTAGCTGGCTTGTGGCCTGGACTATCCACTGCTTTTGCCCGTTGCTGGCCCTTTGCTGCCACTAGGCTCAGGCGCTCATGAGCGTCAGCTGTGGATCGCTGCCGGGGCATGGGCTGCCCAGCAGCTGCGGCAGTTCCTAACCAGCAGCTGCCGCTGGCACTGGCACCAGCAGCAGCCTTACCGTCCCCAAGACTGCCACCACCAGCAGCAGCAGCTGCACCAACGGCTGAAGGCACACCATCAACAGCCTCAGCAGGAGGAGCCAGGTGCAGCAGCTGCGGGCAGGGCTGCCCCTGCTGGCCCCCCACCACAGCTTGCAGCTGATCCTGGCGCAACTCCACCAACGCTTGCGCAGGGGACACCTGGTTTGTCAAGACTGGCTGGGTCAGGCCACCTGGGACCACCATGCCGCTGCAGCTGCACCTGCCCAGCACTGTTGGCCAGTGTTGCCCCAGATGGCTTGGCTGAGGCCCGGCGGCTGAGCTGGCCATATGTGCAGCCTTGAGCTCCATCACCCCCTCTGACTGGCCAGCCTGAGATGCTGTGTAGCCTGCAGCTGCCCCTTCCCAGGAAGCTGTTGCTGCTGCCTTGGCAAAGGGAGTGACAGCAGTGCGTGACTGACTGCACCAGGTCACACCCCAGCTGCCAGACCTGGGATTTTGTGGAAGGGGATCGGAGACCAGGGTGGGGTGGAAAGACCCGGACCCAGACCCAGACCCACCCTGCTGACCCACTCTGCTGACAGTCCTGGAGGTAGAGGTTAGGGTTGGGGGGCAGGGCCCAAACCTGGCCTGCTGCCCATATGCACCCCGCCAGCCACCCTTGGCTGTCCCAGCCCTGGCACTGTCACTGTGCTTGACCTGGACCGAGTCACACCTGCTGCTGGTGCAGTGCCCTGACACGCCAACATGCGACCAGTGTTCAAATCCTGGCAAACCCAAAGGGATGGTGGTTGGGACCAGGGGCCCCCTGCTGCTTGACAGGCCAGACTGGAAGGCTGCCAGGGAGGCTGGTGGACAGGTCAGGAGGTCAAGGCTCGCACTCTGAAGACTGCCCCAGCTCCCCCGTCGACAGCCTGCCTGCCCAGCAGCTGGCACGTCTGCCGCAGAGCTGGGTACAAGCGAGGGAGGGGCATCCAGGAGGGGCTGGGTGTCCAGGCCACCTTCATTGCTGTTGGCTGCCGCATGGAAAGGCTTCTGTTGGCCCGCGTGATCTGACTGAGGTGGGGTTAGGTTGGCTGGCAGGGAGGGGTTGCGGTGGCTGTGCTCGCTGCCAATGAGGGTGAGGCAGGGGGTGGAGGTGAGGTCTGCCTCGCATGGAGTCATGCTCGCTGCCCAGCCCCCACCCTTCGCCTCCTCCCCCTCCCCCTCCTCCTCCTCCTCCTTCCTGTCTTCCTCCTCGTCTGTGGCTTCCAACAGCAGCGCCGCAACGATGTGGCTGCAGGGCCGGCAAGCATGGGAGGTGTATCAGGCAGCGCGCAAACAAAACCCCAGAGGGGGTGAATCCAGAGCAGCTGCCAACACCCAGTGACGCATGCTCGTGTATGATGACCTGAGCGGACTATCCACTGCCTGGCCAAGCCCCAACCCACCCGTCCTTTCTCTCTACCCCTCCTCCCTGGGCTCCCTCAGCTGACCAACAGGCATGTGCTCTTGACCCTGTCCTCGATCCCTCCCAGCATACCACACCCAGTCAATGCCCTCCCAGGCCTCCCACCTGGCAAGTACCCCTACCCTAGCTGAGCAGCATGCCTGGACTTCCTTGCATGGTCCTGCATGGAGACCGTTCCTCACACCCACCCCATTCCTGTATCCTCCTAGCTGCCCCCCACCTGGGCAGGAGGTCCATCAGCAGCTTGGAAGCCCGGCTGGAGGCAGCTGACTCTTTTGCAGCTCGCATCTGTCGGCCCAGCAGCACCCCGCCCACCAGCCCAGCCAGCACCCAGCCGGCGTGCACCCAGGGCACCCCGTCTGCTGCTCCCTCCTCCTCCCCCCCACCCACCCCACCCCCACCGCTCTCTACCACCAGCCACGCTCGCCTGCGCCCTAGCACCGCGCCCAGTAGCCTCAGCACCGCCCACCCCCCTGCCACCAGGCACAAGGTGCCCGCCAGCAGGCTGCGGGCTGTGTCTCGGTCCAGCCATGTCAGCTGTGTGTCCAGCCACGCATCAGCCTCACTCAGCCAGCTGTCCACCCAGTCGTACAGCTGGCCGGCACAAGACAAGGCGGCTGCACAGTAGCCATGGGGAAGCTGGGCAGAAGCAGGTGTAGGGCTGGGGGGTGGCAGGTCTGGACGTGGGATGGAGTGAATACCACTACCACTGGGCGGAGTCACAGGGGATGGAGGAGGTGATGAGCCCCAGGGAGGCGTGGCAGGCTGAGAAGCCACGGGGGATGGTGCAGCTGAGGGTGGCAAGGGAGGCATGGCAGGCTGAGACCCATCCTGGCAGAGCTCCAGCCTTCCAGCTGTGGTCCTGGAACTGGTGCTGGCATTCGAAAACTGCATGCTTGCCGAGAGAGGGGGCGCACTGGGTGGCATGTAGGCGGTGGGTGGGGCAGGGCTGTGGGGAGGGCTTCCCCTCCTCTGCCTGGCCACGCAAGATGTTGGGGTCAGGGCTGTGCTCAGGCACACCACGAGTGAAGAGGCAAGGGGCAGCAGGGCCGCCAGCGCTGTGGCAGCGGCAAGCGCCAGGGGCCGGGAAGAGCAAGAAGAGTGAGCTGCCAAACACATCACACCAGCACCATGTCCTGCATGAGTGTGTATGCAAGCATGTAGGTGAGCATGGACTTTGAGGCACATGGGCATGAGCTAAGTCAGGTGTTTGCCAGAGGGCAGGAGGGTGCGTGGGCGAGCAACATGCACCACAGTGTGCTGCTAGCCTCACATGTGGGCAGGTTGCTACTGCCAGTGTTGCTGCAACAAATAGACAGCACGACGCAGAAAGCATTTCATCCAATCCTGTCAGTGATTGCGTGCCATGCCTGCCTGAAGAGATCAAAGGTGATACAATAGAAACCAAACAGGATTGCACTCTTTGCCACATCAGCCGGCAGGTTGCACTGCTGCCTGGTGGTACGCATCATCTGTGAACACCACCAACAAGCCTGTTGCTGTCACCATCTCTTGCAGTGGCATTTGCATGCCAAGCTGATCGCGGCTGTCCTTGGCTGTACCTGGTGGCCTTCCAAAACACTGTAGCAAGGCAGGTCAGGACGACACGCACCATGGGGGGGCCACTGGCGGTGGCATGGTGCATGGGCTATCATCCATGCGAACACAGGGCAGCAGACAGCTGCCCCAAGCAGGAGGGTGGCACGCCGGAACCCCCACAATATGGTGCCTGCCAGGTGGAGTGCCTGCAAGAAGAGGGGAGGGTGATGATTGTAGTGCAGCAGAGCGTCAGGACTGCGACTAGGACCAGGACAAGGGGTGACAGACGTTGACGTTGACACTGATGCTGTGTGGGTGATAGGGGCAATAGTGAATGCAGTAGGGGCAACAGCACAAGCTCGAGGAGCAGGTGTAGTAGTAGGGCGGCTCGCACGTGGCCGACGGTTTTGCGCGATGCTGGGCAGCTCACCACGGACCCCAGCAGATACAAGCGATCAGGTTGCTGCCAGGCGATGCCCAGCGTGACGACGGCGTAGCAGTACACTGCTGGCAGCGCATGCGCTAGCCTCCTACATCTCTTACTGCATAGAATCTACGGCTAGTGAGTTTCTCCGTCGCGATCAAACTCTACGGTTTTGACGCACCTGTAGCAGTGCTGCACCGCAGCTACGGCCCCAGCGGTTAATAGAATGCCGGCAGGACCTGTCCACCTAGTATGTGCGCTGCCATCGTTGCGCAGCCAGGCTACAAGTGCCAACGCATGGATCCAGCGGAAAGCAGCACGGGCGCGACAAACTGGAGCCGGGGGCTGGCGGCCATCGTCTCTAGTTGGCTTCATGCCCTCGGCCTGTCGCCATCCCCCGCGATATGGTGATTCGAAAGGACGAGAATGCGTATGCCTCAGACTGGCAGAAGCGTCCTCTCAATGGGGCACCTACTATCTAACGGAATCGTGGGAACTCCACCAACGTCGCGGACGATGCGAGCCCCACTACGCGTCGCGTGGCCCGAAGGCCTCTGAGACGCTAGCGACGCGGAGGCGCGAGGGAAACTGGGGGGAACCTGGTCCGAAAGTGAGTCATCCAGACTTGAAAAACGCATGGGCTGTTGCTCATATGTATTAGGTAGTAGACCGAAGCCAGCAGCCGCGGAGCGTAGCGACGCGGCTGCTGGCTGAGGTCGAGAGCTGTTACGCGATAGCGCCGAGGCCGAACCTTTTTCAACTACCTAAAACGGCCCAAGCGACTCCATTATCTAGTGTGATTGAGTTTTACGTAGGCGAAGGTCTATCAGCGCGGCGAAGCCGCGCAATGCGATGCTCCTTGTCACCTGCGATGGTGTTGGATAGCTGTTACATGTTCGTTGGGAGCACTTTTTGTTAATACACCAGGTCCGCTGCAATTAACGATTCTTAAAACGAGGGGCCGATTCGCGGTCGACTAGCAATTCAAATTTGCTGATTTGCTAGTTCGGTAGTGGTTGCGACAAACCGCCTCAGAAAACGGCGTCCTTTCTCGCTCTGTAGCAGCGCGAAGGGCAACTGAGTTACTACGCAATAAGGATGCGCGCTCACAAGCCCGTAAGCCCCAGTCAGTGAGGCGGGCGGCCAAAAAGTGCGACCACGGTTAGGGCCGATGGTCATATTCAGAGAGGCGTTGCGGGACATGCACTCATCGCGGTGACCATTCGTCTGGCCTGAACTGCTCCACAACAACATGCTGAACCACGATTGCGGGCACCGCCCCTGGAGGAGGCGCATCTCCTCCTCCGGCGGCAGCTACGTGGGATGTATCCCTCTAGCTATTTGCCTCCCCCAGCAGGCCCTCCGGGGCTGTTATGGCGCGCAAAGGTCGGCCACGGGCACGTGCGTGTGATAGAGATTACTCGGGCCGAGCAAAAGGAGCAATTTGAAAATCACGTCGGCCGTGTGAGGCCCTTATGTTGACACCGTTTGCAGCGCTGAGCCATTCCCCGGGCTGCTGCCATAGCACAGAAGAATCCTATGTAATCAGACCAATGAGAGCAGCAGCCAGTCGTGCGGGCGGCCATAAAGCGCAGCGGTTACGGGAGGAAATTTTGAAATTTTCCTCTCGCGACCGCGAACAGGCCCGAGGTCATTTTTGAAAAGTGCAAACAAAAAGTGCTGTAAAAAATACCAACTCGATATCGCTCAGCGTCCACAATGCACTTCCACATCTCGACAATCCTTCTTGAGCGTCCTTCTTCGTCAATCTTTCTTGGGCAGCATGCTTCGCTACGTGACTTGGTCTTCCATCATCAAGCTAGTGACCAGCCTCTAATTGCTACGATATAACCAACGAGGGAAGACTACATAGCCTCCCCGTATTCCACGCCATGGTTAGGGTGTGGGGCAGCAACAGACGAGTGATGGGGCAACAATAGGGTGTGGGGCAACATCGGGCAGGATATGGGCAACAACGAGCAGCGGATGGGGGCGTGGGACAATCAAGGGCTGGTGGTGGGGCAACAGGAGGCGGGGTGTGGGTTAGCAACAGACTTGGTGTGGGGCAACAACAAGAGTGGGGAAACAACAGGCAGGGCAGCAGCGGGCAGTTGGTGAGGCAACATACAGCATGGAATGGGGCAGCAACAAGCAGATGGTGGGGCACAATAGGCAAGTGGTGGGGCAACAGAGGGTAAGGGGTGGGGCAGCGGCTGAAAGGGTGTAGTAGTGTAGGTACCTGCAAGGAATACATGAGGAGCATGTAACAACATTAGGGCCCTCCTTCATCACGACTGCTTACCACCATGGCTAGCGTCCTCAGGCACCGCGCCCAGAAATTTCGACGACACCTGAGAAACACGATGTTATAGGGAGTGGTACTAGCGCACGCATCTTCGCAATGCGTACCAAAGAGCAAAGCAAAACACATCGGCTGCAATTTTTTGAGCTCGAGGTACTGCCCAGAACAACTAGTACCCTACTGCATAGACGCGGCTATAGCAATGCATCCACGGGCTTATCAGAGCATTGGGCGTCGAGCAAGGAATCACGGCCGTAAGCCGTACCTGAGATAGGGGTAGTGCGACGAGAGATGACATCAATGCCCAAGGCTTCACCTCCTAGCGTGTAAAGCTCTGTGCGTCTGGCTTCTTCCTCGTAGGCCTCAGCTGGAAACAGCGCTAGTAATAACAGCTGCGGCAAGGCGATGTAGAGCCGGAGCACCTCACCACGATTCATTTCCTACTTCTCACACTGGCAGAGTGACGTTTGCCCAGCGCGGCTCCGCCGCGCATCGTGCTACAAGAACGCACAAAAACGGAACTAAATTAGATAGTGGAAGCGCCCGGGGCGTTTTAGGCCCCCAAAAACACTCGGCCTCGGCGCTGTCGCGTAACAGCTCTCGACCTCAGCCAGCAGCCGCGTCGCTACGCTCCGTGGCTGCTGGCTTCGGTCTCGAGCTGTTACGCTCCAGCGCCTCGGCCTCGCGTTTTTAGGGCGCCTAAAACTACCGGCGCTTCCACTATCTACTACGTAAAAACGGGCAAACCTGGCTCGCTGTCGGACAAAATGACGAAACGACGGATCGCTGTCGAAAACATCCCTCATTCGCTGCACCCTACCGGGCATCAGTCGGCCGCCGACGCCGCCACTGCACCCGGGCCGGCTTCTGCCACCGCTGTTGCGCCCGGTGAAGCATGGCCTTCTTGTGGTCTTCTTTCTATGTACGGTAGATAGATGTGACATCCGCTCCCTGCGCATGCCCCTCCGATCTAATAGTGTGGGCGTCGCTATCGCAGTCTCATGTCCCTTTCCTTTTTAAAAATATCGATGGCGCTGCGTCTGCCTCGGCGGCGCTTGTACAGCAACTAGGCGTCAACTACTCAGAGAATGGACATTGCCGGCTTGGCAGCGGGCGTAGCTGCGGTGCGCAGCGAGCTTGATGAATTGGCGCGCGCTGTACAGGAGGAGCAGAGGGCATGCAACGAACTGCGCAGCGCCATCGACGACAGTCTAAAGCAGCAGGGTCGGTTAAAGGACTGCATCGTGCAAGTCGACCAGGAGCTTAGCACCGCGCTGGACGACAGCAACGACCTGTCTGCCGTGCACCAATACCGCGACTCCCAGTTGAAGACAATGGGCCGGCTCATGTGCGACTACAAGGTGTGGGGAGTATCCTGGTGGCCCATCTCCAGGCTGGATGGGAGTGCGCCAGGCGCTGACCGTGACCTGTGCGTCCAATTTGACGCAGCTGAAGAGCAATGCAGCACTGTGTACTGCTCTGCTGGAGGTGGATGCTTTCGTGGCCAAGTCTGAACAGTTTCAGAACAACCTTACAGCGGACGGCTTCGAGTCCAGGGCTGCAGCACTTCAGCAGCAGGAGGATAGTCTACGCCGAGAGCTAGCTGGCTTACGGCAAGAGGTGCACTCCTAGGACATGTGGCAGCCACTGTCCCAGCAGGCTCCCCACGTCTCTGTTCGCTGACATGCAGGCAGCTGACATGAAGTCTAGCTACAGCCAGTGCAATGCAACTGTTAAGCAGCTGACCAATGAGCTGCAAGCTGCACAGTCTGAGCGAGCAGGTGTGTGAAACCCGGTGGGCTGCTATCAACCTGGCAGCCCTGCCAGCCTGACCTGCCAGCCCTGGTGGTGACACTGCAGCGCAAGCCCTCTGTGTGTTCTCAACATAGCACAGCCAGCGGCAGCTGGCAACATTGGAGTTGTCCGCACACGTGCAGCACCATGCATCACAGCAGGCTCAGTAGGCAGCAGCACACCTGTCAGATTTAGCCATCTTCATTACCATGCAACAGCCTCATGAAAGCTGAGATAGGGGAGTCTGACCTGCAAGCCCCCTGTCCTGCGCTGCCCTGCTCTGGGCTTGGGCACAACTTTACTAGAATGCAACAACCTGCTGCAAACTAACCTGCAAGCCCCCTGTCCTGCGCTGCCCTGTTGGGGGCTGCCCTGCAGCCATGGAGGCCAGCGTGAACCAGCTGACCCTGATGGAGCAGCAGCTCCTCAAGCAGCTGTCAGGGCTGCAGGTGCATGTGCCACCCACCTCCACGCCGTGTAGCGTGAAGCAGCTTGGGCCCTACTCCGCTGCCAAGCAGCTGCCACCGTCCACTGGACCTTTCAAGCAGCAGCACGACTTGTCTGGCACTGCTGGCCTGGCCATGCTGCAGCTGTCACCAGAGCCACCAGGCAGGCCAACAGCAGCCTGGTCACAGGAAGCAGGGAATAACAGGTCGGGGTGCAGCCCCACGCTGCCAAAGGACTGGGACAAGCAAAAGCTGGAGCTCCAGCAGCAGATTGCTGACACGGAGGAAGAGGCTGCTCAAGCCAGGTGTGGGCACTACTGGCACTGGGGTCGCATTGCTTGCGGTGCTCCACTGCCGGCTCTGCCTCGACGCAACAGTGCCATGTCTGCACTGCCTGTTTTCTGCGTAGGCACCCAACCAGCCATGCATGCACATTGCGTGCCCTGAAGCTATGCAAGTGTAACAGACATCCCCAACTGACACACCCAGTTGCTGTGTTTACATCATTCATATTGCTGGAGATGTCAGGTGACCAGGTTCGAGGCACTCCCACAGCCCTAGTGTCCCGATGTGCCCCCCGCACCACCTGCTGCCTTGTAGGTGCTGCCTGGCTGTCATGCAGCTGGAGCTGGCTGGGTTGGTTGCTGAGCAGCAGAAGGCCGCCCGTCAGGCCTCCACTCACCAACCCTCCCACCTCAGTGGGGCTTGCTGGCAGCCATACCCACCCCACCCCAACAAACAGTTCAACCACCACCAGCAGCGTCAACCAGCACCCACCTTCCCTGCCCAGGGGAGGGGTGCGCATGAACCAGCCTGGCATCATTCCGGCCCATTACCACACAGCCACCCACACCAGCCATACCCCCAGCCCTTGCAGCAGCAGCAGCAGCAGCAGCAGCAGCAGCAGCAGCAGCAGCAGCAGCCTTCATGGCATCAGGTGCACTCTGGGCAGCCCACCCATAACTCCCTGCCGCATTGGAAGCAGCAGCACGGCCGGGCCCAGCCAGCCACCGACCCCTTCGCCTACCACCATAACCACCACAACCACCTGGGGCACCAGGCAGGGCTGGAGCAGGAAGCGTGGAAGGGTGGGGAGGCAGGCACCCCGTATAGTCACATGCCCACGGGCTCTGTCGTACAAGGGCCTAAGGCGCACCCCATCCCCAATCAACAGCAATCTGCCGTCACCAACACGCCCTCATCACCCCGACCTTACATCGTGCACGAGCCTGACAGTGAATCAGGCCAAGAAGGGCCAGAGGAGGAAGAAGAGGAGGATGACGGCGACGATGATGATGGGGATCTCGGAGATGAGGGGCTGGGGAGCTGGGACCTGATTGACAGGCGGGCAAGCGCAGTGCTCGGCCCTGGCCCTGGCCCTGCTCCCAGTGCAGCTGCCGCTGCCCCAGGCCCAGGCCCTGACCCAGGCCAGCGAGGGGCACCGCAGGCTGGCAGTGGCCACCCAGGTGGACACCACCCACTAGGTGTGCCAGCTGGGCAGCAGCGCAGACATGGCCCTAGCAGCACGCCCCCTCACGCAATGTGGGCTGACTCAGGAGGCCAGGCTGCTGGCATCACCCACGGCAGCAGGAGGTCGAGTGAAACTGACCAGGGGCTTGGTGACGGGAGGGCAATGCAAGGCAGGGGTCAGGCCACGGTCACGGTGCGTGAGACAGTGATCTCACACTTGGTCCAAAGTTCACCCACCACCCTGGTGCACCGGGAGCTGACTGTGAGGCAGATGCTGGCCCAGACAGGGCCCACCCCATCCCTGCTGCCATCTCAGTCACTGGCCTCTGGGCCGCAGCAAGATGTGGAGGAACAGGCGCAGCAAGCAGCTGGCCTGCCTGGCCATGTAGCTGCACTGCCATCAGGAGCTCAGGCGCATGGCCAGCCAAAGCTGCAGGGGCAGGGGATGCAAGCACAGAGTGATAGAGGCAGATCACATGGCCGGAGGCCTACATGGCAGCAGCAGCAGCAGCAGCAGCAGCAGCAGCAGCAGCAGCAGCAGCAGCAGCAGCAGCAGCAGGTCACCTGTCAGCAGCACCCACGGCAGCAACAGCTGAGGGTAGGTCACGATGCTGGGGCTGAGCCAGGGCAGCAGAGGCGCCCACAGGCTGTGGGATCAGTGGCAGCACAGCAAGCAGGTGCGACTGGCCCTACACCCATGTTAATGCCGCCGCAGCAGCAGCAGGCACAGCAGCAGCAGGCACAGCAGCAGCCACCACCTCGGGCTTCCAGGCAGCAGTGGGAGGATGGCCACAACAGGACACCATATCACACACCCCAACCAGGCTCTGCTCATCATGCAAAGGAAGGACAGCAACAGCAGCTGCAGCAGCAGCACGGCGGTCCTCACCCTCAGCCCCCCTGGCTGCAACCCCAGGCTGCCCAGGTCCATGACTTGCCAGCCTCCCAGCCCCACGCCCCTGGCACCCACCAGGCCCACCCTGGCCAGCCCAGCATGCCGCACCCCAGCATGGCTACCATGCCAGGCTCAGTACCCCACCCCCTCACAGCCTCCCTCCCCTACACTGTGGCCCAGGCTGCCGCCTCCAGTGGCACAGCAGCCAGTGGGCTGCCCAGCTACCATCACCAACCCCCACCTGCCCTCACCTCACACAGAGGAGCAGCTGGGTCGGGCCTGGCCGCAGCCGGCTCATTACCTCAACCAGCACCTGGCCCCCCTTACCACCAGCCGCCCCGCCAGCCGCCTGCTCTGCTGCCCAGCTCGGCCAAGTTGGCCAACAACTACCCTTCAGCCAGGGCAGCCACCCTGCCTGGCAGCAGGGCGCTGCTGTCAGGCAGCGGGGGGCATGTCCCCTCCCAACCAAGGGGCCAGGAAGCTGGCCAGGCCCCTGCTTTCGGACCCACACAGCATGGTGGTAGCAATGGAGGGCAGTGGGCTGGGGGGGCTCAAGCTGGCCATGCAACATGGAAGGATCAGGACGCTATGCATGGATGTAGTAAGGGGTATCCTATAACATCTGGCAAGTGCACCTCATATCCTTCACAAAACCAGTTTCAGCAGCAGCAGCAGCAGCAGCAGCAGCAGCAGCAGCAACAGCAGCAGCAGGGCAGGCCCATGGCAGCATCAGTGCCTGTGTCTGAGCCTTCCCAAGGCCTGGGCTGGCCGCAGAGCGAGGACCCAGGCGTAGGACCCACTGCAGCAAAGGGGGCGGCCAGGGGCAAACAAGCCCGCAAACGAGCCATTGGGGGTTCTGACGGTGTTGTTGCTGGTCCCAACGAGAAAGCCGCAAAGAAAGCAGCTCCCGCCCAGCCGCGCGGCAAGGTTGCCGGTGGTGCCGGAAAGCAGGCCGGGAAGAAGGCGGGGGCTGGGGCGGCAGCAGCCACGACGCCGGCGCCAACGGATGCATTTGGTGGCAGCATGGCGTGGGCGGGATTTTGATTAAGGAAGATGTAGACTTGTGGCACGTGCCCAGCAGTTCAGTTGCCCAGCTGTCTGCTGTAACTCGCGTCGACAATGCATGGCAACTTGGCAAGCTGCGTATGCACCTCATCTGCGTAATGCTTGTTTGTATACTTCTGGATGCACAGTACAGTCTCATGAAGGCATTGAACAGGATGGGGTGGCAAGTCAGGGCCTCCCAACTCTGATATTTTAGCATGTAAAACCGTCACATGCGACCGATTGCTCCGGCTTCAGCCCCGCGCGGCATGGCTAGCTGCTTCGATTGTGGTCGACAGGGTGGTTGAGATCCGCCGGCCACCCTCAAGACATCGCGCAGTACAGGCGTGCTCTTGGTGCTCTACGTACAGGCAAGTGCACTTGAGATAGATAGCAAGTTCGCGCCCGCTCTAGCCCACTCAGCGCAGCAACTCCCCGCGCGCGTTAACAGCAATGACCGCGCACATTAGCCTGGGCAATAGCAATAGCCAGGGCTGCTCAGGGCAGCGATGACGAGGATGAATTCACGATGAGGAAGAGGCCGGGCCCAGCAGGCGGTCAGGGTGCAGCTGCACCAGCAGGGCTGGCCTGCCCTGCCTCTGGCTGGCCAGGGAGCAGCAGCCAGGGTGCAGTTGTAGCAGCAGGGCTGGCCTGCCCCGCCCCTGCCTGGCCAGGGAGCAGCAACCAGCTGGCACCAAGAAGTGGAGAGGCAAGCATTATGCAGACAAGGACGTCAAGTGCAGGGTGTGTGAGCGCAAGCAGCTTGTAGAAGTTATCCAGCAACGCAGTACCCCCACGTCAGAGACAAGCAAGAGTAACTGCGGCAGATCTCGTTCGAGCCCCGCCGATGAGCATGAATTGCACGAGCGTGCGACAACTAAGCGAATGCTACCTGATGCTCTTTCGCTACGAACAAAAGGAGCTGCAGGTCGATGAAGGCACCGCATGTCTTAAACATCCCTGCACTCAAGCATCATGGCAGCTTTGCCTGGGTCCCATAACTCGTCAGTGAACATGGTGACTTGGAAGTGTACTCACAACACGATTCTACTGGACTTCAAACGGGCAGTCTCACACAGTCACCCACCTCAGCCAACTGCCTCAACTGCCCTCCTCGCGCCATGCAGCCAGCAGCACCCTGCAGCCCTGCAGCCATGAATGTTAAAGCAGCATCGCTGCGGAGTCCCTCGGCAGACTGTCGTCTAATATGTCGGTCCTCCCTGCTGGGAGGGCGAAGTCCTCTCGATCCCACCCGCGAGGGGCTACTGTTGGGGCCCAATTCCGGGGGCCAACGTCAGGGCGGCCGACCTCCGCAGAAACTGGTACTCCCAGGCCGGCAAGGCTCGCCCAACATGCCAAACAACTCCAAGCTCATCATCCCGGACAAAGTGCGATGTTTGTAGTAATGTTTCTGATAGTGCACTAATCTAGGCAGCCCGTGTCCCAAGCTGCAGCAAGTGCATGTAGTACCAATTTCTTGCATTGCTTGGCAGACACACACTTGTGACTGGGAGCTCCTCAAAACACCTCCCACAGGGCATCGAGAAGATACTTCAAGAGGGTGCAGAAGGCCTGGGGCCTGAGGTGGTGACACCCACTGGCCCCAACCAGTATCGCCCCCCTGCAGGGTTCATGAATGAGCAGCTGACTGAGACACCAGAGGTGTGCGGTGCATCACAACCCACACATCACCACACCAACTTGCCTGCTCCTCCTGAACAAGACACACAGGCTGCAGTGACTGTTGGCCTGAGCAGGCTTCCTCAGGGAGCTTCTGCATGTTTATCAACTTGGCTGCTGCTGCCTTCTAAGTTTGCGGTGTCTGCTGACATGCTGGTGGCCTGGGACATGACCCAGAGCCTGGCAAGAAGTAGGGTGCATGAAGACCATGGTGCCGGTTGAGCTGCACATGGCTGCGAGGGAACGGATGCTGTTAGTGTTGTTGGTCCTGAACCCCGCTGTCACCCCACCTGCCACGTGCCAGTTTGCAGCCATGGCGCCCCAAGACATGATGAATCGCCTAAGGGCCAGGGCTGGCAAGTGGCACCAGCTGGCCAAGATGCTGCCACTGCTGGCTAAGGCTGGCTATGACAACACGACGGTGGATGAGATGACTGGCATCACACCAGTGCTGCAGGTGCGGAGGAAAATGGCAGAATGGAGTGTGTTCAGAAGCAGCGACCCCAGACCCTGGGCCAGGCTGAGGACCAGGCCCAGACCCTCCCCCAGCAGCAGCCCCAGCCCCAGCCCCAGCAGCAGTCATCTGGGCGTGAGAATGGAGAAGAATACATGAACGATTTCACAGGAAGGTCAGCTCAGCAGCAGCAGCAGCAGTTGGCGTAGGCTATAAGCACATGGGCAGTCATTACAAGACAGTTTGCAAGAGCTCCCGCTGCTGCTGCTGCTGCTGCTGCTGCTGTAGAAAGCGGCGGTGGCGTACTGGTGTTGCAAGCAGTCAGTGTTGGCCGCAGCTTGAATGACCTCTTTCCCTTGGCTCTGTTGCGTGCTGCTGCACTGCACAAACAATGTGTGCGGACTGACAACACTTCAGCATGCATGCTGCCCCCATGCATCCCATGTGTGCATGCTCATGTGCCCATGGGTGCAGAACCGCTGGATGGTGGCGTCCACAGTGTACGACACCCTGGTGGCGTCGGGCAAGCTGTCGCCAGAGCTGCTGGCAAGCTTTGACTCACGAGGGGAGGCCATGCTGTACCCATTCCGCAATCTTACTCAGGTGAGGTTAGACCCTTGGTGAGTCACAGCCTAGCTGTAGCTCAGACCCTGACCTGTACACAGCTGCACAGACATCTGGTCAGTGAAAAATCTGAAGCACACTCATTTGTTTACCAGGGATTGAACCCCTGACCTCACCCAAAGTGGGAGCCGCCCTTGTGCTTGCTACTGTCTGGTGTATCTTGACCTATGGTGCTATGAACCTCAAACCTTGTGTGATGTTGAGTGGGCTGGCTTTAACTACCTTAACTGGATTTGCCAATGACAGTATACCTGTCTAACGTGCCGTGACGCTGTGCTGCACATCCAGGAGATGCGTGAGGCAGCAGCAGAGTATGTTGTGCAACAAAACTACGATGCCACGGTGCGGAAACTGGGATGGTGTAGGGCAGTGCACTAAGGCATGGGGCTCAGCAGGGGCACAGGCAGGGAGCCGGGTAGGGGGCCAGGCAGGGACAAGGATGTTTTGGTGGGTGGTTAGGGTGCTGTGGCCAACCCCTTGCCCCAATTGCTGGATGCGGGCTTGCAACGGGAAGGCGGATGCAAATGGCAGCAGGTGCCCATTGCTGCTGGAATGGCGCCCATGGCCTGCTGACAGACCAGGGGCAGTGTGTGCAAGCTCTGTCCCATGCCCTCAATTCTGAACCCATGACAGGAGCAGCAGTAGTAGTGGTGGTGGTGTCAGTACTGCTCATGACCCCTTTTCCTCCTCATGACTGGGCCTGACTTCAGGCCGCAGGAAGGCACCCTGCTGTGTATGTGGCAATACCTGCTCCCTGTCCATGCCGTTCCCTGGCCTGGCTCCCTGGCCCTGGCCTGGCCTGGCCTGACCAGGGGACCTGCCTGGGGTGCATCCATGCCTGCTGCCGCTGCTGCCAGGTCCCCTGGCTGCCTGGGACCCTGCTCCTGACGCTGCTGCTCTAGTGGTTGTTGGCAAGCGCCAAGACCTCCTCGTCCCGGCATGTTCGCTTGGCTTGTGTGTGCAGGCTTGCGAGGTGCTGGCACGCAGCATGAAGGAGTGGGAGCGGAGGCCTGTGGAGCGCACCGGCTTCACGGACCACCCAGGGGACTGCATGGCCTTCAAATACTTGCGTGATGTGAGCACCCATCTCTAGTTTGCCCGGCAGCCATGCCGCCTTCCAAAACTGGTGCATCTGGTGCATGGCTGTGCATGAGCCTTTTTGATGCTGAAACTGGCCACTTGGCGTGACAACCTGCTGTGGCCACTGCTGAGCGTGCCTGGCCGTCCCTGGCATTCACAGGCCTTGGAGTGCACCAAGGTGGAGGAAGCTGAGAAGAAGATGCAGCAGGCGCTGTCTGTGGCGGTAACAGACGATGCAAGAGCGCGGCTGGTGAGCCCTCGGGGGGGGTAAAACCCCTGACCCTGACCCTAACCCTTACTCTAACCCTGACCCTGACCCTAGCCCTAATCCTAACTGCGTGACCCTAAAACTCCTCCCACGGGATCCTTATCCCTAGCCCTAACCAGTGATGGGTAATACGTGTATCAATACAGGAAATACAAGAAAATACAAGAAAAACGTGTATTGACTGTATCGATACAATACAGCAATACAATATCAAGGCAACATGTCACGCGGGAAAGGAGCAGCTAGGAGCAGCTCAGCCAGTCCCGCAGCCTGTCCTTGATGGCTGGGCAGGACGGCGACGGCGGAAAGTCAGGGCCTCTCAACTCTGATGTTCTTGCGTGTGAACCGGCACATGCGACCGACTGCTCCGGGAGCAGGCCGATGGCTTTAGCCTTGCACGGCATGGCTTCAGCGCGGCAACCAGCAGCTGCTTTGAAGGCATCACGCAACTTGCCAGCCGGCATTGTATTTTTTGATACGATACGTGTATCTGTATCATACAAGAAATACGTATTGGTATCGATACACGTATCTCGTATTACCCATCACTGGCCCTAACCCTAACCCAGGCCCTGCATCATTGTACCTCTCCCCCTGGCGCCCCTGCTTTTCACCCTGCTTTTCACCCTGCTCCTTGCCTAGCCTTCTTCCCCTGCTCCTTCTCGACCTCCCCATGCACCCTGCACCCCTCCCCCTGAGCCTTATCCACCTCATGCTGACCTGACGGGAACTTGCGCTGTGCCATTGCTACACGCCTGATGCACTTTCAAACGGCCAGCTACATTTGCTGCTGGCACAAACTAAGAAGGTAGTGCCACTTGCAAGATGTAGCTGCCTGACAGCGACTAGGATGACTTTTGTGATACTTAAAATACACATATGGACAAAATACTTATTGCACAACCTCTGTGCCTTGAGGCAATGCACTCTTGGGGGGTGCAAAGCACGCAGATTAAGCACGACCTGCATGTGCATGAAGACATCAAATTTCACAGCATGTGCATGCATAGCACTGAGTTCTCCATTTCAAGGCCCCAAGCCCCATGCCCAATGCATTTTCGAATTTTCAAGTTCTGCCAGTCCAGCTCTGCAGCCATCTCACCCTCATCACCATGCAGTATGAGGCCCAGCAAATGTTGCTGGGAGACGCGCCAGAGACCCCCTCCTCTGGCCCCGAGGACGCCCGCGACCGCTCCCCTACTGCCAGCCTCACCATCCTGCGCCTGGAACTGGAGGATCTGGGCTTCAGGCCCATCCCAGTGCTGGGCGAGCTGGGCACGGTGCGTGGGTGGGTGGGTGGGGTGGACATAGTGGGTGGGGGTTGGGTGGGTGGATCCACATCCTGTCCTTTCACAGCAGCTCCTTGTGAACAGGGTATTCAGGGGGCTGATCACGAGGCTGCTGATGCCAATGGGTGGTGCATGCCAATGGCTATGCACTGCTTGTGGATTCTGTGCCACCGCTGTGCAATGCTGTATTTGCACTTGTTGCTGCGGCTGCTGCTGTGCACATGTTGCTGCTGTTGACAGGCTGGTGCTGCTGAGCACAGCTGTGCCTTTCACCCTGTTGTGCTGCTGCTGCTCAAATGTTTTGCCACCCACAAGCCCGACGCGCGCAATATCATTCCTGCAGGTCAGGGTCATCATCACCTGCCATTTTCTCGCCTTGCAAACACAGATTGTCAACTCACTCTTGTGGAGAGAGAGGTGGTCTGACTAGTGTGGGGTCGCCTGTGTGGCTGGCTGATGGGGTTGAGTCCACAAGGCCAGTGACTATTGGCCCGTGCTAGCTCATGACGAGCTACATGTTCATGTGAAGCACAGTGATGCATGGCATGGCGCATGGGGCTTTGGAAGCGTCTACAGGCTGGTGCGACCCCAGGCGTCCTCAAGAGACGATGACAATGAGCGCTCCCTGGCTGTGTGCAGGCCAGCCCCTCCGACTTGGATGCAGCGCCCCGCACCAGCCAGGAGGGTGTCTTTGGCATCTTCAGCATCCAAAGCAGGGCGACAGCCCATCGTTGGGTGGTGAGCGCTGACATGGCCTGTGCTCCCAAGGCTGCAAATGCCCCATAACAGCAGAAACTTGGCAGAAACAGCAGCAGCAGCAGCAGCAGCACAATGAGCTGTTGGGGCAGCTAGGGCAGCCACCATTTTGTCAGGCAAAGCTGGACATTCATGTCAGACGTATGCACAGCTTGCTTGCCTGCCTACCTGCCCCATGCCCCATGCCTCATGTGACCCGCTGCAGGCGTTGCCGCAATGGAAAGCGCTGGCCATGATGCAAGTGCCGGTGGGCTTTACCGTTGCTAACCTGGCATCTGTGCCCGCCGTCGTGTCGGGTACCAGGTCCAAGGTGCGCCCAGCACCGCGCTCAGCCACACCAGGCACGCTCGTGTTTCGGAGCGCGCTGATCTGGGTCCGCGTGTCTTGCTTTCATGCCCTGGCGGGTCCAGACTGACGACGACAAGAAGCGATTGAACGGCCCTGGCATCATCGTGGCCGACAGAGGCGCCGTGACCGTCGCCGCGCTGGACAACGACACGTACTATCTGGCCAGCGCGCTTGGTGCCAGCACAGAAGCGAAACTTCAGCTGGTAGATGGGGCGCAGGTGTGTGTAGTATACCGGACGCTCGACCTTTTTGTTAGCAAAACTGCAGTCTATGCTAACGAAGTTCTGCGCGCTGTGCTCGCAGGTCAGAGCAAGAGGATTGAAGGCGCTGGCTACCGTCGCATTCATCGCGCGGCCGCCCGCCAGAGATGCACGGCCTCTGTCAACTAGTTGACGGCTGCTTGACAGGGAAGCTTAAACAAAGGGTGAACGCAGTTTGCAGCTGGACAATGGCAACATCTGGAACACACTCTGGAAATATAGGTTTTGACGTAGCATGACGTTCTTGTTGTGGCTTCTTTCACCATCGCTTTTACCCTTCATGCGGCCATGTGCAAGGCAAATGTCCGGCAAATGAAATGAGCCTGGAGGGCGTAACCGGCGATGCAGGGCCGCCTCTGCCTGAGAAAGAAGCTGGCGTGAATTGGACGGCGCGCACTGTTGCGCAAACTATTGCGGTGTTCTTGTTCGCGGGGTTGGCTGGTGAGCAGGGAAGGCATAGCATAGCACTCTGCGAGCAGTGGGTGCAAGGTTAGCGACCTAACGAGAAGGGGGCCCACACACACAACCCTTCGCGCGCGAAGCATTGCACACACGTCATGTTTCCCAGCAAGCATGCAGACAATTCTGCATCCCAGTTGTGCATCTGAAGTCGCGCATTGCCATCAAGAACCCCCTTCATTACACATTGTCAATATGCTTCGTGCACGCACTTGCTGAGCCTGCTTACCTATAGGCCCTGTTTGGGAGCCTTGTCATCATTGCGCCGGGTGCATCCGCTGCCTGGCCCTGGGCAGCGGTTCGTTCACCAGCTTGTACCCCTGCAGGCAGTCATTGCCAGGGGGCCAACGCCTCAAGGTCCTTCCAGCTGCACAACTCCAGAGGGCGCTTGTCAGTGGGGGCCAATGCCTTCAGAGTCCTTGTCAGGGGGGCCAACATTGGCACATCTCCAGAGGGCGCTGCATGCTCTCCCCAGTGTGGTGAATGTTGAGGTGTGGGTTGGTGTCCTGGTCCAGCCACCTGCACCCTCGCGGGCCTGGGGTGACAGCTCTTGGCAAGGGGCAGCAGGGGGGGTCCTGAGCAGGGTTAGGGTTAGGGAGGAGAGGTGGAAGGAGGAGAGGGGGCATTCGGCAAGGGGCAGCTGGGGGGCTGGCACCTTATGGCAGGCCCCGCATCGGCTTGCCATGCCGCTGGCACCAAGCTGGGCGCAGCAAGCGCTGGATCACCTGACCTGCTGGGGGTTACTCGGCTTGCAGGCCTAGGCTGGTCCCTTGGCAGGTGCAGCTCACATGGGCTGAGGGGCATGTAAAGTTCAGCTGACCTGGGTGGTGCGGAACTCATCCACAATCACCAGCCTGCCAGGGGGGCAGTGGTGCTGGGTCTGCCAGGCTTCTTCATCACCTTGTGATAAACGTCCCGCACCGCCTTCGCTTCCCATCCACCACTGTTGAACCAGCCTGCTCCTGGGAACACCGCCACCCCCCTCAACCGGCCGTAGTGCTGCCTGGACACCCACTTCATGCCCTCCCCACCGCAAAGCACAGATGTAAGCTCAGCTCAGCTCTTCCTGCACAAGCGCTTAATGACGCGCTCCTGGATATGATACAGCCCCATCCGTTGCCAACGCCACTGTGGCTTGAGGTACTCCTCCCCCAGTGGGTCCTAGGTGGCCGTGAGGGCCTGGATGGTAGCTCACCAGCTGGCTGTATTCTGCTCGGCCTTGATCAGCCCACTGTCATACTTCATTTCTCACTCTTCCACATCTTCCTCTCAGCTCCTCACAACTCAGCTCCCTTTCCCACCTGCTCAGCACCAGGCCAATGGCAGTGTCCCGCTCTGCATGACCATCCTTGAAGGCCTGGGTGATGCCCGGGTCCACCCCAACAACAATGTGTATGCTGGGGTCAAAGCCGTTGGTGGCTGCCTCCCGAGCTCACGTCCCATAGAAAGTAACTCAAACGGCTGCTTGGCTGCCTGGCAGTGGACAGGGTGCACAGAGATGCTAGCGCCAACTGTCCCTACCCTGCAATTAAGCTCCCGCCCCTTGTTCTCACCTTTGATATGCCACCCATATTCAGTGTGGCTGGCTTTCCTGCACAGAGCCGTGTGGCTGCTGAACCCACAGAGATCTCTGGAGGCTGGCTGGTGTGGCAGACCATTCGCAATAAGGCGCCCTGGTGGTACCTCGTGTGCGGTGAGTGATGCTGGCTGTGGGTCGAGTGATGTGTGGTGTTTTCCGCATGGTCATGCATGGCGTCATGTGCGGGGACCGGGTGTACTCTTAGCGCTGTCTTGCAGTGCCAAACATCAGCATGCCACAAACACAAGGCAGTCACATCACTGTGTTATGCTTAGGGTCGGGCTGCTGTAGTGCATGCTGTGTTGTGTGAGGCTGTAGGTGCGGTCATCCTCATCGCGTATGGAGTGATCCCAACATTGCAACCCGAAGGCACCAGCTTTGCTCGTACCTATGCAGTGTGGGTGGGTGTGGTGTGGGTGTGGTGTGGTGTGGGGAGGGGTGGGGAGGGGAGGGGAGGGGAGGGGAGGGGAGGGGAGGGGGGAGGGGAGGGGGAGGGTGAGGGGAGGGCGCAGGGGGGTGGAGAGGGGAGGGGAGGGGTGGGGGGGGGGGGGGGGGGGGGGGGTGTAAGGGGCTGCCAGTGTGCTTATGATAGAGGGAAGGGTAGAACAGCGACAGGTAGAAGCCATGATCGGCGGTGATAATGTTAAAAGTGGTTGGGCCTTGCTTGCAGATATGGTGGGATCTTCATCCTTTTGTCCTACGCCTGGGGCTGGGTGGTCGACCACGACCGCCCCGACAAAGGCGACTATGTGGGCAGCGGCATTGCATTGGCGGGGGTGGCGGTGGCATGGTTTTGGCCTAGGTAGCATGCCTACTGTGGTAGTAGGAACTGCCTGGCTGCCTTGCACATCAGCTAGGTTAGCCAGCAGCAAGCCATCCGTGGCAATCATCAGCACTCACCCCTGCCCCATCATGAGCCAGGTACCCCACCAGCAATTCAGTTGGCAAAGGTTGCTATCTGTAAAGAACAGGACAGAGGGCCTGTACAACAAGCAGGGGATGTGCTCCAACAAGCGGGTACCGCGTGCGTCCACACCTCTGCCGCTGTCACTGCAATGTGGGGGGTCTGGGCACTTTCTCACTCCATGCAGCATCCATGAGACATGTGTAAGGTTCCCAAATAGACATCTCTATGTCCATGTAGTAAATAGTATACCGTACTCTCCCTTTTGATTCGCGTCCGCGAATCGTTTTTTTGGCCTCGCGAAATTGCGAACGAGTAAACAATGTGGTTTTTGGTAGAATCGCGAAGTGGTCAAACAATTATTTGACCTGCGTGAATGGTGTTGCGATGGACCGCTTCATGGTCCGTGGTGCAAGTGCCGACGACGCAGCCGAAAATCTGCTACGCCAGGTCGACCAACACGAAGATGGCCCTTGCACAGTGGCTGTGACTTGGTGATCGGGTGGCTTGACTTGGTGACCTGTGCAGAAAGTGTCCACGGAGGATTGACATGTCATGCAAGGAATGGCTGTCTTGAATATTCATAAGCACACCCACGTTGTCAAAGTTGTGTTTTGCTGCAACTTTTGCATCGGGAAAAAGTAAACAATGTTTTTTTTGCATCGGGAAAGAGTATTTAATTATAGTTTTCGAGGCCTCGCGAATCAAAAGGGAGAGTACGGTAGACTAGAGATAGTAAATACTGTACTGATACGCCCTGTTGGTGATACGCTGATTTGGTGAAATCCAAAATAACGGTCCTAAAGGCCCTATTGGCACATATTTGGTGACAGCGCCTGGCTCAAACATTGAAGTGATACATGTTTGGTGACTCCTTATTCTCAATAGATCTACGAAACCAAAGGGTTGCCAAGTGCACCACCTAGCAATAGCACATTGTCCACATATGTATTTGTTCATTAGTGGGGCAGCCGCCTTTGAGCACTAAAGCGTGTGGCTGCTTCCATCACAGCCTCATCATCCTCGCTATCACTCTCGCCCTCACCGCTATCAGAGCTGCTGCTGGCTGAGCTGCTGGCACTGCTGCTGTCGCTTCCATCAGCCTCCACAATGGCAGCAGCCCTCAAAGCTTGTGTGACGATGTCGTCCTCATCACTATCAGAAAGAGGGGGCAGGCCCCTGCCCCTGCCCCCGCCCCTGCCACGGCCCCTGCCACGGCCACTGCCCCCTCCCCTGCCTCTGCTATCGCTCTAGCCGCAGCTGCCTCGCGGGCGGCTGCGAAAGCTGTCACATCGCGTGCGACAGCTGCCTCGCGATTTGCAGCATCAATGGGCTGAATGATCGAGGTCAGCAAGCTCTGTTTCAGCTTTGGCGCCATATACCATAGAGTTATGGTGAACTCGGGGGTGTTGCTACAAATTTGGTGACAGCCGCATCTCAAACAAATGGTGATACAATTTGGTGACAAATTGATTTGGTGAAATCACCAACAGGGCGTATCAGTACAGTAGTGTAGACTATACTATTTCGTCACCAAATCAGCTCGTTTCAATCGCAATGGGGCGTACATCAGCTCGCCAGACACGTCGTGCTAGTCTTAAGAGCAGTCAGTATCAATTGCTATTCTGTTGGTCTGCCAGCCAAAGGATTGCCCGCGTCCGGAATCGACGAACTCCGATGGCGGCAGCTGCTGGCCCATCGGGCGGCACGCAACCAAAGAAGAATCTGGGAGCATTAGACTTGCCTGGGAGCATTAGACCTTCTCGCTTCTCATTTCTCAAGGTCAAAGCGTTCGCAAAGCCGTGAGCGTTGCGGCGGTTGTGACCAGACCTATAGCTGCGTGAACATGTCTACCACAAATGAACACGAGTGCAAGCCCAAGCGACAGCGTACGGACACGACATGCAGCAGCAGCAGCAGCCGCCGCAGAAGCGCTAGAAGATAAGCGCTAGAAGAGAAGCGCTAGAAGAGAAGCGTTAGCTCCTTATCAAACGGGGACCTGGACAAGCGCTATGAGGAGGTGAACTCCCTTGTAAAGCTGAAAGTGGATGCAAGCGGCGTATTTGCAAGTTGAGAGCGGCTGTAAAGCTGACCTGACCTGACCTGACCTGACCTGACCTGACCTGACCTGACCTGACCTGACCTGACCTGACCTGATCTGACCTGACCTGACCTGACCTGACCTGACCTGACCTGACCTGACCTGACCTGACCTGACCTGACCTGACCTGACCTGACCTGACCTGACCCGACCTGACCTGAGGTCACCAAGGTGCAGGTCTGTGGTTGGAAGGACGACAAGGTGGCCATGGCTGCGGCCTTGTTCCCTCCCGGGCCACCCAACGCAGCTGGTGGTGGAAGCCGTGGCCGTTGCAGGAACTTCTGGCGCAAAGCCGCCAGCAGCTTCCCCTTGCTTGCTGCAGCAGCCTGCAAGCTCCTTGCAGTGCACGTCACCTCCGCAGCCTCTGAGCGCAACTGGTCAGCATGGGGAAGGCTGTACACAGCTGCTCGCAACCGGCTGGGCAAAAAGCTCCGTGCCAAAAAGCTTACCGTACTGATACGCCCTGTTGGTGATATGCTGATTTGGTGAAATCCGAAAAAACGGTCCCAAAGGCCCTATTGGCACATATTTGGTGACAACGCCTGGCTCAAACATTGAAGTGATACATGTTTGGTGACTCCCTATTCTTAATAGATCTACGAAGCCAGAGGCTGCCAAGTGCACCACCTAGCAATAGCACATTGTCCACATATGTATTTGTTCATTAGTGGGGCAGCCGCCTTTGAGCACTAAAGCGTGTGGCTGCTTCCATCACAGCCTCATCATCCTCGCTATCACTCTCGCCCTCACCGCTATCAGAGCTGCTGCTGGCTGAGCTGCTGGCACTGCTGCTGTCGCTTCCATCAGCCTCCACAATGGCAGCAGCCCTCAAAGCTTGTGTGACGATGTCGTCCTCATCACTATCAGAAAGAGGGGGCAGGCCCCTGCCCCTGCCCCCGCCCCTGCCACGGCCCCTGCCACTGCCACGGCCACTGCCCCCTCCCCTGCCTCTGCTATCGCTCTAGCCGCAGCTGCCTCGCGGGCGGCTGCGAAAGCTGTCACATCGCGTGCGACAGCTGCCTCGCGATTTGCAGCATCAATGGGCTGAATGATCGAGGTCAGCAAGCTCTGTTTCAGCTTTGGCGCCATATACCATAGAGTTATGGTGAACTCGGGGGTGTTGCTACAAATTTGGTGACAGCCGCATCTCAAACAAATGGTGATACAATTTGGTGACAAATTGATTTGGTGAAATCACCAACAGGGCGTATCAGTACAGTAGTGTAGACTATACTATTTCGTCACCAAATCAGCTCGTTTCAATCGCAATGGGGCGTACATCAGCTCGCCAGACACGTCGTGCTAGTCTTAAGAGCAGTCAGTATCAATTGCTATTCTGTTGGTCTGCCAGCCAAAGGATTGCCCGCGTCCGGAATCGACGAACTCCGATGGCGGCAGCTGCTGGCCCATCGGGCGGCACGCAACCAAAGAAGAATCTGGGAGCATTAGACTTGCCTGGGAGCATTAGACCTTCTCGCTTCTCATTTCTCAAGGTCAAAGCGTTCGCAAAGCCGTGAGCGTTGCGGCGGTTGTGACCAGACCTATAGCTGCGTGAACATGTCTACCACAAATGAACACGAGTGCAAGCCCAAGCGACAGCGTACGGACACGACATGCAGCAGCAGCAGCAGCCGCCGCAGAAGCGCTAGAAGATAAGCGCTAGAAGAGAAGCGCTAGAAGAGAAGCGTTAGCTCCTTATCAAACGGGGACCTGGACAAGCGCTATGAGGAGGTGAACTCCCTTGTAAAGCTGAAAGTGGATGCAAGCGGCGTATTTGCAAGTTGAGAGCGGCTGTAAAGCTGACCTGACCTGACCTGACCTGACCTGACCTGACCTGACCTGACCTGACCTGACCTGACCTGACCTGATCTGACCTGACCTGACCTGACCTGACCTGACCTGACCTGACCTGACCTGACCTGACCTGACCTGACCTGACCTGACCTGACCTGACCTGACCTGACCCGACCTGACCTGAGGTCACCAAGGTGCAGGTCTGTGGTTGGAAGGACGACAAGGTGGCCATGGCTGCGGCCTTGTTCCCTCCCGGGCCACCCAACGCAGCTGGTGGTGGAAGCCGTGGCCGTTGCAGGAACTTCTGGCGCAAAGCCGCCAGCAGCTTCCCCTTGCTTGCTGCAGCAGCCTGCAAGCTCCTTGCAGTGCACGTCACCTCCGCAGCCTCTGAGCGCAACTGGTCAGCATGGGGAAGGCTGTACACAGCTGCTCGCAACCGGCTGGGCAAAAAGCTCCGTGCCAAAAAGCTTACCGTACTGATACGCCCTGTTGGTGATATGCTGATTTGGTGAAATCCGAAAAAACGGTCCCAAAGGCCCTATTGGCACATATTTGGTGACAGCGCCTGGCTCAAACATTGAAGTGATACATGTTTGGTGACTCCCTATTCTTAATAGATCTACGAAGCCAGAGGCTGCCAAGTGCACCACCTAGCAATAGCACATTGTCCACATATGTATTTGTTCATTAGTGGGGCAGCCGCCTTTGAGCACTAAAGCGTGTGGCTGCTTCCATCACAGCCTCATCATCCTCGCTATCACTCTCGCCCTCACCGCTATCAGAGCTGCTGCTGGCTGAGCTGCTGGCACTGCTGCTGTCGCTTCCATCAGCCTCCACAATGGCAGCAGCCCTCAAAGCTTGTGTGACGATGTCGTCCTCATCACTATCAGAAAGAGGGGGCAGGCCCCTGCCCCTGCCCCCGCCCCTGCCACGGCCCCTGCCACGGCCACTGCCCCCTCCCCTGCCTCTGCTATCGCTCTAGCCGCAGCTGCCTCGCGGGCGGCTGCGAAAGCTGTCACATCGCGTGCGACAGCTGCCTCGCGATTTGCAGCATCAATGGGCTGAATGATCGAGGTCAGCAAGCTCTGTTTCAGCTTTGGCGCCATATACCATAGAGTTATGGTGAACTCGGGGGTGTTGCTACAAATTTGGTGACAGCCGCATCTCAAACAAATGGTGATACAATTTGGTGACAAATTGATTTGGTGAAATCACCAACAGGGCGTATCAGTACAGTAGTGTAGACTATACTATTTCGTCACCAAATCAGCTCGTTTCAATCGCAATGGGGCGTACATCAGCTCGCCAGACACGTCGTGCTAGTCTTAAGAGCAGTCAGTATCAATTGCTATTCTGTTGGTCTGCCAGCCAAAGGATTGCCCGCGTCCGGAATCGACGAACTCCGATGGCGGCAGCTGCTGGCCCATCGGGCGGCACGCAACCAAAGAAGAATCTGGGAGCATTAGACTTGCCTGGGAGCATTAGACCTTCTCGCTTCTCATTTCTCAAGGTCAAAGCGTTCGCAAAGCCGTGAGCGTTGCGGCGGTTGTGACCAGACCTATAGCTGCGTGAACATGTCTACCACAAATGAACACGAGTGCAAGCCCAAGCGACAGCGTACGGACACGACATGCAGCAGCAGCAGCAGCAGCCGCAGAAGCGCTAGAAGATAAGCGCTAGAAGAGAAGCGCTAGAAGAGAAGCGTTAGCTCCTTATCAAACGGGGACCTGGACAAGCGCTATGAGGAGGTGAACTCCCTTGTAAAGCTGAAAGTGGATGCAAGCGGCGTATTTGCAAGTTGAGAGCGGCTGTAAAGCTGACCTGACCTGACCTGACCTGACCTGACCTGACCTGACCTGACCTGACCTGACCTGACCTGATCTGACCTGACCTGACCTGACCTGACCTAACCTGACCTGACCTGACCTGACCTGACCTGACCTGACCTGACCTGACCTGACCTGACCTGACCTGACCTGACCTGACCTGACCTGACCCGACCTGACCTGAGGTCACCAAGGTGCAGGTCTGTGGTTGGAAGGACGACAAGGTGGCCATGGCTGCGGCCTTGTTCCCTCCCGGGCCACCCAACGCAGCTGGTGGTGGAAGCCGTGGCCGTTGCAGGAACTTCTGGCGCAAAGCCGCCAGCAGCTTCCCCTTGCTTGCTGCAGCAGCCTGCAAGCTCCTTGCAGTGCACGTCACCTCCGCAGCCTCTGAGCGCAACTGGTCAGCATGGGGAAGGCTGTACACAGCTGCTCGCAACCGGCTGGGCAAAAAGCTCCGTGCCAAAAAGCTTACCGTACTGATGCGCCCTGTTGGTGATATGCTGATTTGGTGAAATCCGAAAAAACGGTCCCAAAGGCCCTATTGGCACATATTTGGTGACAGCGCCTGGCTCAAACATTGAAGTGATACATGTTTGGTGACTCCCTATTCTTAATAGATCTACGAAGCCAGAGGCTGCCAAGTGCACCACCTAGCAATAGCACATTGTCCACATATGTATTTGTTCACTAGTGGGGCAGCCGTCTACGAGCACTGAAGCGTGTGGCTGCTTCCATCACAGCCTCATCATCCTCGCTATCACTCTCGCCCTCACCGCTATCAGAGCTGCTGCTGGCTGAGCTGCTGGCACTGCTGCTGTCGCTTCCATCAGCCTCCACAATGGCAGCAGCCCTCAAAGCTTGTGTGACGATGTCGTCCTCATCACTATCAGAAAGAGGGGGCAGGCCCCTGCCCCTGCCCCCGCCCCTGCCACGGCCCCTGCCACGGCCACTGCCCCCTCCCCTGCCTCTGCTATCGCTCTAGCCGCAGCTGCCTCGCGGGCGGCTGCGAAAGCTGTCACATCGCGTGCGACAGCTGCCTCGCGATTTGCAGCATCAATGGGCTGAATGATCGAGGTCAGCAAGCTCTGTTTCAGCTTTGGCGCCATATACCATAGAGTTATGGTGAACTCGGGGGTGTTGCTACAAATTTGGTGACAGCCGCATCTCAAACAAATGGTGATACAATTTGGTGACAAATTGATTTGGTGAAATCACCAACAGGGCGTATCAGTACAGTAGTGTAGACTATACTATTTCGTCACCAAATCAGCTCGTTTCAATCGCAATGGGGCGTACATCAGCTCGCCAGACACGTCGTGCTAGTCTTAAGAGCAGTCAGTATCAATTGCTATTCTGTTGGTCTGCCAGCCAAAGGATTGCCCGCGTCCGGAATCGACGAACTCCGATGGCGGCAGCTGCTGGCCCATCGGGCGGCACGCAACCAAAGAAGAATCTGGGAGCATTAGACTTGCCTGGGAGCATTAGACCTTCTCGCTTCTCATTTCTCAAGGTCAAAGCGTTCGCAAAGCCGTGAGCGTTGCGGCGGTTGTGACCAGACCTATAGCTGCGTGAACATGTCTACCACAAATGAACACGAGTGCAAGCCCAAGCGACAGCGTACGGACACGACATGCAGCAGCAGCAGCAGCCGCCGCAGAAGCGCTAGAAGATAAGCGCTAGAAGAGAAGCGCTAGAAGAGAAGCGTTAGCTCCTTATCAAACGGGGACCTGGACAAGCGCTATGAGGAGGTGAACTCCCTTGTAAAGCTGAAAGTGGATGCAAGCGGCGTATTTGCAAGTTGAGAGCGGCTGTAAAGCTGACCTGACCTGACCTGATCTGACCTGACCTGACCTGACCTGACCTGACCTGACCTGACCTGATCTGACCTGACCTGACCTGACCTGACCTGACCTGACCTGACCTGACCTGACCTGACCTGACCTGACCTGACCTGACCTGACCTGACCTGACCTGACCTGACCTGACCCGACCTGACCTGAGGTCACCAAGGTGCAGGTCTGTGGTTGGAAGGACGACAAGGTGGCCATGGCTGCGGCCTTGTTCCCTCCCGGGCCACCCAACGCAGCTGGTGGTGGAAGCCGTGGCCGTTGCAGGAACTTCTGGCGCAAAGCCGCCAGCAGCTTCCCCTTGCTTGCTGCAGCAGCCTGCAAGCTCCTTGCAGTGCACGTCACCTCCGCAGCCTCTGAGCGCAACTGGTCAGCATGGGGAAGGCTGTACACAGCTGCTCGCAACCGGCTGGGCAAAAAGCTCCGTGCCAAAAAGCTTACCGTACTGATACGCCCTGTTGGTGATATGCTGATTTGGTGAAATCCGAAAAAACGGTCCCAAAGGCCCTATTGGCACATATTTGGTGACAGCGCCTGGCTCAAACATTGAAGTGATACATGTTTGGTGACTCCCTATTCTTAATAGATCTACGAAGCCAGAGGCTGCCAAGTGCACCACCTAGCAATAGCACATTGTCCACATATGTATTTGTTCACTAGTGGGGCAGCCGTCTACGAGCACTGAAGCGTGTGGCTGCTTCCATCACAGCCTCATCATCCTCACTATCACTCTCGCTATCAGAGCTGCTGCTGGCTGAGCTGCTGGCACTGCTGCTGTCGCTTCCATCAGCCTCCACCGTGGCAGCAGCCCTCAAAGCTTGTGTGACGATGTCGTCCTCATCACTATCAAAAAGAGGTTGCATGCCCCTGCCCCTGCCCCTGCCACGGCCAATTCGCAACATCTATAGGCTGAAGGATCGAGGTCAGCAGGCTCTGTTTCAGCTTTGGCGCCATATACCATAGAGTTATGGTGAACTCGAGGGTGCTGCTACAAATTTGGTGACAGCCGCATCTCAAACAAATGGTGATACAATTTGGTGACGATTTGGTTTGGTGAAATCACCAACAGGGCGTATCAGTACGGTATCTTCATTAAGGCCAACGCAGACTGCTATGGATGCAACGGTGGAGTAGACGCGGAGCTGCTTGCCCTGATGGGCGAGTAAGACGACCACCACCATCTCCGAGGCCACAAACCCCCTACCGTACTCTCCCTTTTGATTCGCGTCCGCGAATCGTTTTTTTGGCCTCGCGAAATCGCGAACGAGTAAACAATGTGGTTTTTGGCTGAATCGCGAAATGGTCAAACAATTATTTGACCTGCGTGAATGGTGTTGCGATGGACCGCTTCATGGTCCGTGGTATCAGTGCCGACGACGCAGCCGAAAATCTGCTACGCCAGGTCGACCAACACGAAGATGGCCCTTGCACAGTGGCTGTGACTTGGTGATCGGGTGGCTTGACTTGGTGACCTGTGCAGAAAGTGTCCACGGAGGATTGACATGTCATGCAAGGAATGGCTGTCTTGAATATTCATAAGCACACCCACGTTGTCAAAGTTGTGTTTTGCTGCAACTTTTGCATCGGGAAAAAGTAAACAATGTTTTTTTTGCATCGGGAAAGAGTATTTAATTATAGTTTTCGAGGCCTCGCGAATCAAAAGGGAGAGTACGGTAGACTAGAGATAGTAAATACTGTACTGATACGCCCTGTTGGTGATACGCTGATTTGGTGAAATCCAAAATAACGGTCCTAAAGGCCCTATTGGCACATATTTGGTGACAGCGCCTGGCTCAAACATTGAAGTGATACATGTTTGGTGACTCCTTATTCTCAATAGATCTACGAAGCCAAAGGGTTGCCAAGTGCAACACCTAGCAATAGCACATTGTCCACATATGTATTTGTTCATTAGTGGGGCAGCCGCCTTTGAGCACTAAAGCGTGTGGCTGCTTCCATCACAGCCTCATCATCCTCGCTATCACTCTCGCCCTCACCGCTATCAGAGCTGCTGCTGGCTGAGCTGCTGGCACTGCTGCTGTCGCTTCCATCAGCCTCCACAATGGCAGCAGCCCTCAAAGCTTGTGTGACGATGTCGTCCTCATCACTATCAGAAAGAGGGGGCAGGCCCCTGCCCCTGCCCCCGCCCCTGCCACGGCCCCTGCCACGGCCACTGCCCCCTCCCCTGCCTCTGCTATCGCTCTAGCCGCAGCTGCCTCGCGGGCGGCTGCGAAAGCTGTCACATCGCGTGCGACAGCTGCCTCGCGATTTGCAGCATCAATGGGCTGAATGATCGAGGTCAGCAAGCTCTGTTTCAGCTTTGGCGCCATATACCATAGAGTTATGGTGAACTCGGGGGTGTTGCTACAAATTTGGTGACAGCCGCATCTCAAACAAATGGTGATACAATTTGGTGACAAATTGATTTGGTGAAATCACCAACAGGGCGTATCAGTACAGTAGTGTAGACTATACTATTTCGTCACCAAATCAGCTCGTTTCAATCGCAATGGGGCGTACATCAGCTCGCCAGACACGTCGTGCTAGTCTTAAGAGCAGTCAGTATCAATTGCTATTCTGTTGGTCTGCCAGCCAAAGGATTGCCCGCGTCCGGAATCGACGAACTCCGATGGCGGCAGCTGCTGGCCCATCGGGCGGCACGCAACCAAAGAAGAATCTGGGAGCATTAGACTTGCCTGGGAGCATTAGACCTTCTCGCTTCTCATTTCTCAAGGTCAAAGCGTTCGCAAAGCCGTGAGCGTTGCGGCGGTTGTGACCAGACCTATAGCTGCGTGAACATGTCTACCACAAATGAACACGAGTGCAAGCCCAAGCGACAGCGTACGGACACGACATGCAGCAGCAGCAGCAGCCGCCGCAGAAGCGCTAGAAGATAAGCGCTAGAAGAGAAGCGCTAGAAGAGAAGCGTTAGCTCCTTATCAAACGGGGACCTGGACAAGCGCTATGAGGAGGTGAACTCCCTTGTAAAGCTGAAAGTGGATGCAAGCGGCGTATTTGCAAGTTGAGAGCGGCTGTAAAGCTGACCTGACCTGACCTGATCTGACCTGACCTGACCTGACCTGACCTGACCTGACCTGACCTGACCTGACCTGATCTGACCTGACCTGACCTGACCTGACCTGACCTGACCTGACCTGACCTGACCTGACCTGACCTGACCTGACCTGACCTGACCTGACCTGACCTGACCTGACCTGACCTGAACCGACCTGACCTGAGGTCACCAAGGTGCAGGTCTGTGGTTGGAAGGACGACAAGGTGGCCATGGCTGCGGCCTTGTTCCCTCCCGGGCCACCCAACGCAGCTGGTGGTGGAAGCCGTGGCCGTTGCAGGAACTTCTGGCGCAAAGCCGCCAGCAGCTTCCCCTTGCTTGCTGCAGCAGCCTGCAAGCTCCTTGCAGTGCACGTCACCTCCGCAGCCTCTGAGCGCAACTGGTCAGCATGGGGAAGGCTGTACACAGCTGCTCGCAACCGGCTGGGCAAAAAGCTCCGTGCCAAAAAGCTTACCGTACTGATACGCCCTGTTGGTGATATGCTGATTTGGTGAAATCCGAAAAAACGGTCCCAAAGGCCCTATTGGCACATATTTGGTGACAGCGCCTGGCTCAAACATTGAAGTGATACATGTTTGGTGACTCCCTATTCTTAATAGATCTACGAAGCCAGAGGCTGCCAAGTGCACCACCTAGCAATAGCACATTGTCCACATATGTATTTGTTCACTAGTGGGGCAGCCGTCTACGAGCACTGAAGCGTGTGGCTGCTTCCATCACAGCCTCATCATCCTCACTATCACTCTCGCTATCAGAGCTGCTGCTGGCTGAGCTGCTGGCACTGCTGCTGTCGCTTCCATCAGCCTCCACCGTGGCAGCAGCCCTCAAAGCTTGTGTGACGATGTCGTCCTCATCACTATCAAAAAGAGGTTGCATGCCCCTGCCCCTGCCCCTGCCACGGCCAATTCGCAACATCTATAGGCTGAAGGATCGAGGTCAGCAGGCTCTGTTTCAGCTTTGGCGCCATATACCATAGAGTTATGGTGAACTCGAGGGTGCTGCTACACATTTGGTGACAGCCGCATCTCAAACAAATGGTGATACAATTTGGTGACGATTTGGTTTGGTGAAATCACCAACAGGGCGTATCAGTACGGTATCTTCATTAAGGCCAACGCAGACTGCTATGGATGCAACGGTGGAGTAGACGCGGAGCTGCTTGCCCTGATGGGCGAGTAAGACGACCACCACCATCTCCGAGGCCACAAACCCCCTACCGTACTCTCCCTTATGATTCGCGTCCGCGAATCGTTTTTTTGGCCTCGCGAAATCGCGAACGAGTAAACAATGTGGTTTTTGGCTGAATCGCGAAATGGTCAAACAATTATTTGACCTGCGTGAATGGTGTTGCGATGGACCGCTTCATGGTCCGTGGTATCAGTGCCGACGACGCAGCCGAAAATCTGCTACGCCAGGTCGACCAACACGAAGATGGCCCTTGCACAGTGGCTGTGACTTGGTGATCGGGTGGCTTGACTTGGTGACCTGTGCAGAAAGTGTCCACGGAGGATTGACATGTCATGCAAGGAATGGCTGTCTTGAATATTTATAGGCACACCCACGTTGTCAAAGTTGTGTTTTGCTGCAACTTTTGCATCGGGAAAAAGTAAACAATGTTTTTTTTGCATCGGGAAAGAGTATTTAATTATAGTTTTCGAGGCCTCGCGAATCAAAAGGGAGAGTACGGTATTTCAGATGTCCATGTCAAGATGTCAATGCCCGTGTCTATGACTCTATATGCATGTGAATGTTACCTGCAACAATGATGACAATACGTTCTCCCGTTGAAACTGCTAATAGCTCTGCAATCGCTTAGGGCAAAGTTTTCTTTTTTTTGCATGGAGCGACTAGACTATCTCTACTCTAGTCAAAAATAGTACTATTTCGACTAGTACTATATGTAGTCTATTTATAGTATATTTTATGAACCTTAGACATGTGTAAGGAAACGGGAGGGTGGTCATCATTGGCTCACGTTGACAACTTGGCAACGTTGGCTCAAGAACTCAAGTGTCCCCAACTAACAGAAAACCGACCCCTGGTAATCAAAACGACGCCGCGTCTCAGCCCCGTGGTTTCTATTTATACTACGCACATCACTGGATAGAGGACTCTGTCAGCGATGTGGTGCAGCTTGTAACATTAAATATAGTGCAGTGTGCTGAGTGCTATGGCGGCTCAAATCTTGACATTCAAATCCATGCACTTTTTGCTCATGCGGGCCTCGCCGCGACCGACCGACGTGACCGACGTGGCCCAGGAGCACCTGCGCACAGTGAGGCACAGTCGCGCAGTCAAAACGATTCACATGGCATGCCAAACCGATCTAACAACGCCCCTTCACCCATGCTCGGAAATATACAAGGTTGCTGCGATGCTTGACCCCTTCGTGAGCTGTACTGATGACTTGGCCACTCTACACAACCCTACAAGGTGTGGAGGCTATTGCTCTGTTACCTTGCTCAGCAGGTTGGGTCCCATCTCTCACGCCCGCCCTCCGCTTGCGTGTAGAGCTCGTGTCCAGCTGCGATGTGGCCCCTTGCTGCTCGGCTGGAGATGTGAGCAGCTCAGGGGGAGCACCTGCACCAGCTGCCAGCTGCTGCCAGGGGGGGGCAGCAGGAGGGGTGGGCAGCCCAGGGGCGGCGCCAGCACCAGCTGCCAGCTGCTGCCAGGGGGGGGCAGCAGGAGGGGTGGGCAGCCCAGGGGCGGCGCCAGCACCAGCTGCCAGCTGCTGCCAGGGGGGGGCAGCAGGAGGGGTGGGCAGCCCAGGGGCGGCACCAGCACCAGCTGCTAGCTGCTGCCAGGGGAGGGCAGCAGGAGGGGTGGGCAGCCTAGGGGCGGCGCCAGCACCAGCATCAGCATCAGCACCTGCCTCCTGCTCATCCCCATGCAGGCCGGTCAATGTGTTGCGAATGTGGGCCATGACAAGACCCTTCAGCTTGGGCTTCAACCACCCCTTCATGACCTCTTGCTGGTGGAAGCGAAGGTAAGCTTGCAGCTCCCTAACAGATAGCTTCTGAGCCTGCTCAACAGTGGTGTGGCTGTAATCGCTGGGGCTGGGGCTGGGAGGTGGTGGGGCTGCAAGGGGGCAGGTCCTGCAAGGGGGCTAGAAAATCCTGCAAGGCAGAGTCAGGTCACGCCAAAGGGTGAGGCGGCGGCCGTGCTTTTTTCTCCAACAGCTGTGTCGTTGAGTTACGAACAAAGTAATAACTCGAAATTCTAATAATTCAGATTGGTCAGCTCACCACATGCCAGTTTGTGCAAGGGGGTCCCTTTTTTAGTGTGGCTGCCTAGAGAGACCTCTATCCATTCGCACTTCGCTGCAATGCCGAGTTATTTCTTGCCCAACGATGGCACTCCGACGCAGCCTGCACAAATAAGAGGCTCGCGGTGCGAGCTTGGCGGGCTGAAATGAGATTGTACTTCTGGCTCGATGCCAGCCGCATTTCCATCGCTGATGCCGCTACATACCACGCCGGCATGGCCTCACTCGCAAGAGTTAACGCGCCGCTTTCCAGTAGATGCGCAATAAATCGCAGCTGCCAACGTGATGAACGCTATCGAAAACGGTTCAGCATTGAAAGAGTATTTGCATGAAGATTACCAACCCCATGTTGGGGACACCTGACAAGAACCTGCTTAAACTGGGGTCAAAGTGATTTTAGAGCTCGACAGTGGGGGAAGTGGGCGCTGCCTGCATGAGTCTGCCAGCCAGCAGAGGAGGACGAGGAGGAAGAAGTGAAGGCAGAGGAGGCTATCGTGATGTGGAACTCCTAGTAATCATGCTACAGGCCTTAGGTCAGGCTAGACAAGCAAGGCAAAAAAAATCCATTTTTCGGACGGACCTAACTGACTCTATACACCGCTTCACGATGTAAGATTGGCACGCCTTGACGCAGCGCCGCGCACGTTAGCATCGGCTCAGAGGAACAGGCCTATGTTGATTGGCTGGTCCGCGACCCCGTCCAATGTTCGGGGGCCCCGACCAGCACACAACGCTAGGAGCGCTCTATCGCTCTTAGTTGCGCCCTAAAGTATGTGTGCTGTTGCGGCGATGTCCTCGGCGATGTCCAGGTGCCTACTGGGTGTCTACAGTGTGTGCTACATGCTGCTTGCTAGAGGCTTGTCTCATGGCCGGGTTGAGGGGGTACGCCGTGAGGCTTTGGGCCTGAAACTTCTTCAGCAGCTAGCTGTACCACACACTCACACCCTGGCACTGACTCGACCTCATCGTGCACCAGTTCGGTCAATGGCGAGTGGTAGTGTGGGACACACTGCCAAAAGCATCAACTGTATGCCAAACGTGCCAAACGCCTTGCAATGCACACCGGGGGAACCACATTGGGCGCTACCACAGATGTTTCATCTTTTGCAAGCGGAATGACATGTCCGCTGGTACTGAATCAGGATAAACATAATTCGCCTCAGATTTCCCATGCCAGGGCCTTTTCGCCCCGAATAATGGCCTTTTCGGCAACCCAATGTAGGAAGAACAAAAGCAATGAAGCTACTCCTGCCGTCGGAGTCGGCGATGGACCTTTCGGTCGATGACAGCCGCAATTGAAGCATATTAAGCTATGCCCCATCGCTCGAAGCGAAGCCTTGCTGGGTCCGCTGTAATGGCTGAGCGTATAGCCATTGGTCGTGCTCCATGGACCCGCACTGCTGGCTTCATCGCTAATCAAGCCCAGGCAAGGCAGCCCAGCCCAGCCCAGTCCAGCCAATGTGCCCTTCACCATACCGATGCATGTGGTGTTGCATTGTTGCCTTCAGACGCTGAATGATACCAAACAACGGCTACAAGAGGTGCAGGAAGAGAATGCACGGGAGAAGCAAGACTGGCAGCAGCAACAACAGGACTGGCAGCAGCAGCACCATGACTGGCAGCAGCGGCAGCAGGACTGGCAGCAGCAGCACCAGGACTGGCAGCAGCGGCAGCAGGACTGGCAGCAGCAGCAGCAGCTGTTGGAGAAGCAGCTCCATGACCTTCTGCAGCGGGCTGACATCCATGCCCACATCATTGTTGTCTCTGCTGCAAATGAGCTGGCACGATTGAAGGTGGAAGGCCAGCCATAATTAGCCTCGTTCCTGCCATCCAGCCAACCTTCAACCTTGCATTTTATCCTTCACCCCCATTGATTGTGCAGGAACAACTGAATGTAGCCCAAGCTCGATTGGCTCACCACGCCTCGGGTGCTGAGCAGCTGCAGCAGTCAGTGGTGAGGCTTACAGCGGCAGTGTGCGCTGCAGATGCCCGTGCTGTTGCAGCCGAGGCCTCGTCTATAGAGGCCGCTGCTGTAGCGGCAGATGCCAGCTCTGATGCCCATGCATCAGCAACATTGCTGGAGCAGGAGCGACAGCTGAACGCAGCCTTGCTTGAGGAGACAGAGCTGCTGCACCAGCATGTAGCCATTGCTGATGCAGCGACCATGGCAGCCATGGCAGACGCAGAGGACAAGGGCGTCCGGCTGAGGGCATGCATGGCAGACTCCAAGCAGTTGCAAAAAGAGTGTAGTAATCTGATGAAGCGAGTGGCAAGGAGAGACCAGGCCTTACAGGAGCTGCGTGCAGCCCAAACAGCCCAAACAGCTATTGCACAGGAGCAAGAGCAGCCCCCGGCTGCCGCCAGCAACTGTGAACATGCCTGCAGCCGCCCGCATCAGACCGTACAGCTATACCACACACAGGTGGCTGCGCATGGTACAGCAGCGTACAAGACCTCCTATCTGCTGCGAGCATTGCAATTGCTTGTGGCCTGCCAGCTGTCCTTCAACAAGGTGCAGCATGCGATCACCTCATCCCTTGGCCTACACCTCATGCCTGGTCAGGAGCTGATTGACAGAGTGCCTTCCGGCAAGACGCTCAAGCGAGCCATGGACAAGATTGTCGAGACAGTTAACAAGCTCCAAGCCCGTGAGTTATAATCAATCCATGAATCGTGCATAACATGCATTGAGGACATACATTGCATCTCATGCTGTCAAGCTGCCTGCCAGCTGTCCTTCAACAAGGTCCTTGCCACAGAAGGGCATCATGCTGAATCACCTCAAGCAGCTTTGTGTCCGACTGAACCTAGCCACCAAGGGTACAAAGAGTAGAATCCAGTGCTTGGAAGCAATCTCACAGCATCAGCAACAGCAGCATCAGCAAGCCCCAACAGTGGCAGCACTCACCCCTTCGAAGCGCCATGCTCCCGACAAAGCTTGCCTTTGTTGCCGAGCCCAGCCCTGCCCTGCCCAGCCTTAATTAGCCTCTTGGATACGGTGTTGACCTTGAGCCTAGCCCTTGCAAGTGCCAGAGCCCTAGCATGCATGCAGTGAATGCCACACAACACAAGTGACCGGTTACAGAGAACACAAGTGACATTTAACTGAGAACACAAGTGTAGGTTGGGTTGGGTTTAGGTCAGGTAGGTTAGGTAGGTTGGGTTTAGGTCAGGTTAGGCAAGCAAGGTAAAAATTGGGTACCATGCTGTTCTCCACATTCAGACCACCATTTGCTACCGCGGTTGCACCGATAGCTTCAGCGTGCTAGAAAGGTTAGCGGCTTCGAAGCGCAGGCCCGCAGGCTGAACATGGTTGTTTGGGCCTAAAGTTGTGTCCACGCAACAAGGTCGCTGTAGGTAGCTACAGACATACGTCTAAGTCTAAGGCTAAGGCCGGGGCCCGTCTCTCTCGCTAGCCAGGTCCGTTCAGTCGGTTGTACTGGGCTCGGCTTCCTAGCTCCCGCAAAGCTGTGAATGTTAGTAATGCCCCGCAATCACAAACTCCAGCTCCGAACCCTCCTATCTCATAACATGTGCGGTGGACTTTGCCTAAAAAGCTGTTGCGGCTGGCCCGTCCGGCCCTCAACCATACATGATTACATTATAACATCCAACCTACACTTGTGTTCTCTGTAACCGGTCACTTGTGTTGTGTGGCATTCTCTTCCTGCACCTCTTGTAGCCGTTGTTTGGTATCATTCAGCGTCTGAAGGTAACAATGCCACACCACATGATGGGCGAGGGCACAGGCAAGGACAAGGGCTAAGGTCAGGCGTTCCCAACTACCTGAAAACCACCCCCCTGTGATAGGAAGCCCGTATCTCCGCAGCCAACCAGTCAAAAATACATGTAAACAGTGCTTTAAACAGAGGAGACTCAAAGCTACGAGATGGCCGACGCAGCAAAAACTATCTCGCTCTCAGCGGTGCTCAGTGCCTGCCCAAAGATCGACATTTAAATTCATGCGATTTAGCCTCATGCGAGGCGCGCCACACTAGCACGCTTCGCCACACCGATGTTGCTGGCACCTGCAACGCGCAGCAGCAGTCGGAACATGATTTGCTTTTGGCATGTCGCGACGACGGCAGTCGTGACAGCTGGATACCACTATTAGCATTTGGAGCTGCTGCTGGCGCTAGTGCATTACCGGCTGCTCTACTACGCTTAACAAGGTGCTAGGTGCAGTACGTGGTGTTGTCTCACCTTGCTTTGCTGCCCTCGACTTGTTAGCTGCAGGTGCCTCACGCTTACGTGACGTGCTTGCCGCTGCCAGCTGTTGCTGCTGCTGAGGGGGTGCACCAGCAGGCACAGCCAGCTCTTGGCGCCCCATGCTCCCATGCCGAGTGGCACCCAATACTGGGCCAGCAAGCTGGCAATGGATTCAATAGCTGGGCAAATGTCACCACCCAATGCAGCTAGCCCAGTCAGCAGGGTATTGTGTATGCCGTGGCTATAGCAGGGCTGCGCCCGAATGCAGCCAGCCTGCCCCTTGCTCTGCAGGAGCTTGCTCATGCGGGTGACAACACCACCATATTCACCCATGTTCACAGCTGCACTGTCTGCTGTGATGCTGGCGATGCAGGCACTGTCGAGGCCGTGGAGGAGCAGCTCCTGCATTATGACCTGGACATGGGCTTCTGCCGTGCCAATAGGCAAGGGGATGATAGCCAACACATCGGTGACTTGAGTGGTGAGTCGGCCTGCCCCAACCCCAGCCTCAGCCCCAGCCCCAGCTGCTGCCCCATCTGCTCCTGTTGCTGCCCCATCTGCTGCTGCTGCTGCCCCATCTGCTGCTGCTTCTACCCCATATGCTGCCTCAGCTGCTGCTGATGCTGCCCCATCTGCTGCCCCATCTGTAGCCCCAGCCCCAGCCCCAGCCCCAGCCCCAGCCCCAGCCCCAGCCCCAGCCCCAGCCCCAGCCCCAGCCCCAGCCCCAGCCCCAGCCCCAGCCCCAGCCCCAGCCCCAGCCCCAGCCCCAGCCCCAGCCCCAGCCCCAGCCCCAGCCGCCTCAACACCTCCACTGAGACGGGGTGCTGCTCCAAAACCAGCAGTTGCTGCCTCTGCTTGAAGGTGAGTGGGGAGTGGTGGGGGCGGCGTTTGTGCCGGTAGTCATGCACTTGACCCTGTAGGCTGCGTTGAGCAGCCCGTAGGGAGTGATTGGTAGTTGCTGTTTTGGATGCCACCTGCTGCAAAGCCACCTGCTCATCCTGCAGGCGTTGGTGTGCTGCCTGCAGGTCCTCTAGGTCGCCCTTCAACCCATCCACGGTGCCCACTAGGGACTGCTCCACATCCCGCAGCCGCTGCACCTTAGCCTGTGCCCTGCCCACCGCAGCCTTCATACCACTAGGGCAGTGGCGGTGGCCTGCCTGGGGAGAGCTATTTAACGCCTTCAGATGGGCACGAAGAGCTTTGCTCGGTCTCTTGCCCATGGCTTGCAGGGGGTGGGAGGGAGTGGGAGTGGGTGGGAGGATGGGAGGGTTGGAGAGTTGGGATGGGCGGGGATGGGCAAGGTGTAGGGTTGGGTGGACTGGAAGGGGGTGGTGGAAGGGGGTGCCTACTCATCATATACCTGCAGCCAACAATTGATGTGCCTTTGGAGTGGTCCCAATCATCGCGCGTTACTGTACTCTTCCTTTTGATTCCCTATCCCGAATCGTTTATTGTCCTTCGGGAAACCGGGAATGATTAAACAATGCATTTTACTGGTCTTTCGGGAAGTAGTCAAACAATTAGTTGACCCTGACGAAAGTGACAGCAATGGACCAGTTTGTGGTCCGGGGCATCAGTGCCGCCGACGCAGCTGATAATCTGCATCGCGAGCTCCTTATGCACGATGAACAACGCTTCCAAATGTCCCTTGATCGACTACCTGGGAGACCTCGCAAGCTGTCTAACTTTGGCGAAGGCTGGGGTCACAAGACAGGCAAGGGTGGCCACCAGGCTGGCAACCATGTCAAGGGGGGAGGCGGCTGGTCATACACGGGCAGCCGGCCAAGGCGGGGTGCTTGCTTTGGCCAAGGCAGCAGAATGGGTGGCTGCAGCCTGCAGGAGTACGCAAGTCTAAATGCTCCAAGATTCAGTGACGTGTTCAGGTAATAAGGCCACTGGAAGAGAGACCACGACAGTTGACATTGTCAATCATATGATTTTGATGCGAGGTTATTGGGGTGGGAGGCTTGATTATTTCTATGCACGAAGACGTTCTCAAAACTAACTTTCGACGTACTTTGGCCATCGGAGAACTTGAAACAATAAAAAATATGGCTCGGGAATAATATTTTTATTATAGTTTTTGAGGCCTCGGGAATCAAAAGGGAGAGTACGGTATTCCAATATCTATGTTTCTTTGTTCTGGTGATGCACGTAAGAGTCATCTTGGACAAGAGTGTAGGGAGTTTGGCTGGAGCTCAGCGGCGGTGGCAAAAAGCAGCAAAGATGTTGAAGAGGGGGTGGGTTTGCAAGCCAGGCGCCCACCATTATAGCGATATAGCGTTGCCGTCAACACTTAAGGGAATCCTCACATCCTCGCCAAGCGGCCTGCACCATCAGAAAGCTCGCGCAACCATGTTTGCCGGACTTCGGTGGTGTGCGCCACCGACATGTCGTGCATCGCTAACGGATAGCCAAGGACGGAGCTTACCAGTGTAGCTAACCACGGTCTCTGATTGGGACACATCCGGGGTCACATGTGGCTGCCCGCATCGAAAGACTCCGTTTGCAATTCCAGTCGAACACTAAACGCGCAATATCGCATTGCAGCAGACGCAGCAAACGTTACATCATATGATGGAGTAGATGGGCCGCAGTTGCATGAAGATTACCAACCCCATGTTGGGAACGCCTGAGCTAAGGTGGACAAGACAAGGGCTAGGGTGGGCTGGGCTGGGCTGGGCTAGGCTGGGCCACCTTGCCTGGGCTATGCTAGCGATGGCTAAACGCTTGGCCCTTCCAGCGAACCCGGCTAGGCTTCGCTTCGAGATATGGGGCATGGCTGAATAGGCTTCAAGTGCGGGGCCTTTGCATGGCCAAGTCTCAATACTTTCATGTTATTGACCACCACCACCAGCAGACATGTCGTTCCGCTTTGAAATAGAGATACGTCTATGGACGTACCCAAGCCGGTTTCTCCGGTGATCATTGCAAGGCATTTGGTACGTTTGGCATCGTCGGAAAGTTTCGGACCTCTAAAGACCGGTAACTTAGCACCTTTTTAGAGCGCTGTATTTGCGAGGCATTTCAGCGGTCGCTGATATGCGGCAAATCATAGGTGTTTCATCGCACTCGACTCAGTACTGATTAAGCACTGATTCATGGGGCTCTGAATATGGGGTGTTTTAGAGGTCCACCAGGGCTGAATCAGAGCTGAATCAGAGCGATTTTAGAGGATTACAGAGCAATCTTTTAGGCCTGTAAATTAGAGGCCTATATGTAGTGAATCAGAGGCTATGCAGAACTGAAACACCGATGTATTGCACAGTATTGTACCAAGAGCGCATGGTGCGTTGATGTCTAGTCATGCTGAGTACACCAAGGCTCGGTGCCATGGATCTGTCCGTTGGTGGGGCAGCTTGTCACTTCTTAACCTGCATGATCATCATGATTTGTTTCAGGTCTCCAGTCCGTATTTACACGTAATACTCATGCAATCCATAATGCTTCATGTTGATACGCATGCAATCCATGATGGCTCATAGTGCCATGGAGGGTCTGAGATCAAAGCACACCTTCATAACCATCAGGATATCACCCTGCCCCACCCTAACCTGATGCTTGCTCTGTAATGATACCCTGGTCATATCTGTACCGCTTCGCATGCTTGCTGGTTGCCATCTTGTGTGGGATGGTACGCATGTCAGGGCTGTGCTTGCGCCATGACAGGCCACTGACATAGTACTGCTCGCTGTCTTTGATGGCCCAGTTTGGGACCAGCTCCTCGTCCCTTAGGATGCTCGCCAGGGGGATGACGCAGTAGCCAGCTGCAGCAGCTGCATTGCTGTCACTGTCACTGTCACTGCTGTGGCCACGCTGCTGCCGCCTTCGTGTCTGAGGCTTGCGCCTCTTGCCTTTGGCCGTTGTGATGCTTGGGTGCTGATAAGCCGGATGTTCCCAGCAAACCAGGGGGTTGCCTTGGCTGGCTAGGTAGTCCGCCTCCTGCACCTCTGCAGGTAAGAGCTGGTACCACCTGATGAAGGCCAGCTCGTGCTCACCCCACCAAAACAGCAGTCTCAGCTGGGCGTAGAATGTGGCATGCTCACCCCCTTCCTCTGCCACATCAACCGCCACGTTGCTGTACCATGGGCGGCCATTCACTCCTACAAGAAGAAGAAGAAGAAGACTACGCCGGTATTCACCGGCGTGCATTAAGGGAGGAGCAACCGCCTGGGGCGCGGCCTGCTCCCACCATCAAGCTCGAGAAGTAACCGACCCCCTAACCCCCCCCCTTTCTAATAGCTCTTAGTCTATAGCTTGTTTTGGCAATGGTGTGGGCTGCTTCTACCGCATGTCTAGTGAGCTTGTTTAGTAGCTTGGTGGCGTTGGTTTGAGTGATCCCCAGGGCGATGAGGTGTTGACGTGTGTGTGTTTCATAGGTAATACCACCTATACCCAGTAGGATTGGTCTGATCTCAACCATGTGGCCTATTTTGCGCATGGTGTGTGCCAATTTCTTATGTTGATTCAGGGCCTTGTCCAGTTGCTCCATCCACCTCGAGTCTGCACAGTATTTGATTTCTACGATGGTGATCCTTTTAATGGCTTTGTCTCGTTTGCCCGTCTTCTTTTGTGGCGCCACCATGAGTATGTCTGGTCTGGTAGTGTTTTTGGTCGCTGTTGGTTTCAGGCCGAGTGCCCGTAGTGTGGTGTGTAGTGTGTCGTTAGGGAGGTCAAGGTTTTCTCTTGCGCCCTTCTCCCAGCTGCCGGTGTCCGCAAACCGGATGCACCCGCCCAGGGTTCCTTTGCTGATGGCTTTGGCGATGAGGCGGCCAGCACCGTTATGTCTTTCTTGCACGAGCGGCAGGGTCTCGCTGCAGCCCGAGAGGAGGTGTGTGGCACTGTCGGCCTCCCCACAGAGCGGGCAGCAGTCGTCTGTCGCCTGCTTCCAACGCATGGCCAGCTTTTGGTTATAGAGCCCTCCAGTACGGTAGAGTAGGGCGGTCCTTTGCGCGGGGATGGAGATGGTCGCATCGGTCATCACTCTTTCGCCCGCTCCTTTGGCTGCGGCTTTGGTGATATCTTGGGTCATCTGGTAGTAGATGCTGTCTTGGTTGGCGAGACCTAACTTGTGCTTGCTGTGCATGTGTGCGCGCACGCTTTGTCGGCAGTCCGGCAGCGGGGCGAGGGTTTCGCTATCGGTCCCGTGGTTGAGCCAGATGCCCCTCTCTTTAGGTATGGTCGGGTGGTACCCTAGAGTGTTTGCCTGCTCCGGGTGTAGCGCTGCGTGTTTAGCAAGGGCATCTGCGCCTTCGTTGCCGATGATGCCCGAGTGTGCCCGAACTTTGTAGAACTGAATCGTGTCGGGGCTGTCGATGATGAGGGTGGCGATGTCCGTTAGGATGTCGTTGTGTCTATGATTGATAAGGGACATCGGGTTAGCGAGAGCTCGACGGATTTGGTAGAGAGAGCAGAGGCTGTCGGTGGCGATGCGTCTGGCCCCCGCTTTGAGTGCCGCGTGTATCGCTGTGAGTTCTGCCTTGTTGATGGTGTTGTTTTCTAGGTCGTTCATCGCAATGGTCAGAAGGGCTTTGCTTTCCGGGATATAGACCCCCGCCCCGACGCGCGCCGGGTCTGGCTCGGGTGTCTTGATGCAGCTACCGTCAGTGTACGCTACTGTGGTCCATTCGGTGATGGCCATCCGTGGGAGCGTGGTGGAGTGGTGTGTGAGTTGGTGTTGGCTGCGTGTGTGCCCCAGCGTGGGTAGAGTCCTGTCGAGCGGGAGGCGGAGGTGCTGTTTGTGGCCACTGGGGAGAGTGGCTGGCTGTTTTTGATTGTGGGGTCTGTGAAGAAGAAGAAGAAGACTACTCCGGTATTCACCGGCGTGCATTAAGGGAGGAGCTACCGCCTGGGGCGCGGCCTGCTCCCACCAATCAAGCAGGAAAAGAGGCAACCCCCCTACCCTCCATCCCTCTTAGTAGCCCTGAGTCTGTAGCTTGTCTTTGCGATGGAGTGGGCTGTCTCCACTGCGTGTCTTGTTAGCTTGTGTAACAGTTTAGTAGTGTTGCCTTGTGAGACCCCCAAGGCCAGGAGGTGTTGCCGTGTGTGTGCTTCATACGTTATGCCACCTATGCCAAGGAGGATAGGTCTAATCTCAACCATGTGGCCTTCCTTGCGTAAGGTTTGAGCTAGATTGGTGTGTTGGTTGAGTGCCCTGTCTAATTGATCCGTCCACCTTGAGTCCGAGCAGTACTTGATTTCTATGATGGTGACCCGTTTTGTGACTTTGCCGCTTTTGCCCGCCTTCGCTTGCGGCGTCACCATGAGTATATCTGGTCTAGTGGTGTTTTTGGTTGCCGCTGTTTTCAGTCCGAGTGCTCGTAGCGTTGTGTGTAGTGTGTCGTTAGGGAGGTCAAGGTTTTCCTTCGCGCCCTTCTCCCAGCTGCCGGTGTCCGCAAACCGGATGTACCCGCCCAGGGTTCCCTTGCTGATAGCTTTGACGATGAGGCGACCGGCCCCGTTGTGCCTTTCTTGCACAAGCGGTAAGGTCTCGCTGCAGCCCGAAAGGAGGTGAGTGGCACTGTCGGCTTCCCCGCAAAGTGGGCAACGGTCGTCAGTCGCCCGTTTCCAGCGCAGAGCTAGCTTTTGGTTGTAGAGCCCGCCGGTGCGGTAGAGTAGGGCAGTTCGTTGTGCGTGGGTGGAGATGTGCGCGTCGGTCATCACTCTTTCGCCCGCGCCTGGTGCTGCGACCTTCGTGATTTCTTGGGACATCAGGTAGTAGGTGTTGTCTTGGTTGGCAAGGCCAAGCTTGTGTTTGCGGTGCATATGTGCTCGCACGCTTTGGCGGCAATCCGGCAATGGGGCGGGGATTTCGCCGTCGGCTTCGTTGCTGAGCCAGGTGTTGGTCTCTTTCCGTGTGGTCGGGTGGTAGGCCGGGGTGTTGGCAAGCTCTGGGTGTAGCGCCGCGTGCTTGGCGAGGGCATCGGCGCCTTCGTTGCCGATAATTCCCGAGTGGGCCCGGACTTTGTAGAAGTGGATCGTGACGGGGCTATCGATGATAAGGGTAGCGATCGCGGTCAGGATGTCGTTGTGCCTGTGTGTGATGAGCGACATCGGGTTAGCGAGGGCTCGGCGGATCTGGTAGATAGAGCAGAGGCTGTCGGTGGCGATGCGTTTGGCCCCCGCTGTGAGTGCCGCGTGTATCGCCGTGAGTTCCGCCTTGTTAATGGTGTTGCTTTCTGGGTCGTCCAGGGCGACGGTGATGAGGACGTTGGTCTCCGGGATATAAACCCCCGCCCCGACGCTCGCTGGGGCTGCCCCCGAGGTCTTAATGCAGCTGCCGTCCGAGTACGCGAGCGTGGCCCATTCGGTGATGGCCATCCGTGGTTGCGTCGTGGAGTGTTGCGTGAGCTGTTGGTGGCTGCGTTGGTGCCCCGCGGTAGGGAGGTCCCTGTCCAACGGCAGGCGCATGTGTTGTTTGTGGCCGCTGGGGGGTGTGGCCGGCTGGCTTTGATTCGTGGGTCTGTTGTGGATTGGGTGTGTGTCTCGTTGAGGGTGGAGGGCAGTGGCAGTGCTAGCCAGCCATGCTTGGGGGTTGCCTTTGGTGACGAGTTGTTGTCCCGCTGCATTCCAGATGACGTAGATGTGGAGGGTGGCGTGCTTGCCTGACTTGGTGCAGCTGGTCTTGGTGGGGGGTATGCTTGCCAGGTGCTGGCAGTATTCTGGGTAGCGTCTTAGGGTGTCGATGTGTTTGGGGTAGGAGATGCCCTTTTTCCCAGGGATCAGCATGATGGTGGCCATGGCCTCCTCCTGGGTAGCTGAGTGTATAGCATGGTTGACGCATTTCAGGGCCACCGCATCGTCTGCCGGTACGTTCCATGTGGATAGCCCAGTGTGGCGTACCAGTAGGCAGTTGTGGTGTGCGCCAAAGGCCGTGTCATTGATGTGGGGTCTGTGGAGGAGAGGGTGTGTCTCCCTGTCCGGGTGTAGGGCAGTGGCTGTGCTAGCCATCCACCCTTGTGGGTTGCCTTTCGTGGTGAGTAGTTGCCCTGCCTCATTCCATATGACGTAGACGAGGAGGGTGGCGTGTTTGCCATGTTTGGAGCAGTTGGTATTGGTGAGGGGTATGCTGGCCAGGTGCTGGCAGTACTCTGGGTACCGTCTCAAGGTGTCAATGTGCTTGGGATAAGAGATGCCCTTCTTACCAGGGATCAACATGATGGTGGCCATGGCCTCCTCCTGGTGTGCTGAGTGTATAGCATGGTTGACGCATTTCAAGGCCACCGCATCATCGGCTGGTACATTCCATGTGGATAGCCCAGTGTGACGTACAAGTAGGCAGTTGTGGTGTGCCCCAAAGGCCGTGTCATTGATGTCGGGGCTCCAGTAGGTAGTGGTTTCCGGTCTAACTGTGAGTGGATCAGCCCACCTTTGGACGGTACTTGGAAAGCTTCGTGTGGTGTGTAGGGTGGTGAGGGCTTTGTCTTGTGCCAGTCTCATGGGGTGGCGGCTGCTCTGTGTGTCCTGTCTCCTGAGGAGGGCCACCAGTTCTGTGGCCAGGTTGCGTGTGTGTGGTGTGTGTTGTAGCCAAGCGTGTAGGTGTTGGTGTTGTTGTTTGGTTATAAGGCCTATTGTGCGGCCCGACTCATCGTGAACCGTTACATGTTGCACTAGGTCGTGCTTGGGCATGATGGGCTCTCCCGTGCTGAGGTTCATCGCGGGGGTGGTCATGTGGGGGTGCAGTTGGAGGAAGGTTTCGCATTTGCCCGTCCCGACAATGTCCGTCTGCGGGTTGATGGGATACGTGTGGAAGGTGGCCTTCGAGTGAAGGTTGGTGCACCGGGGCAGCCAGGTGTGCGGGTCCGGTAGTCCCTGCCGGGTGTGTGTTGGCAGCTGTGTGTCAGGCCGCGCGTATCTAGCTTCTTGTATCCTCTTATTTTCCTCTTCATAGTCGCTGCGTCGCGCCAGGTAGTCCAGGTGTGTCGTGATGAGAGGTGCCGGTTCGAGGGTGGGGCGCCAGTGAACTCGTATAAGGTCCGAGTGCGCTGACAGACGCATAGTCGTTTTGAACTCGTTGCTGCCGAACTTGCATATTGGGCACAGCCAGTGGCCTGGTTCTTTGTGTCCCGACAGGAGGGCTTCCTCAAGGCAGGCTGGGTGGTAGGCCCTCTTGCAGTTGTGGCACATTGGGCTGTCTCCTCTTGGTAGCCAGCATAGCTCACATGTGCATACGTCTTTAGCCTCTTCCCTGCTGATGGGTTCTATGTGTGTGGGTGTATAGCCTTCTTTTGCACATAGTGGTAATGCCCATCTATCTATGATTGTGGGCTTCCAATGCACCTTGTAGTAGCTTTCTTTGTTGATGCCGTCCCATTGCCATCCATCTATGCTGGTGATGGCCTCTTGGTGTCCGTACATGGCCCCTAGTATACTGCCTAGGTCCTTGGGTTTACAACGGCAGGCTTTATCCACCTTCCAGCTGGAGAGCCCTGGAAGGTCAAGGCCAACTGTGCGCACTATATCCTTCGGGATAGTCTGGATCTGTCTGCCCTCAGTGTTCCGTTTCGTGCCCGCCTTGTGTCGGGCGGGTTTCGTTGGGGGCGATTGGGTTTCCCTGTTCTCTCGCCTTAGCAGCCGGGAGCTACTCTTGATGGCCTCCTGGGCTGCGGGTTGTGTTGCATGTTCGGTCACGTGCGTCGCTTCGGTCGGTGTGGGCTTCTTGGCAGTCACGTACGCCCTAATATCAGCGTAGCGGTGTTTTGTGTCTTCCTCGACGTCGGTTGGTGCAAGCTCCGTCAGACCCGCGGCCCATGGCTTAATGAGTCTTTGCTCAGCGGGCAGGTCTAGGGTGGTGTCTCGTTTGGCTGCGATGTTTTTCGCTTCTGTTGTGGTTGGGCATCTGTCCTGGGTCGCCATGGTCGTTAGTCTGTTGAGGGCGATATAGTGCTTTTGTTGGACTTTGTTGTGGAAGCGTTCTTTAAGCATCTGTCCTGATATGATGTAGGTATGGCCAGCGATGGTGTGTTGGAGCTCTGTGGCATGTCGGATGCCCAAGCTTTTGAGGCACGTCATGCAAGCACTAACTATGTCGAGTGGAAGGGGGCTGGTATTCTGTGTGATGAGTTGTCCAAGCAGTTTGGTTTCCCTAGGGTAGAGTTCTTGTCCTTCCTGGGTGGCAGTGAGCTGCGCCGTGGTGGCATGTAGGAGTTGTCTGGCTCGTAGGGTGTGTCGCAGCATAATGAGCATGCGGTGTCCATGCTTGGCAGCTTGAGCGTAGAGCCAAGTGATCTGTTTGTGTAGCATGCATCTGGTTATGTGGGCATGTGTGGTGTCTGTGGACTGGAGGCTGTGTAGGAGGGCTGTAGTGTTTCTGGTATGGTACTCTTTGGCGGTTGAGCTGATGCCAAGGCCGAGCTTGTCGATGTCCTCCCTGACAACGGCATTGGGTGTGCCTAATGGGAGTCTGAGTTTTTTCTTAATACATTGATTAATTGCTCTGTCGTAGAGGTCTAGGTCTCCCGGTGTGCATGGGGCTACGCAGAAGCTATAGGCCAGACTGGGGATGATGGCTGTCTTGATGATGTGGATGGCTTGTCTGGCGCTGGCGAATGAGCGTCGTAGTCTTTCTAGCTTCTGTCTAAGTTGTGTCATCATGGCTATGTGTTGTGGTTTCCAGTTGAGCGTCATGGTGAGTAATACACCAAGGTAAGTGAAGGGGGAGGTCGGTTTGAGGTAGGTGACAGGTTTCCCTTGTAGCGTTACGGCTTGCAGTTCTCTACGGGCTTGCTTTTCCGCTTCTGCCATGGTGCTGCATCTGCCGGATTGGTGCGCTTTGTGGAGCGCCGCTGTGGCGAGGGTTTTGCTGTGGGATACGATTAGGTGGCCCCAATCCGAGTAGGCGGAGAGCTTGTCTGCCTGACAGCGTAGGTTGCTGATCGAGTTGCATAGGATAGCGATGTCATCGGCGTAGTCGATGCTGCCGATTGTAAAGCGTCCGGCACTGTCGGTTGTGTCGGATGTAAATTTGTACCCCCTCGCTCCTACTTGGAGCCAGCGCAGTAAGGGTTCGATGTAGATGAGGAACAGGAAGGGTGAGAGTGAGTCGCCCTGGATGGTGCCCCGGTCTACAGGTACCGGGTCGGTGGGGCCGTAGGGAGTTCTGAAGCGCGTTGTAGCGCCCGTGTACAGGTCCTTCACCGCGTCTGTGGCGTCGGTGGGGAAGCCAAGGTCGTGCATGATCCATAGCAGTTTGTCTTGGCAGGTGGTGTTGAAGGCACTAGTGAAGTCGACCAGTAGCGCATAGATATCTACTTTGGCTAGCTTGGCGTCTTCCAGGGCCATGACCAGCATTTGGAGCTGTTGTGTGGTGTCCCTATGGGAGCGGAAGCCTGCTTGGCAGTTACTTAACATCCCGTTAGCCTCAGCATACTCGTACAGCGCCTTGGTTATGAGGCTGGTCCAGAGTTTGTAGATGGTATTGGCCAGCCCAACAGGTCTGTAGGCGTTGAGGTCTGTTTCTTGGCCCTTGTCCTTGTAGAGCAGGCAAGTGTCACTGGTTTTCCATGTTGTGGGTGTGCAGCCAGTGGCCCACATGATGATGAACAGTTGGTGTATGGTGTCCCTCATCTCCCATGGCAGCATCTTGATGATCTCGTTTTCAATGCCGTCTGGGCCAGGCGCTTTGCCCCCCGATAGTCTACTGATGCATTCTTGAAATCCTGCTTTGTCCATGATGGCTGTGTGCATCCAGTGTATATTTTGGCAGGTGTGCAACGTGAAGGGGTCCGCGGCTTTGGGGCGGGTCCAGGGGTAATTTCTGGTCTGTGTGTTTGTGTAGTGGCCTGTTTTGGGAGTCGGCGGCGTGAGCTTTTGTCTGTAGGCGGCGGTGATAATCCGGTTGAGGTCGGCCGGGGCGGTGCAGATGTTCTTGGTATCGGGGTCGGCTAGTGCCTGCAGTCCTTTGTGGTCGGTGCGAGAAGGGCGTAGTATGTATTTATTGGCTTTTTTGGGTTGGGTGCTGATGAGGTGTTGCATTCTTAGACGCGCCTGTGCAATGGCAAGTGCGGAGTCGTCGTCATCTAGCTTGTGGATTTGGTCGCGGTAGGAGTTGGTCAGCTGGGCGAGCGCGGCTTGCACGCAATTTTCGGTTGTACCGTCGCCCTGGCGTGCTTGCACCGCCTCCCTTACCTCCGCGTTGATCGTGTCTGTCTCTGGGAGTAGGTCATCGATAGGCGGGTGGACGCTGTTTTGTTTGTATAACATTCTGGCCTTCCGGCTGAGTTCTCTAGTGGTTTTGAGCTTTTTCCCCAGTTCCAGTCTGATCTTGCACATGCTTCTGCGTTGGTAATGCTGGCCTCCTCTGGTCAATGTCTTAGTGTTGCATGTCTGCATGGCAGTTCCCCTGCAGGTTTCCAGGAGCGTTGTGAGCATGGCGGCTGCGGTGTCGACAGCTTCTCTAGCCGGGAGGCCTGCCACAAGTGTCAAGCGTTGTGGTTGTTGTGGGTTGGCCTTGTCTAGTGTGGTCAGGAAGTGGGTAGCGTCTGTGTACATGGGAGCTAGGTATGCTGTCAGTTGTGCATGCAGTTGTGGAGCGCCTGAGCTGGGTTGTTGTACTCCAAGCCGGTATGCTTCCCTATCTTTGTTGGTGATTGGGGTGGTGAGAATGGTGTGGCTGTGTTTTAAGGGTTGGTGTGTGGCTGCTAGATCTATGCCCAGTCTGGTAGTGGTGAGTGTGGCGGTGAGCGGTCTGTGGTCGCTAAGGTACGCGTTTGTGTCGACGTGTGTGCGATGCCCAGGGCCGTGTCTCGCGTCGCGCGTCAGGATGGCGTCGATGCGGCTGTTGCAGTGTGGTTGCTGGTAGGTCCAAGCCCGGTCGCCGGGGTCAGCTTCGGATAGGCGCAGCTCTGTGGCGAACTCCCTCATCATGTGGTCTTGTGGGTATTCAGTGTGTTCGGAGCGGTCCTCAGCCCTCATCGTGGCGTTGATGTCTCCCGCCAGGATGAGTGAGCCGGGCAGGCGTCCAGTGGCTGTTCGTATGTGTTCTTGCATCTTTCTCCTTAATGGGATCGCGTCGTCGTTGTTCCCTGACGGCCAGTACGTGGCAACGAGTGTGAGTTCCTCGCTTTGCCGTTGGCGGAGGCTTAGGATGACGCATCGGGTATTTACATCCGCATCTGTACACGGCGGCAGCATGGTGGCTTGCATCTGGATAGCTAGATCGTGTCTGATGCCAATTAGGACCTCACTGTGGCCTTCGTGTCGGTGGACGGTATAATTTGGCATAACCCTCTTCAACCAGCCAGAGCTGGGGTTGTTGCTTTTGGGTTGGGTCATAGTCTCAGTGAGGATCAAGATGTCCGGGCTATGTTTGTGCACCAGGTTCAGGACCTCATTTCTGGATCTGCATAGGCCTCTGACATTGAAGGTTGTGAGGGTGATGTGTTGCCTGTTGAGGGTTGCTTGGGGCAGTTCGGTTGGGGGGTTGTTGTGTTGGCTCGTACAAGGATCAGTGTCCGGCGTGGTTTGTTGTGTCGCGGCTATGTTGGGGTTGAGCCTTGTGGTGTGGGCTTCGGTTGTGGGTTTGCAGAGGTATTGGGACATGAGGGTTTGTGTGTGCGTGTCGTTGCGGTGTGCCTTGGTGGCTCGTACCCGCTTAGCTGATGGGTCAGTGTTGGTATCGACACGCGTGGTGGGTCGGTTGGTACGCGGCTTTCCTGGGGGGACTGGCGGGCGGAGGGTAACGGTGGGAATGTCCCGACGCTGTCTCGACCGGGCGGGTTCCTCGTGTAAGGGAGTGTCCTCTATTGTAATTCCGCGCGTGGTGTCGATTGTGGTATTGTTGTCAGCTTCAATGGTGGTCTCGGGCGGGGTGGCGAGGATCTCTGTGAGATCTATCGGGTCAGTGTGATCTTGGAAGTGGGCTGCTAGTGCTGAGGCGGTGGTGGCCTCCAACGGGTCCGCTATCCAGATCTCCCTCCTAATGAACCTTGTGTGTCTCACGTTGCCTGTGCAGATGGTGAGCAAGTTCCCTTGGAGGCGTCCCCAGTCGTTGGGTGTGGAGAGTGGTTTTGGCACACGGTTGAATGAGTCCAGCTGGTACCAGCCTTGTTGTGTGTGTTTAAGGACAGTTGCATGGTGGTGTGATAGCAAGATAACAGCATCAGTGTGTGTCGCACCCGTGCTTGCAATAGCTGTAGTGATCGCCTCAGGTGTGATACTGGAGGTTGGTAGGTAGGCTGTTGCTGGGTGCAGGTATGTACTCATCTCAAGGTGTTTGCGGTGTAGGTAGTGGTTCAGTGTGTCAGACGAGAATCTGCCTTTCTCGTGGTAGATGTGATCAGTATTGAAGGTTCGAATTGCATGCCCTTCTTCCCGTGCTGTTTGTGCTAGGTATTGTAGGTGCTCGGCTAGATCCTTGCAGTGTCTGGTGACTGCATGGTACTCTATGCATTTCTTTCCCATGGCCATGTTAAATGCATGTACCAGGCAGCATTCTTCGTACTGCCCTTCCATGTAGATTTGTGTAGGGTTTTGCACCGGTGTATACGTGGGGTCGGTTGCTGTGGTGTTGTGCTCGTGGTTGCTTGGTTGTTCCATATGGCTGATAATGTTGTTGATGCCTTTTTCTTCGCACCGGCGTATCTGTTCCCTTGAGCGGGTGTTGGGCGTGATGACAAAGAGTTGGTGCACATTCCGTTTGGTTGCGGTAGGGACATGCCGGAGGGTCTTGGCTGTCGTTTCCATGGAGTCCAGTAGGTACCAAGCGCCGTTAATGCACTTCATGGCCATGCTGTGGCCCGTTTTTTTGCACAAGAAAGTGTGTGTTCCGTATTGGCCGGCAAGGTTCCCAAGGTTGTCATTGGTCCAGTCACTGGGTTGGGTGAGTAGGGCAACGCTCTGTACTGCAAGGCCGTAGTGGGTATGTAAGTACATCTCTATGACTTCGTCAGAATAACCGTCAGCGCCTCGTGCCATTAGCCATGCGCCGCGCTCAAAGTGATCAGCTATTCGGGGGAGCCTGTTCTCATAGAAGTTGTCTATGTCTTGCATGGTGACCCATTCATGCCCCGCGGCATTGTTCAGGGAGTAGACTTGACACGCGGAGCTGTCTGTATCTTGTTTAAAATGTTTGATAGCTGGGCCTGGGTTGGCTTCCACATCCCCGGCGGCTAGTAGGAGCCAGGCCACGTAGACTGCCCGTGCGGCGGCTATGGGGTTAAAGGTGCATGTGGTCCAACAAGTTTCGCCTGTAGTTGTTTGATAACAACAGTAGATATGGAGGGTGCTGTTGTATTGGTAGGCTGTGTATGGGCGGCCGTCCTTAGCTCCATGCGTGGAGAGGTGAAATCTGTTGGCGAGTTTGCTTATAGAGCTAGAGGCGGCTAGGGTGCCATCTAGGCCGGTCATAAGGTTGTACCCGATGGCTCGTGTTGTGCATCTGTAGGAGCCTAGTCGTTTGCGGTGCCGCCTAAGGCATTGTTTGGATTCTGCAGCTGTGGGTTTGCGGCGGTGCTGGATGCCTGTATTAAGGATGGATATACCTACCGCGAGGAGAAGGAGGCAGTTCACTATCTGGTTCAGTTGGTTGATAGCTCTACCCGTGTGGCGGTGTAGATTGCTGACATCCAGCCTATTAACATGGGGTACATTGCAAGTATGTGGCGTAGTGCCCACTCGGGGCAAAGGGGCAACGAGGGGTGCAAGCCATTCATGATATAACTCCAAGTGTCCACCCCTACTATGGAGTGTCCCTTCTATCTGCTTGTGTGAGTCGTTGGAGTGCCCAAGGCACTGTGGCCACTCCTTCTCCTTCTTTCTCCAGCAGGTCCCTGCCGTGAGGCTCTCCGTCCTCCTGCACAAGGGGGCAGTGTGTTGCATCGAGGGTGAGGTAGCAGGTGGGGCAGGAGGTGGGGCTTCGGGTGGGGTGGCAAGGGCGGCGTGTGGGGCCACAGTAGGGGCAGCGGGTGGGGCTGCAGTTGGGTCAGCAGTTGGGTCAGCAGGTGGGGCAGCAGGTGAGTCAGCAGCTGGGTCATCAGGTGGGTCAACAGGTGGGGCTGCAAGTGGGTCATCAGGTGGGGCTGCCAGTGGGTCAGCAGGTGGGTCAGCAGGTGGGTCAGCAGGTGGGTCAGCGGGTGGGGCTGCAAGTGGTTCAGCAGGTGAGTCAGCAGGTGGGTCAGCAGGTGGCGCTGCAAGTGGGTCAGCAGGTGGGTCAGTAGGTGGGTCAGCAGCTGGGTCATCAAGTGGGTCAGCAGGTGGGGCTGCAGGTGGGTCAGCAGCTGGGTCAGCAGGTGGGTCAGCAGGTGGGGCTGCAAGCGGGTCAGCAGGTGGGTCAGCAGGTGGGGCTGCAGGTGGGGCTTCAAGGTCACTGGTGTGTTGCTGCGTACCATCCACCAGTTGGTGAGAAGCGTGTGGGGTTTGGGTTGGGAGTGGTGGGCTGTATGTGCTTACCGTTAGGCTAGTGGTGCTGGGCCGCAGAGTCTCCTGCTGCCTCGAAGTCTTGTTGCAGGTGCCTGCTGGATCCCGAGGAGAGCTTGCGCTTTGGGCGCGGCGGGGTCTGTATGTGACATGCAACAACATGGCGTTCAGTGTGTTGTGGCATGATGTAGTGTTGGTGGAGTACATGGTTTTGTTGGGGGGGTGCGAGGAGGGGATGGACAGTGTGCAAGGAGGGGGTAAGGGTTGTGTAGTGGGTTGTGGAGTGGTCGTCGGAGTGGGTGTAGTGTGTTGGTGTGGTGATGTCGTAATAGTGCGGTGGTGTGGACGGTTCGGTTGGGGGTGGGGATGGGGGTATGGTAGGATCCCTTGTTCCCATCTGCCTCCCACCTTCTCATGGCCAGTGTCCTTGGGGCTCGTGCCCTCCTCCTGTGGGGCAGGGGCTGCTGCCCCCACATTAGCGCCTCCCGTGGGGCGGGACCCCTTGCTGGTGGCAGCAGAGGTGCTGGGAGGCTGCTTGCTCATGGTGTGGGCAGGGCGACTGTTCTGTTGTGCCGCCATATGGCGGCCCCGGCCCAGCTGCAGCTGACGCTGGTGGGTAGTAGCTGGAGGGGGGGGGGCGTCGGTGATGATAGCGTGGATGGATTCCACCTGAACCCGCATGGTGGTGCGCAGCTCCTCCGCTGCGCTGCTGGCTGGGTCCGAGGCATACTCCACTGCTGCTGCCAGGAGGGGTGTGCAAGCTGCAAAGATCTGATCCAGGTGGGATGGTTTCGCCTCCACGTGGGAGTTGTAGGCAATCTTGCCCGCCCTGCTGTGCTCAGCTGCTGCCCCCTCCATGCTGCGCTGGATCGCCGCTGTGCTGTACTTGGAGTCCAGGTCCCCTAGCAACACGTGGGCTGCTGCCAGGGTGATGCAGGCCGCGGTGGACGTCTGGTGCACAGCATCCTGCGAGTCGGGGCGGTGAAGCCTGCCCACCTGGTGCTCGCTTCTCCCGCTGAAGCTGCCCCCACTCATGTTGCCCGTGATGTCAAGGCCATTGGTGTCCCTGAGGATGGTATCTAGGCTGGCGGCCCTGGACGCTAGGGTGCAGATGACCGCTGCTGAGAGGGCGACACTAGTGGGCATGAGGCAGAGGAACACCCTGCTGCTGCGCCTGGCTTTCATCATGTAGTCAGTTCCACTGACCAGGGCGACTGTGCCTGTGGCGGTGTTCAACCCCAAGAAGTGTGCCACCCCCCTTCCTCCCTGCCCTTCTACCTCGGTCGCCGCTATGGTCTGGGGCTTACCCACCCCACTGATGCGCTTGAGCACAAGGGGGGCATCAAACAGACTCTGGACTGCCTCCCCGATCTGCTGCACCGTCTTGGCCAGCCCGTCTTGCTTGTCCAGGCATACAGCAATGCAGTTGGTGCTGACACCTAGGTCAATGCAGGTTGCCCTGGTGGCCAGCCCCCTGGCTTGGCTGCTGGCTGTTGGAGTCCAAGTCATGCAGACCGCCTCTGTGGCCTCCACCGTGATGGGGCCAGCCCTCTCTACTGCGGTAGCGACAGCTGGCGAGGCAAACTGTACCCTGAGGTAGTTGCCGTCCTCAACGGCAGCTGTCACAGTGCTGCAGAGCACGAAGGCAGGGTCAGCTATGTGCACCCTGTTGCCGTCAGGCATGCTCCTGCCCTTGACCACTGCATACTGCGCTGCCCTGACCAGACTGCTGGCTGCGGACCCCTTCGCCCCAAGCACGCTGACGGCCCTGCCAGTGGGCGAGGCCATGGTGGAGTTGGCGTCCATCTGCACTGACATGAGGATGCTGGCAGTGGTAGGAGGAGTGCATGCCACCAGGGGCCTGCTGATGAGTAGGGAGGAGGTCCCGCCCTGTTCCTGTTGCACACAGGGGATGGCGGACAAGGTGCCTCCAGCGGTGATCACCTCTCCTAGCAGGCCAAGCATGGCTGCAGTGTGGTTGTCGTCTTTGGGGTTGGCAGTGATGGTGATGGCCACCGCCTTGTGAGTGCCCACTGTGTACGGCTCTGAGACCTCCAGGTTGTAGAGCTTGAGCAACAGCTCCACCCTCAGCAGCTTGTTGATCTTGCCCAAGACACCTGCGCATGTGTTCTTTGTTATGTCATGTTGTGGTGGCCATGGTGGGTGTTCCCTTATGTTTGTAACATATTCTGCTAGATGACAGTGACAATGGCAGCTGGTGGCGGCGTATGGTGTGGGATGGCAGCAGCAGACTAGGCAAACTTGCTGGTAAACATAGGCGTTAAGTAGCATCATTGCAGTTTGCATACCTGCGAGGTTGCCCTCTGTATAGTGGACGTCGCGGAGGGTTATCATGCTGAGGTTGCTCAGCTGTCCGCTTGCGGGCCCCAGCACACGTCCCTCTGGGTAGGCGTCAAACATGCTGGCCACCATCTGCGCGGCTGTTTCTTCGTTCACGTTGTTGCATCTGGGATCTGCGCTGCGTTGGCCTTTGGGGTGCGGGGCAACTGAGCGAGGCTTTCCTGCTGACGTGCGGTAGGCTGCCAGAGCTCGGGTAGCCGAGGGCGTCTTTGTGGGAAGCAGTGTCGTGGCCGCCATGTAGGCGGCGAGGTCATCGTGCAGACTCTGGGGGGCAGAAAGCTTGAATCCAGCGAGTTGGCCTGCAGCCGCGGACCACGGTGCTCTTGACGTTTTTGTTTGATAGAGTTCATGTGTGGCAAGGCTTTCTGCCTTCCTGCTAGCACGGCTTCCCACGCAGGGGCCTTCTAGGTGGACTGGCAGGTGGTCGGGGGCGGCTTCAGTAAGCCAACCCCCGAGGACACCCCAGCTCCACCCAGTGCAAAGCAAGACCAGGATAACGACAGTGGTCAGTACAGGGTTACGTCTACCTGTAGCTGGCTCAGTCATCGCAGCATCCTGGGTCTGCCAAAGCGACTGGGTCGATTCTACGCTCATTCTGCTCCTTTTCGTGCGAGGCTTCACGTGCTGCTGCCCGTTTCCGCCGCCGTCGCTACTAGGAAGCGTAGTTTTGAGTTTACAAATCGGTTGCCAGTTATTCACTCCTACAAATTAGTCCCTGCGTTTCTCCCTGCGCTTTGGCCGACCTAGTCCAAATGGGCTGAAACTCGGCCAATTGGTAGCTTGTGATGTAAGGATTCCATCCCAAAAGAATTCAGGTCTAAAAAGTCAAAGGCAGAGGCTCGGCGGCCCGTGGCGTTCACGCAGGGACAGATGCAGGGATGGAGGGGGGGGCGCAGGGACGAGTGCAGGGATGGAGGGGGGGGCGCAGGGATGGACGCAGGGGCGACTTGGGGGTGCAGGGGCGAACGCAGGGATGGAAGGGGGGACGCAGGGACGAGTGCAGGGACGGAGGGGGGGGTGCAGGGACGGATGCAGGGACGGGTGCAGGGACGAGTGCAGGGATTGCGGGCGCAGGGACGAGTGCAGGGATGAGTGCAGGGACGAGTGCAGGGATGTAGGGGCGCAGGGATGGGCGCAGGGACGACCGCAGGGACGAGTGCAGGGATAAGCGCAGGGACGGGCGCAGGGATGACGGGCGCAGGGACGGGCGCAGGGACGAGCGCAGGGACGAGTGCAGGGATTGTGGGCGCAGGGACGAGTGCAGGGATTTAGGGGCGCAGGGATGGGCGCAGGGACGGGCGCAGGGATGAGCGCAGGGACGAGTGCAGGGATAACGAGCGCAGGGACGGGCGCAGGGACGAGCGCAGGGACGAGTGCAGGGATAAGCGCAGGGACGAATGCAGGGATTGTGGGCGCAGGGACGGGCGCAGGGACGAGCGCAGGGACGAGTGCAGGGACGACGGGCGCAGGGACGAGTGCAGGGATAAGGGGCGCAGGGACGGGCGCAGGGACGGGTGCAGGGATAAGCGCAGGGACGAGTGCAGGGATGAGCGCAGGGACGAATGCAGGGACGGTCGCAGGGACGAATGCAGGGATGATCGCAGGGACGAATGCAGGGATTAGTGCAGGGATTAGTGCAGGGAGGAGTGCAGGGACGAGTGCAGGGATTAGTGCAGGGAGGAGTGCAGGGACGAGTGCAAGGTTAAGATGATTGTATGGTTGATGGCAACCTGGACGCAACCTGGTTACAATCAGCACTGCCTAATCAGTATGTTGTGACCTCATCGACAGGTAAACTGTCTAGTGCTGCTTGCTGAGGCTGTTGTATGGAACAAAGTACATGTCCCCATGGCCCTCGCCTGTGGGAAAGAATGACACAAACAGAGTGTGCAGCTGCTCCCCATTCACTGCAAACCACTCTGCAGGACCAGCACCTGCCTCCTTTGTCCTGAACTTGTCGCGCCGATGGTAGGGTGGGCTTGCCTGGGTTGGCTGCTCCTGTGGGACGGCGGCTGGCCCCTTGGCCACACGGGTTGAGCGGCGTTGTTGGTTGCTGGCCCCACCATTGTGATGGGGCGGAACAGCGGGGCCAGCACCGGCTGGTGGTGCTGCTGCTGTTGCTGCCTCGGCTCCTGTTGCTGCTGCTTCTGCTGCTGCAGCCTCTGCTCCTCCTGTTGGTGTTGCTGCTGCTGCGCCTGCTCCTGCTGCTGCTGTCGCCGCAGCCGCTGTTGCTGCAGCTGCTGGCTTTGGACCTGTTGCCCGCCGTTTGGCCGCTGTGTCCTGTGGGGCTGGTCTCTTGCGCCCGCGTGTCCGTGCTGCGGCTGCTGCTGCTGCCACTGCTGGCTCTGGTTCTGGGCCCATGCCATGCAGCAAGTTGGGCAGGCCACCCATAGGGTAGACAGGGAACAGCCTTGCGATGGCCACTCGCAGAAAGCGGCCTGGGATGACCGGATGCTCTAGTCGCACCCAGAACTGGATGTGGGCCGCATACTCGTTCACTGTGGACAAGCTGTTTCTGTAGTAGTACTTATCCATGGCCCAGCTGTTGTTGCGCTTTTCTGCACGCTTGTACGCCACACTGAACATCATCTGCTGTGTGCACTCTGCACGGGTGAAGTACCATACCCGCCCCGGCACGCTGGGGGGCTGGGCAGGAGCACCACTGGTGGCAGGGGGAGTAGAGAACAGGTCGAGGACGTCCTGCTCACACCAGCCGCTGCCCTCGCCCCTCAACCCAGCATTGAGCTCCCCCACCATAGTGCAGACCGCCTAGCGCACCCAGTGCTCACCACCCGTGACTGGGCATTCACGGTATCCTGCGCCAACCAACTGGCAGTTCCTCTCCGGTTCTGGCTGTGCGTCCTCCACTGTGGTGGGGGCCCGGACCTGACCAGCCCCACTGTTGGGGCGCTCCACCAGTCCCCTTGTCCCATCCCCTGCACCCCCTTGCTGTGACCCCAGCGGCTCACCCTCTGCTCCCTGCTGCGATTGGTGCCCACCCTCCTCATCCTCCCGACCCTGCAGCACCCGGATCTTGTGCAGGAAACGCTGAGCTTGGCGGTACACCTTCTCACGCAGGCAGGCTGAGAGGCCAATGGTAGAACCTGGTGCATGCTTGCCTCCCCAGCGCTTCATGTACTGCATGGCGCGCTCCAACCAAAACTCAGCATCACGAAAGCTGCGGCCACGTTGCAGCTCTTGATACAGCAGCCTGCGCACATCACAGCAATCCATGCACTGCATTAGAAATCATAGTTACATGGAAAGTGAGTATCATAGTTGCCTTTGGAGGGGTGTTTTAGGTCGTCTTATTCATGGTGTCAAATTAGGAGGGGCTATTGGTCTCGAAGATGGTGGAGTAACTGACGTCAACGCCCTTCTGCTCACTCACCGGCATACACACATGTGGAGGTTGGGAGAGAACATGTGGGCCGGGACATGCAGGTCCACCTTGTGCTTCTCCAGCTTTTTAGCGTAGTCCAGGAGGTTCTGTAAGCCCTTTTGGATGTTGGCCTCCACTGTTGCAGGTGTGTCAGCACCTGCCAAAAGTGGCATTTGAATGTGTTATCAGAGCACTCCATGATGGTGATCATTATGGTGGTCCTAGTAATAACAGTACCTCAGCTACATCTATAACATACATACCTGGCGTGAGATAGTGCAGCACAGCTTGGACCAGGTGCTCCCACAGCTCAAAGTGTAGTCGGCGGTTGGTTGTGCTTCGCTTCATGATGTCCAACAACACGTACTCCCACTCGTGCTTGAGGAAGTTCATGTAGTCGTCCATGATCCAGGCACTGCAATGCAAACATAGCATCTTCATCTCGTGTGATTATGCTCCTACCTTATTCACTCAAGCCATAGATTACATACATTGCACAGCAACTCCTTCTCTTACACATCTATACTGTCCTAGTCCCAGTTGTGCCATTGTTGCTACCATTGCCCTGTTGATTTGTCGTTGTACCTGCATGAGGCACTGTGATGGGGCTGGCGTCCATAGTCAACTGGCACGCGGATGTGCTTGAAGCGCTCCTCAATGAGCTTGCGTTCATGGGTGTCGAAAGGGCTGTTCTCCTTGGTAGAAAGCAGCCACAGCAGGTGGTTTTTCACCAGCCCAAACAGCAGGCTGTGGGCTATGGGCACGACATGGACCCACGTGCCCTCCACATACCGAAGGAACTCCAGGATGAGAGCAGGGCGGTTACAGCCATGCTGGCCCGGCTTCAGGCCCACATGCTCCTGACCCCCATGCTCTAGAGCAGCCTTCACCAGGTCTCCCCGCAGCTTGAACTCCTCAGCCGTTAGTCGCATGCACGCATCCATCATGTGCACCTTGGCTGGAGCTGCCTCACCGGCAGCCAAAGGGGTTGGAGGTCTGACTGCTGGTGGGATTGTTGGTGCGTCCACAGGTTCGACGTAGCCCATGGGATGGACTCCTTCCTTGCCATACTTGGGGGTACTGAGCCAGCACCACATGCAGTTCATGTTGGCGCCCGCTTGCATCCCGCCAGACCAAGCAGCCCTGCAACCACAGGGTGCCATATGGTGGTGATGACGTTGTAAGGCCTGCCACATAGCGCCTCTGTGATGGACACCACCCTTGCTACACTGTTTGGTATTCAGCCAACACCCCGTGCTGTTCATATTGGCGCCATGGCCCATGCCATTAGACCAAGCAGCCCTGCATGCAAAAGGTACTCATGCTCAATGCCATGGAAGTATGGTTACGGGTTGGGGTTAGGGTTAGGGCTAGGGCTATGGTTAGGGCTAGGGTTAGGGCTAGGGCTAGGGCTAGGGCTAGGGCTAGGGCTAGGGCTAGGGCTAGGGCTGGGGCTGGGGCTAGGGCTAGGGCTAGGGCTAGGGCTAGGGCTAGGGCTAGGGCTAGGGCTAGGGCTAGGGCTAGGGCTAGGGCTAGGGCTAGGGCTAGGGCTAGGGCTAGGGCTAGGGCTAGGGCTAGGGCTAGGGCTAGGGCTAGGGCTAGGGCTAGGCATGGACGTGGGGATGGGGTTGGGTTGGGGTTAGGGTTAGGGTTAGGGCTAGGGCTAGGGGTTAGGGCTAGGGCTAGGGCTAGGGCTAGGGCTAGGCATGGACGTGGGGATGGGGTTAGGGGTAGGGTCCATTTGTTAAGTACTGCTTGCCTGGCTGGAGTGTCCGCCACCAGACTGACCACTATTGGGTACAGCCGGGGCCCCACAGTGGGGCGGTCGCCAAGGTCTTCACTGCGCAGGTGGACGTGCTTGGAGACGTCTGTTCCCAGCGCTCCCTGGAAAGCCTCGAAGATGGGATTCATGTAGCCGGTGACATGCGAGTCAGCTGAAGTCTTGTTGTCGATGATGACGCCTAGGATGGCCCAGGTGTCGTCCTTGCCCCGCACATGATCTGGGACGTCCACCAACTGGAGCTCACATGCAACAAGTCACAAGGCATGCATGAGCGCAAGGTTATGCATGGTGTTACCCTGCATGGTCAGGCTAAGTGTTGCACTGGTGGTCGTGTATGTAGGTGCAATTGATGGATGTTCATTGCTGAATGATTGGAACTGATAGCATACTATGTTGGTTGCTCACCTGCATGACAATCACCCCCACTGACTTCTTGTTGATGCTCACCCAGTCCAGCCCCAAGCTGACCCTCACAGCGTACTGGTTATCATACACAGCATCCGTTACATGCTGCCGGATGTGGGCGGCGGCAGGGCCTACGTGTGGTGCAACATAAGCAATCATAAGGTGATGGGCTATTGATACATTGCTGTTCTCCTTCAATATGCACCTGTCATCATACTCCCTTACTTGCATCAAAGGAGCCTGGTTCTGGATCCACTGGGCGCAGCAACAGCCACTTCTTCACCGCGGCGCGGTTCAAGAGGATGCTCAGTGTGTCCTCAAGGCCGTGAAGGAAGATGCAGCTTCGTGGCTCAATGGAGTCCATCTCTATCATGGCAAAAGTACAGCACCACATAATGGCATGGGCCACAATGACACTGCCTTTCTCTGTTCCAAGGCACTGGGGAGTAGTGGCGGTGAGCTGGGAGGTGGTGGTATCAAGCTCAATGGATGCATGTGGCTGTGCTGTTACCTTGCACAAAACGGGTTTCACCACACTGTGGATGAGGGCATACGTCCTTCAAGTGATCTTTCCATTGGTTCCTGTGGCAATCAAACACCTCAAGTGGGCTAGGGCTCTGGTCAGCCATGACAAAGCCAGTGTGGGTGAGTATGTGCATGTGACTCACTTAGGCAGGTGCGGATATACATGTCCTGGGCAGGTCTTGCCATTGCAGACGTGCACACGATCCTCATCTCTGCCCAACGCATCAATCAAGGCGTAGAACCGATGCGTAGTTGAAGGAAGCAAGGTCTTGCCCTTGCCCATGCAGTTGTCCAACAGCTCCAGCACGTCCCTCATCTGCTGGTCAGACGGCTTGGCCTTTATGTAGTACTCACACAGGTGCCGGGTAAGGTCCTGCATTCTGACATCTGGCCTGTCAGGATACACAAGGTCGTTGCTTAGGAGTGCGTCCTTGTCCTTGCTGCCCTTGCTGTTGCGGCGAAAGACTGGGCCGCCGCCAAGTGCTGCTGCCCTGGCATCCACCCCTCCCTCTCCACCCCCAACACCCCCTCCACCACCGCCCCCCCCTCCATCGCCCCCTCCTCCTCCTCCTCCCCCACCCCCTCCTCCCCCACTCCCAACTCCCCCATCGTTCTCACTCCCATCCCTTTCCTCCCCCCTTCCCCCTCCGCCTCCCTCATGTCCATCGCCCTCACTGCCTTCCCGTCGATGCTGAGGATTGCCTCCATTCCCACCTCCCTGTAACATCAGTGACATAACTACAAGTCACCGTTCATGCATCATCCGTGAGCTGTGACACACGTCTAACCTGAGCTGGCGGTATTTGCTTGGGTGTAGATGGCCCAGGCAAGCTGCTAGTCTCGTTGTTCATGGTCTCACTGTTCTCTATGTGGGCCTCAACTCTCTACATAATAAACAACGACAATGGCACGTTAGTGTTACTGTTACTGATAGGCCAATGCAGTCTCCCTCACCCTGTCTGTTGCCCCCATCCATCTCATGTACTGAGCCATGAAGAGCCGTGGATTACGTGCGTCTCCCTGTGATAGTAGCCACATAGACTTGTTTGGGAATACTTGATAGCTAGATCTGAGCGTCCTCCCTCAAGCCGTACCGGTGTCATTCGCTGTGGCGGTGGCGCTGGTGATCGCTTGCAATGTGTCCCTCCTGTCGCCGCCGCCTGCTGATGGCCATCGATGCCAGCGATCGGACCAATAGCACCATGTCTAGTGCCGCCGAAGTCAGCAGCTGCTATAGAAGCGGGCCGCTTGCATCCACCGACTCCAATCATCATCACCATCCGCCTAAGCACTAGCCTGTATATTCATTGTTATAACAGGCGATGCCTATCTCAGTATCCCTGAATGCCGGTGGCTCTTCGACCATCTCACATTTCTTGCTTACATTTCCGGCTGTGCCTGAAGGGGATAGCACGGAAGAAGAAACAACGACGCAGTATGACTGTCTACGTAACTGTTCTGGATGAGGGCGATCGAATCATTGTGAACTTCGATGCTAGCGACTACCCCTCAGCGGATTCATTGTCTATGCACCTTGAATCTCACCACCTCAGCAACGTGCAAATCGGAAGCGATGGTCATGCTACCTATACCGGCATGATGGAACCAGGGGAGGTCAAGGCCCTTGCTCGTCTCCTCAAGAATAAGAAGCAGGACAAGGCCTGGTTCAATGCATTTGCTGCCATGAAGTGTGGCAGCTTCACATCCGAGAAGGACTATGTCGATATCTTTCTGTATGCCAAGACTAAGGTGCGTTGTAATGTGTTACAACATGACATCCCCCCCTTGCTGCTGACACCACTGTGTCTGCTATACTTACAGGCACCGTCTCCGCCCCAGCCACCAAGCCGCGGTCTGCTGCCAGTCTCACCGCGCTTGCATAGATATGGAGGCCAGGTCATGAGGGGCATTGGCGCCTCTGCTGGATCGTCAGCTGGGAAGGCCCCCATGCCTGCAAGCAAGGTATGCCACTCTCATGATGCCTGTTTAGGTTGAGAGGTGTTCGTGGCTGTAATTAGGTATGCTGACCTAATTAGGTATGCTGACCTAGGTAGTATTCCATGCGCTGCCATGTTCAGACCGTGACTCCACCGGCTCGTTCAGGCCATGAAGACAGCCTCCGGGATAGTGTAGATGAAGGCCAGGAGGAGGAGCGATCTGAGGTGTCAGATGAGGAAGAGGATGACGGGCCCCGTGCTAAACGGGTAGGTCATGCATGGAGGCTCTATGCACAACCAGGAAGCCATTGTTGCTTTAGTCAAATGGTTGTGATTGAGCATGCCCTGCTGACTTGCAGGCTGCGGCAGGAGCTGGTGCTGGCTCACTGGGCAAGCGACCCGCAAGGATAACAGTAAGTGAAAGAGAAACTTGGGTCACAATGGGGCCATGCATGATGCGCATGGTATCTTGTTGTAAACATGCAGTTGCGCGGTCATGCTCGTGGCCTCGTTGCTGCCAACCCCAGGAAGCATGGGCAGACAAGGGTGGAGGAGGATGAGGAGAAGGATGACGATGGTATTTTTGACAAGAAGAGGGTAAGATAACCATCTGTTGAGGTGCTGCATGTTGTGTCTGAGTATGTTGTTGTTGAGGAGCTGCATGTTGTTGAACTGCATGTTGTGTCTGAGTAATACGCTCATCACCTATGCCTTGACAGGGCCGTCGAGCTAGTGACAACGCGCCCAAGAGTAAGAAGAAGAGCCTGAAGAAGGGCCAGGTTCAGGGCAAGGAGGACGCCCAGGAGGAGGGCGAGGAGGAGGGGCAGGAGAAGGAGGAGGAGGAGGGCAAGGAGAAGGGGAAAGGGAAAGGGAAAGGGAAGGAGGGCAAGGAGGTGAATGACAGCAAGGAGGACTCATGCCTCATGTCATCATGCAACACTATGGATAATGATAGTCATCAGCGGCTAAAACTGCCTATACTCTGCTTTGCAGGACTCCTCACACAATTCATTCGGTGGTGATGAGGATGGGAAAAAGGTGTGTGTGTGAGGGCATGCTGACACATGCATGCAATTCTGCACCGTGATGAATGTCACAATTATATGGGCTTTTGGTTTGCAGGCGTTCAAGTGTGTGATGAGAGAGGCAGGGAAAGCCTGGGTTAAGTTTGGTATGAGACCATACAATCCTGTAAGATCATAGTGTTGCTACAACTATTGCACATGGATTGACTTGCAACATGTTGAACGACTTGAAAGCTGTGCACATGCAGGTGTATCCTATTGGTGATGAGCCTCATGGGAGGCTATGCAACAAGAGCAACAAAGAAGAAATTTCAAAGTGGCCTGCAGCGGAATTTGCAGCGCTCGGGGCTGTTGTGCTTGCCCTTGAGGTCGAGTTTGAAGGAAAACTGCCCCCGTGTGTCACATACACTAACGTGGATAAAGTCATGCAACAGTGAGTGCACGCTTGTGGCTCAAGCTTGAATACCGTGGCATGTCCCATCTAGCATGTCTCACATGGTAATGCATGTGCTTTTGCACCTGTGTATTTGTCATGCTATTATGCAGTGCTCTTCGCAACAAGCGTCGCACCGTCAACGAATGGGCCAAGAATAACCCCAACAAGCTGTGCAGCAGCCAGATTGCCAAAGAGACCGATGCCTACAAGAAATATGTCATCCTCCGCTGGACCAAGGGCATCAACTTCGTGCCGCCTGAGTGGGGAGTAGAGTACAAACGTGGCCGGGACTTCTGGCAAGCCCGTGAGTAACTTTGTACATTGGCTTCAATGTTATTCACAGCCTATGTGTTGTGAGCCTGTGTGTCCATGCACTATGACATAGGGTTGCAGTGTATGTATCCTATAATGGATCACTGTTTGTGTCTAGTGTTGACATGACACGATTGAGTTGGCTGCCATCTAGGTGTGGCTGCTGAGCAGCCCAGCGACGAGGCTGCGGAGCCCAGTCTGACAGTACCGCCAGTCATGGTGGAACAGCTCCAGACAATGCTCGGCAGCATGGCACCAGGTTTCGTGGATGCTTATGGTGTACCGGTGAGTTTGTCTTGTGTAATGGATGCCTGGTGTTGTCAATAGTCATATGTTCACATAATGATGTCAAGGCAACCACGTGTTTGCTCTGCTGGTATGATGTCCTGTATGGCATGATGAGTCTGATCTCCACGCTCTGAACTGCTTCACAGTAGCCCAGGAACCCAATCACCCCCTCCACTCTGCACCTGGTCATGGTAGGACCAAGTCGCTGCTCCAGGGTCAGCATTAGCGATAGACGCTGCCGACGTCCACTCAGAGCATCCAAGTGGCGAGGTGATAGATGCGAGAATATGGTTTCTGAGTCGATGTTGAGGACCAGGAAGTCGCAGGTCGCCAGGCACGTCTCACGGAACTCTTCGGTGATTGGGCTGGACTCGCTACCCTGACCCGGCCGTATAAAATCACCGCCGCTAGTAACAACGACAGGCTCGGCCCAGTTATGCCCCATCACTGACCGCTGCATTGTCAAACGCCGTGCTGAGGTGTGGATCGGAGGATCGCTTGCGGGCGCTTGCACATGCATGAATTCGATGTTGCAAGTCATGTAGCTCAATATCGACGCCCCCCATGAGGCTTCAAGGTTGGGCTTCATGGTGACTTCAACGTGAGCTTTGGTGAACAGTGTGTGTTTACGTTGGGAACATTCAAACAATACCGATATTTTGAATACAACTTGCATGAGCATCGCCGAGTTCCACGAGCTAATCGAGTTAAATAGCCAAGCCCAACTACAAGCGCCTATATTCCGTCCTTTCACGTGAAAAACATCCAGCAATGTCGTCTGCAAGCGCCCCATTCCCGGCTGTGTTCACTGCCGGCGACATGAATGGCACATCTACCTCCGGGACAAATGTGCAGTTGTCCACATATGTGGCGGCAATCCTCCCAGTCTTGATCGATTTGAGGGTAAAGCCAAGCGATTGTGAAGCACTAGTGTCTACTTTGCAAACAACGTCCACTTACAACGTGCTATGCAGGATGCCACCTTGGACGAGCCCAGATTGAAGCTTATCACAGCCGTCATGATAACAGGCATAGACCTGGCCAACAGCCCCAACCCTCCAACAGCGGCAGCGATGACAGCAGCATTGCACCCGTGAGTGCGCCATCTATAAGACAATGCCACAGTCTGATAGGGTCAGCCACATGCATGCATACATGCTGGATGCGTGCATGCACAGGATTGTTGAAAGGGCACGCATCCAGTACAACAGCATGAGCAAGGAGGATCAGGACACGTGGGTCGCTTCCTACGTGGCGGCCACTCACAACTTCCCTGGCCTGTCAGCCGTGGGGAAAGAGGGAGGTGGTGTAGTGCCACAAGGCATGGAATGCCTCGCCGAGCTGTACCATGCGTATGAGACGTCAAGTAGGTGCTAGCTAGGCACCCATGAGTACACTAGGAGGCTCACAGCATGACAATCTTGATGGTGATTGTGAGTGCAGAGGCCCCCATCCAGCTCACACCTGAGCTGAAGAAGACGGTGAAGGCAGTGAAGTGTGTGATGGTCAGCTTGCTGAGTGGCAAGGCACTCAAGGCCAAGAAGCAACGGTCACCCAAGGTGAGTCATGTTACTCATGCAAGTGTGCAGGGGGTGAGGGATGCACACTTGGCGTGGATGTGATGACTCATTGTATACCCCTATGTGCAGGCGTCTTTGCAGCAGACTCGCACCCCCCCACTCCCATCACAGACACCCACTGTGTCAAACACAGGGGTGAGTTGACAGGGCATGAAGGCAACCTTGGCCAGATCTAGTAATCAACAATTGCACTACTGGTGTAATGCAGGTCACCCCCACACCTCCGGTGACTGTGGTTGATACACAGCAGGCAGAGGGGACCTCCCCAGCAAAGTACAAGCACGCTTTGCTAGGTATACGTCATTGTGTGCTGCATGCACATCTCGTACTAGCATGCCACCCAACATGCATCACACAAACTTTGCTTGCAACGTGTTCACAGGGTCATCGGCTGCTGCATCCAAGGCGGTGGCGCCCACTCCCACCCTCACCCCTCGCATGGCCCCATCAGCTACGCCTGCCCCTGTCCTGCCTGCCTCTGCTCCTACCCCAGCCCTCGCCACAGCCCCTCCCAAAGCCCCTCCCCCAACCCTCTCCCTGTCAAAGACCTCATCCCACCGCCCAGCCTCACCACCCGTGGCACCCCTGGCCCCCACCTGCCCCCCAGCCCCACCAGCCCCTACACTAACCAAGGCGGTGGCGCCCACTCGCTCCCCCACCCCTCGCATGGCCCCAGCAGCTAGGACTTCACGTGGCCTGCTAACCTCAGCTCCTACCCCAGCCCCTGCCCCAGCCCTGTCCACTGTACCATCCCAAGCCATCTCCCTGGCCAAGACCTCATCCCACCGCCCACCCTCATCATCCGTCACTCCCCTTGCCACCGCCTGCCCCCCAGCCCACCCAACCCTAACCAAGGCCGCCCTTCAGTCCAACCCAGGTATAGTCTAGGAAAGTCACTGCATGTTGGTTTTAGAAGCATGATGGCTTAGGCATGCGTAGTCCCTCACGTTTGCTGTTCATGTGGATAGGAATTGGTATGGTTGCAGGTGCCCCCAAGGGCGGTGCAACGCGTAGCGCAGGCGAAAGAAAGCTGGTGAAGGTAGGAGCATGGGAGCATGCGTATGAGATTGACAGCAATTACACAAGCACATACACTTGTATTAGTTCCGACTGTGTGGATGCTATTGCAGGGCGTTCCCCAATGCCATGTCCAAGACTCAAGGTTCTTTGACCCAACCACATATGAGCCGCAGAGTATCAACGGCAATGCACTAGACGTGGCCATGGAGTTGATCCAAGTGAGTGGAGTAACACTCGCGCCAATTAATTCTCCCGGTAAGTGGCTACCCCATGGGGGTAGCCACCGTCACCCCCCACAGGGTAGGTTGCGCCAACCGACCAACCGCTGCCCGCCCAGCTGCTCCTGCGAACGCGGTCTGCGCTGCAACCCACGTATCAAATCTAATCTCCGTGCTCCGCAGCCATGCTTTTCACGGGCATATTTTGCCTGCTCGCTGGCCTGGCAGCAGCATCGACAGCCGCAGTGACTACCATCGTTGCAGCACCAACGGAAGCAGAGCAAGCGGATGCAGCACCAGCCTCAGGAGCTAGGTCAGCGCACGATGCAGCTGTAACCCACAGCGAGCTCGTCCCCCTAACAGCAATGGCATATGCAAGAAGCGGCGCCATATCCACAGCTACGCTGACACCGCTCCGCCAAAATCCTTGTGTTTAGCAGCACTGGCGTGAAGAAAGGCTGCGACGATTTGACAGCGTCTGGGTTGAATCTCAGCCAGATCCTAACAGATGTGGAGTTGCTGTATCCTTTCCTCTACAAGCTCATCAGCATGCTGGCAGACACAGATGCAGCCATGCGTGGTGCTGCAGCTTAAGCAATCATTGATGCGTACAGGCAGCATGTGCAGTGGTGATTTGTGAGCGTAGTAGGCGCAGAACCTGATCCTGCAATCCCAGCACCTCGCACATCAAGCCTCGCACCCCGCACCTTGCAATTCGGCCCATGTCTAACATGCCCACTACTCGGCTGGTGCTCTGCAGGACGGTAGCGCAAGAGCCAGGAGGTGCAGCCAAGGGAAACAGCTAGGCAGCGCAGCAAGGAGCAGCCAGGAGCAGTTGGAAGCGGCAACAATGAGCCGGCACCCTTCCCAACCCCTCCACCACCACCCTCGCCCCACATCCACCCCAGTTTCCCCCGCACACACCCCACCCTGCAGATAGTAAGTGGCTCGCTTTTGCACTTGTGTGGCTAAGTGTGCCGAGCCTGACCACACTCACCTTCACTCTCGCCCTCTTCCGCCACGATGCAACACCCTCTACCTATCTTGCAGCCTGGAGCAAGCCCTCCCACCCTTCCCCCAAGCACCACCACCACCACCACCACCTCCCAAGCCCCTCCCCTCCCCTCCCCAGACCCTCCCCTCCCCCTCCCCTCCCCTCCCCTCCCCTCCCCTCCCCTCCCCTCCCCTCCCCTCCCCTCCCCTCCCCTCCCCTCCCCTCCCCTCCCCTCCCCTCCCCTCCCCTCCCCTCCCCTCCCCTCCCCTCCCCTCCCCTCCCCTCCCCTCCCCTCCCCTCCCCTCCCCTCTTGAGCACTTGCGTTGAGCAGGTGTGCACCACAGCAGCCCCCCTTCCCCCGCAGCCATGAGCCATCTCCATGAGCAGCAGCCATGAGCATTAACTAAGAGCAGATGCAAAAGCAGCAAGTAGGACGCGCTTGGAGCGGCAGCCAGGACTTTCGGTGAGTGCACATGCTGTTAGGGTGTCAGCCCAGCCTGCCAGACTCTGGTCATGCATGTCCTGCCATGGCTTGGTGGTAGCTAGCATGTCATGCATGTCCTTATTCATCTGCTTGCTGGCTGATGTTTGCTTGCAGTTGTCGATAGCTGGGGCATGACAGGAGTAGCATGGCTTGGTGATTGCAAGCAAGGCGGTAGCGGCGTAGAGCAGCAACCAACAAGGAGCCAGCAAGGACCTTACCCTCCCCGTACCCCGTACCCTCCCCCATCCCACCACCACCACTTCCGAGTCTGCCACCCACCTACCCTCCTCCCCTCTCCTCTCCCCCACCCCACGGCACCTAGCAGCCTATGGAGCTGCAGCCTGGAGCTGGTAGCATAGAGCAGACAGCATGGAGCGGGCAGCATGGAGCGGGTGCTGCTGCCAGTGGTGATGGTGCTGCTGCTAGTGCTGCTGCTGTTGTTGCTGCTGCTGCTTGAGCTGCTGAGCAGCCTAGTAGTAGCAACCAACCCAGTTTGGGGACGTGGGGCAGGGGCAGCAAGTCACCTACTACCCCCCCTCCCCTCACCCTCACCCCACGGCACACGCTGCAGCCCCTTCCCTACCCCACCCAGCAGCCCTTGGCGTACCAGCTTGGAGCAACAGGGATAGGTGCACCTAGCAACAAGCTCTGCTGCTTATGGAGCATGGCCGGCTGCTTGTCTGGCTGCGGCACATGATTGTTGTGTGCAAGGGGGCATGCGGTGAGCCTGAGCCGCATGGTGAGGCTGAGTCAGGGCAGCTGCAGCAGTCATTGCAAATAGGGCGGTTGTTCAAGATCAAACAACACATGCAGCAGTACCAAGACATGTTAATCAAGGCTGAGGGCATGCACATGAGCTAGGAGGGCAGGGGCATGTGCACAACTTACCACTTGTAACACCCTTGTAATCCCTTGTAACATGGTGGCCATGTAATGCTATCCAACCAACCGCTTATGTAATTCCTCACCATTGAGAGCTGACCTAACTTGACTTCCAGAGTCACCTGGTCCCAACGTATGCATACCATGCATGCAACCAGCCGCATCCCTAGGTGCCTATCTCCTGGTTGGAATGGTAGCTCTTTGTTGAAGCCCAGTCGAAGTAGCCAAGCCAAATAGGAAGGGCCGCGCCGAAGCCAAGACTTTCCAGCCTAAACACTGCTAGCAACGCCCTGCCTCCTAGCCAACACAACTGTTGTGGTACACTTTGATGTAAGCCAACACAGTTGGTGTGGTACATTGTGATGTCAGCCTGTGTCAGACTGTGGCACACTGTGACACCACCCCGCCATACCTCTAGCTCATTACCTACATACACACAGCACCTACATACCTCGGCTACCATGTTTGCAGCATTAGCGCATCACCGCGTGGTGGTGTTGTCCATACAAGGGGCATGTGGCGCACCACACCCTAGCATGTGGCTGGTTCTGGTGAGCCTCCACTATAGGTACCATCCGTGGTGCAGCTAGCTGTGACACATTGGGTGTGGATCACTGCCAGGCCTGCACTTGCTAAGCATGACCGTGATGCATACATGCAAAGGGGGTATGTAGCAGGTGGCTACCACGTTTGCAGCATTAGCGCATCACCGCGTGGTGGTGTTGTCCATACAAGGTATCATGTATGACGAGGATACACGGCTAATGACAACCACAGTTTTCTTCATTACATCCATTCACAACTTACAAATCACGTTGTGTGGCATGGAACTGAACGGAAGCTCAGGACAGCCTTTTGAAAGCTTTTGTACCATGCAACATTCTTCTCAGATGGGCTCAAAGTTGCTGTTGATTGCTAATACAAGACTGCACTGTCACACACCTACAACCTGCTGCTGCCCATGCACTGCTGCTCATGCACTACAGCCTGCTGCTGTTACTGCTCATGCACTAAAACACATGCACTGCAGCCTGTTGCTGCTGCTCATGCACTGCAGCACACCTGCAGCCTGCTGCTACCTGCAGCCTGCAGTGCCACACACCTACAACCTGTTGCTGCTGCCCATCCACTGCTGCTGCTGTCCTTGCACTGCTGCTCATGCACTACAACCTGCTGCTGCTGCTACTCATGCACTATAGCACATGCACTTCTGCCTGCTGCTGCTGCTGCTCATGCACTGCAGCACACCTGCAGCCTGCTGCTACCTGCACTGCTACACACCTACAGCCTGCTGCTGCTGCTGCACATGCACTGCTGCTCATGCATTACAGCCTGCTGCTGCAGCTGTTCATGCACTGCAGTACATGCACAACGGCCCGCTGCTGCTGCTCATGCACTGCAACACACCTTCAACCTGCACTGCTACACACCTACAGCCTGCTGCTGCTGCCCATACACTGCTGCTGTTGTCCTTGCACAGCTGCTCATGCACTACAGCCTGCTGCTGCTGCTCATGCACTGTAACACATGCACTGCAGCCTGCTGCTGCTGCTCATGCACCGCAGCACACCTGCAGCCTGCTGCTACCTGCAGCCTGCACTGCCACACACCAACAGGCAGGGCAGGGCAGGGCAGGGCAGGGCAGGGCAGGGCAGGGCAGGGCAGGGCAGGGCAGGGCAGGGAGGGGCAGGGCAGGGCAGGGGGCAGGGCAGGGGGCAGGGCAGGGGGCAGGGCAGGGGGCCTGGATGGGGTGGGGCAGGGCTTGGATGGGGTGGGGCAGGGCTGGGATGGGGTGGGGCAGGGCTGGGAGGGGGTGGGGTGGGGCAGGGCTGGGAGGGGGTGGGGTGGGGCAGGGCTGGGAGGGGGTGGGTCAGGGCTGGGCAGGGAGGGGAGGGGCAACCCGAGGCTGGGAGGGGGTGGGGTGGGGCTGGGCAGGGAGGGGGCAGGGCTGGGAGGGGGTAGGGCAGGGCTGGGAGGGGGTGGGGCAGGGCTGGGCAGGGAGGGTAGGGGCAACGCAAGGCTGGGAGGGGGTGGGGCAGGGCTGGGCAGGGAGGGGCAGGGCTGGGATTGGGTAGGGCAGGGCTGGGAGTGGGGTGGGGCAGGGCTGGGAGGGGGTGGGGCAGGGCTGGGCAGGGAGGGGAGGGGCAACCCGAGGCTGGGAGGGGGTGGGGTGGGGCTGGGCAGGGAGGGGGCAGGGCTGGGAGGGGGTGGGGCAGGGCTGGGAGGGGGTGGGGCAGGGCTGGGCAGGGAGGGAAGGGGCAACGCAAGGCTGGGAGGGGGTGGGGCAGGGCTGGGCAGGGAGGGGCAGGGCTGGGAGGGGGTGGGGCAGGGCTGGGCAGGGAGGGGAGGGGCAACGCAAGGCTGGGAGGGGGTGGGGCAGGGCTGGGCAGGGAGGGGAGGGGCAACGCAAGGCTGGGAGGGGGTGGAGCAGGGCTGGGAGGGGGTGGGGCAGGGCTGGGCAGGGAGGGGAGGGGCAACGCAAGGCTGGGATTGGGTGGGGCATGGCTGGGATTGGGTGGGGCAGGGCTGGGATTGGATGGGGCAGGGCTGGGAGGGGGTGGGGCAGGGCTGGGCTGCGGCGGTGAGGGGTGGGGCTGGGCGGCGGGTCTTGCCGTTCTATGTTGTTGTGGTCCCCTTGAACTGTAATTGTGGATGGCCTGCATGTTTAGGCACACAACAACAGAGTTGTGGCAAGGGTACTGCAAGGGGCGATTGTTAGTGCTGTCCCAATGTGTTAGTGGCTAGGTATTACCTGTAGCTCGCCGGCCCGCGCCTAGCTCACTCCCGCGTGTCTTCTTGCTGTCCTTCAGCTGTGCGTGGGGGACGCACTCGCTTTGGGTTTCGCTTTGCGGTAGGGGTTACAGCTGCATCGTGCGCTGACCCAGCTCCTGAGGCTGGTGCTGCATCCGCTTGCTCTGCTTCCGTTGTTGCTGCAACGATGGTAGTCACTGCGGCTGTCGATGCTGCTGCCAGGCCAGCGAGCAGGCCAAATATGCCCGTGAAAAGCATGGCTGCGGAGCACGGAGATTAGATTTGATACGTGGGTTGCAGCGCAGACCGCGTTCGCAGGAGCAGCTGGGCGGGCAGCGGTTGGTCGGTTGGCGCAACCTACCCTGTGGGGGGTGACGGTGGCTACCCCCATGGGGTAGCCACTTACCGGGAGAATTAATTGCTCGCGCCGATTAAGGCCGGAAGTCGCCTACGTCATTTCTTCCCGGGAGGCATACTGCAGATAGCCCCAGGAAAGGCCGACTCATCCCCGTTGTAATCGTTGAAAAACTCAAAGTTGCTGCGATGTTATAACTATTTGAAAAGTTACCTAACCCTGTACAGGGTCCTACCAACCCTGTACAGGGTCCTAGGCCACAGGGTTCTGCCGCACGGCTACAGGGTCCTGCGACATTTGTTTACAGGGTTCTGCTGCACGGCTACAGGGTCCTGCGACACATTCTCACAGGGTCCCGCCGCACGGCTACAGGGTCCTACGACGCACGTCTACAGGGTCCTGCCGCACGCCTACAGGGTCCTGCTACATTAGGCTACAGGGTTCTGCCGCACGCCAACAGGGTCCTGCGACGTTTGTCTACAGGGTCCTGCCGCACGCCTACAGGGTCCTGCGACGTTTGTCTTCAGGGTCCTGGCGCACGGCTACAGGGTCCTGCTACATTAGGCTACAGGGTTCTGCCGCACGCCAACAGGGTCCTACGACATTAGTCTACAGGGTCCTGCCGCACGGCTACAGGGTCCTGCGACGTTTGGCTACAGGGTTCTGCCGCACGCCTACAGGGTTCTGTGACACATTCTTACAGGGTTGTGCCGCACGGCTACAGGGTCGTACGATACACGTCTACAGGGTTCTGCCGCACGGCTACAGGGTCCTACCACATATTCTCACAGGGTCCCGCCGCACGGCTACAGGGTCCTACGACACATGTTCACAGGGTCCTGCCGCACGGCTACAGGGTTCTGCCACAACGTATGCAACAACGCCCGAACACCTCGCAACACCACAACAAACGGCATGTATTGCTGGTGCTAAGCACATGCATTGATGGAAGGTGACAACACCACACAACAACACCACACAACATCACTACAACAACAACACAACGACTCATGCATTGCTCACCACATATGTCATGTGCACAGCCACAAGGACTGGCTGCACCTCATTGCTATGGGCTAACACCTTATCACGGGACTGCTAAGCACTTTGCCTTGCTGCCTATGCCCCATGGCACCAAATCAGGCTGGGCTAGGCTAGGCTGGGCTAGCCTGGGGTAGGCTAGGCTAGGCTAGGCTGGGGTAGGCTAGGCTAGGCTAGGCTGGGGTAGGCTAGGCTAGGGTAGGCTAGGGTAGGCTAGCCTAGGCAAGGCTAGCCTGGGGTAGGCTAGGCTAGGCTAGGCTGGGGTATGCTAGGCTAGGCTAGGCTGGGGTAGGCTAGGCTAGGCTTGGCTCCAGGTTGCCCACTCCAGGTTGCCCGCTCCAGACTGCCCGCTTCAGGCTGCCCGCTCTAGGCTGCCCGCTCTAGGCTGCCCGCTCCAGGCTGCCCGCTCCATGCTGCCCACTCTGGGCTGCCCGCTCCAGGCTGCCCGCTCCATGCTGCTACGCCAAGGGCTGCTGGGTGCCATTGGGTGGGGGAGAGGAGAGAAGAGGGGAGGAGGGGAGGAGGGGAGGAGGGTAGGTAGGTGGCAGAGAAGGGGTGGGCTTAGAGAAGGCGCAGAAGCGACAAAAGGTGTATGCGGATGGGAAGCGGCGTCATGCGACTTTTGCTCCTGGCGACATGGTGCTCCTGAGCACACAGAACATGAGGGGACATTCTGCTCAACCCGGTGTCCCTAAGCTGAAGCCACGCTATGTCGGTCCCTTTGAAGTGCAGTACATGGTGGGAGAGGCAGCTGTGAAGCTGGAGCTACCTCAGCAGTGGTCTCGGTTCCACAACGTGTTTCATGTGTCTCTAGTGAAGCCCTACCGCTCTGATGGGTCAAGCGCAGTGCCTGGTGTCTCCAGTCCCCCTCCAGAGCAGTGGCTTGACGGAGAGCCTGTGTATACTGTTGAGAGGGTGCTGGACCATCGGCTGGTAAACACAGGCAAGCGCAAGGGCAAGGACAAGAAGAGCGAGCCCAAGAAGCCCAGGCTGGAGTTCTTGGTGAAGTGGCAGGGTTATGGTGATGAGCACAACACGTGGGAACCTAGGTCCCAGCTGACAGGCTGCCAAGAGCTGCTGAGGCAGTATGCAGAGGAGTGCAACCTGGGAGCCGACATGGAGGAGGCTGATGATCAGACCTGATGTGTGTGTGTGTGTGTGGGAACTCGAACACCAAGCGCTAGTATGCGCGAGTGACGGCACACCAGTGCCTGAGCGGGGCAACCACCAGTTGAGGTCAGCTGAGGACAGCTGAGCCAGGTGGGGAGGAATGTAGCATGTCCATGCGGTCATGCAAATCTGGATCTGAGATCTCCTCATGCAAGTGTAAGATCTGAACTGGTGGTGGTGTTCTGAGGCTGGGTTCAACTCCCAGGCAGACTTGACATCCTTGACATCCTTGACTACGCCCTAGTCTGCTCAGGCGACCTCTTAACACTATTGACCGCTGTAGCCTCACGCTACAATGGTTGGGCTGCGAGAGGTTGGGATGAGTTAAGGTTGCAAACACACACAAGTAACAAAGTAAGCAAGTATTTTAGGTTTGCGGAACAAGGGAAAGCAGGGTTGGCGGAAGCAGGGAAGGCGGAAGGGGAAAGGCGAAAAAGATGCCCCGCATGCTTGCATGGGCCCCTTACGGCGGAACCTTACGGATTGGTTAGGCGGAACCTTACGCGTGTGACCACGTATTACGGTAAGCACGTAAGCGGATCCGTATTCCGTAAGCCCGTATCCCACAGCCCTGGCTATACTGCATTCATGCCCATGTTTCGCAGGTCGGTGCGCATGGGAGTTATATGGCTCCCCCGGCTCTGCTGTAGTAACTGACATGTTAGCCAGCCAGTGCAGCCGCGTGGTAGCGCTGGTACTGTGTGTCTGCAGATGCGGTCTCTCCGATCTTTTGCAGTATGTTCGGGGCGAGGGAGACGTGTGCTTCGTGTCCCTGGGTTATATGGCCCGTTTGCTGGCATGCAGAGGCTGTTGTGCCTAACTGCACTGTGTGTGGCCCATGCATGAGTGAACATGAGAGAAGCAGTATGGCGACTGCAACCCTAGGCAAATGCCTGATATCGCTTTGCCCCGTGCCGTTGTTAGCTACCTCAGGGTAACACTTGGGTTGCTTGCTTGTGCGTCGGCTGTCCAGCGAACGACTTAATTGTAATGGCAGGCTGCTAGCTAGGGCGCTGTGCTGCCATGATGTGTGTATGCTACCTCAAGAAACGCCTGGGCTGCAAGTGTCTGTTTGCGCATGCCATGCGGCTATGCTGCTTGAGTGTTCTGGCAGGCTGCTGGGCTGGGTAGCTCTGCCGCCTTGATGTATGTGTGCTACCTCAGGTGCTACCTGGGCTGCAACTTTGTGCGCATGCTGTGAAGCTATGCGACTTGAGTGTATTGGCAGGCTGCTGGGTGAGCTGCCATGGTGTATGGTGTAGAGGGTGGTGATGGCCTTGTTTTGTGCTGCTAGGAGTGGTTGGGGGGTGATTTGTGTATTATTTCTACGTAGGAGAGCTGCTAGCTCCATGGCTGGGTCCCGTGGGTGTGGTGTGTGCTGCAGCCATGTGGTAAGATTTTGGTAATTGGTCTTGTTGATCAGGCCCACTGTGCGCCCCGCCTCATCATGGGCTACTACGTGTTCAATGAGGCTGTGTTGGGGCAGGTTGGGTCCTTGGCTCCCTCCACACATGGCTTGGGTGGTGATGTGGGAGTGATTCTGGAGTGTGATTTCACACCTTCCCGTCCCGACGATGTCTGTTTGCGGGTTAACCGGTGAGGTGTGGAATGTGGCTCTGGAGTGCAGGTCGGTGCAGCGGGGTATCCAGGTGTGGGGGTCGGGCAGACCCTGCCGGGTATGCTCTGGGAGGGCCGCGTCGAGTGGTCGGCGTCTCGCCTCTTGTCTCTTACTATTGTCCGCGTCGTACTCATTCTTCTTATCGGTGTAGTCGATACACACAGGCAAATTAGTGCGGATATTCGTCATCCTTGGGGGGTAGTTTTTTGATGCGGTTCGCCTCGGATTGTCCTTGCGACTCCAACGCCACTTGACGCTTGTTGAAATTCTGAGTATGTGAGCAGTTGGAGTGTAGGTACCTACAGTACTGTAGATGTCTACAGTACTGTAGGTGTCTACAGTACTGTAGGTGTCTACAGTACTGTAGGATGTCTACAGTACTGTAGGTGTCTACAGTACTGTAGGTGTCTACAGTACTGTAGACCCCTACAGTACTGTAGCTGCCTTCCCCCCATGCATCCTTAACCCCCATGCCCCCTTCACCCCCATGCAGGAACAACTCAATGTAGCCCAAGCTCGTTTGCTATCCCGACAGTGCTATGCAAATGCGCTGACAACAAAGCGTGCCTATGTTGCCGAGCCCAGCATTATTCAGCCTCTAGGGTTAGGTATCGACCCTGAGACCAGCCCTTGCAAGAGTCAGATCCCTTGTCCATACCATGCATGCAGTGATTGGCAGGACCACAAGTGGTGATGTAATGATGTAGGCTAAGAGTCATGATGTAATGATGTGAGGTTAGATGTAATGATGGATGGTTGAGGGCCAACCGCAAACAACTTTTGGGGCAATCTCTGCCGCACTCGATATTACACGGGAGGGTGCGGTGCACGAGGTTGTTGTGATTGCGGGGCATCATCAACATCCACAGCTTTGCGGGAGCTTGCAAGCCGAGGTACCCAGTACAACCGACAGAACGGACCTAGCTTGCGATAGAGACGGGCCCCGGCCTTAGACCTTACACGTATGTATGTAGCTCCCTATGGCGACCTTATTGCGTGGACACAACTTTCGGCACAAATATCCATATCGAGCTTGCGGGCCTACGCTTCGACGCCTCTCACTATTTATAGCACGCAGAAGCTGACGGTGCAATCGCGGTAGCAAATGGTGGTTTGAATGTGGAGAACAGCATGGTACCCTATTTACAAGAGACCTTGTCAAATCTGACCTACAGTACTGTAGACGTCTACAGTACTGTAGACACCTACAGTACTGTAGACATCTACAGTACTGTAGACATCTGCAGTACTGTAGGTACCTACACTCCAACTGCTCACATACTCAGAATTTCAACAAGCGTCAAGTGGCGTTGGAGTCGCAAGGACAATCCGAGGCGAACCGCATCAAAAAACTACCCCCCTAGGATGACGAATATCCGCACTAATTTGCCTGTGTGATGTAGACACCTACAGTACTGTAGCATGGCCGTATCTCACCAACCGCGCAAAATCACGAATTTTAGTTTCGACCCCCAATCTTACAATGCCTTCATTTGACTATGTACCAAGTCCGAGGCTCCGAATCTCAAAAATGCTGTTACTAATTTGCCTGAGTGTATGTGCTAGAATTAGCGGCTTA
>JASKMD010000028.1:3100365-3291918 GCA_030144725.1 Haematococcus lacustris | reverse complement strand
CCCGAGTCTCCCCTCCCTGGCTCATGATCAACGTCACAAACAAGCTGACCATCAGCGGTGGGGCCTGGTTGACCCCCCTCCCTCCCCCTCCCCCCTTCCCTCCCCTGCTCTGCGTCACGCACGTCACGCAATGTGTGACTGTTCTCACACCTTTGACATGCAAAGCATGCATGTGACCCCCATGGCCAGCCTGTTAGATCCTGAACCCACTTCCAGGGCCAGGTTGACTGTCATGCCACCACCGGCTTACAGCTCATGTGAAGGTGTGAGAGTGGTCAGGGAGGTGGGAGGAGGACCACGCCTGAAACACGCCTGGCCAAACACCTGGCCCTGGCCCTCCTGCACTGTCAGTTCTCGGTTATCAGTTATCAGCTGTCGGTTGTCGGGTTGTCAGTTGTCAGTTGTCAGTCCCAGTCAGCTGTGGTGTGGTGTGGTCCGCCAGCCAGCCAGCGCCAGTCCTTGCCTGCTGCGCCAGGTGTCGCCTCCCCTGGCAGCCCTAGGCCAGAGGTGGACTGGGCGGGGGTCCAGAGCATCATGGCCTGCACCCGCATGGGGGCCACCGTGACCCTGCAGGGCCTCACCCTGGCCAACATGCCCCAGGGCGCAACCTTGCAGGTCAGGCGGGTGGGCAGTGGGGGGCCGTGCCAGCTGCTGCTGCATGAGATCTGGTGGGGTGGGGTGGGGTGGGGTGGGGTGGGGTGGGGTGGGGTGGGGTGGGGTGGGGTGGGGTGGGGTGGGGTGGGGTGGGGTGGGTGGGGTGGGGTGGGGTGGGGTGGGGTGGGGTGGGGTGGGGTGGGGTGGGGTGGGGTGGGGTGGGGTGGGGTGGGGTGGGGTGGGGTGGGGTGGGGTGGGGTGGGGTGGGGTGGGGTGGGGTGGGGTGGGGTGGGGTGGGGTGAGCCGTGCCAGCTGCTGCTGTGTGACGTTTTGGCAGGGTGGGGCTCCAGGGCTGAGAGAGGCACATGCAGATGCCAGCGAGGGGACTGTGCAGGCCAGGGCGTAGGCAGGACAGCCAGGACAGCCCGGGGCACACCAAGATGGCCGGCCCAGGCATTACTCCCACCGGCGGCTCAGTGAGGTGCTAGGTGATGGGTGATGGGTGATGGGTGATGGGTGCAGGCCAGGACAGCCAGGTGCACACAACATGATGGTGGGCCCAGGCGTGCTGTCCCGCCACGACGGCTCAGTGAGCTGGTCAGGGTTGACGTCAGTGTCCTGTGCGCCTGCCCTGCTGGCAGGGTAGCAAGGGCCCCCTTATTATTAATAGTAAGAGATAATCTTGTTTGTGTCATGTGCGTGCAAGCAGAGCCAAGTGGGGTTCTTGACCATGCTGGGCTACATGGTCAACTTTTCTCGGTAAGCTGCTCCTGACTAGCTTTGCCATTGCTGCTCCACTCCTGCCCTGCCACCCCTGCCCTTCGCCTCCCCCCTTCATACCTACTCACTCATGGCAGGCTGAGCAGGTGAGGGTGGTGCGCTGCATGGTGTTGCAGACGCGGTCTGGGCAACAGCGGGTACCGCTTGTACTTTAGTTCGTGCACCGCGCTCCTGCCAGCAGATGAGGTCGGTGCGAGGGCGGGGTGGGGTGGGGCGGGGTGGGGCGGGGGCGGGCACATGCCCTGCCCCAGCGCTGAGCACCTCTGGGCATGAAAGCCCCCTCCCTCAGCACCCTACCCCCCTGCTCAAGCTGCAAGCTGCAAGGCGCCTGGAACTCCACCGCCTCCCAGTCTACTACCCGCCCCTTGCCCTCCCCTCTGACAGTGCATAGCACATGGGCTTGTTCGCACCTTCCATCCTCTCACACGCCTGGTGCTGCCCACTGCAGCATCCATGGCCAGATTTGATTAGCCTGGGAACGTCCATCAACCCCTGGCCCACATACTGGCATACAGCAGCATGCTGTCAGGACCATCACAACAGACCAACCGGGCTATTTGTTCCCATGAAATGTTTTCCATGAGGCAAAGGAAAGGGTGGGGCTCTTTCTCTCCATGAAATGTTTTCCATGAGGCAATGCAAGGTTGGGGGGACTGCAGAGTACCAGGCCCAGTTGCCCACTGTGGATGGTACAAGGTCGCCAGGGCCGAGGCCCAGTACCTGCCTGCCTGCCTACCTACGCTGCCTGGCTGTTGTTTATGGTGAAGAGGATGGCTTACATGACGATGGTTGTTGATGAGGGTGACGGCTGGCACGGCTTATGCCATTTGCCGCTAGGCTGCTAGGGCTCACTCCCCCTGTAGGCGTTTGGGATGTTCAGGACGTGACGGAGGGTCGACACGGCTGCATCGTGCAAGGCTTGCAATGAGCCAGGGGCTGCCGCTGCTTTGCTGTCTGATGCTGCAGACTGCTGCCTTGAACTGCATGGGCAGCTACCCTGAAAAATGATGCCTGGTATGCCTATCTGGGGTTTATATATGAATATGAAACCAGCCTTGTTTATATATACATATTTCAATCATAATAAATATTTATATACAAAATACAGGCATAGATATGAAGAAAAAGTGATGATCAGTTGCTGACTGCTTCAGCCTAAGCTGCTGCTGTGCCTGTGCCCCACAGTACTTCTTCTGGGCGTACTGGCTGAACAGCACACAACCGGCCAGCCTGGATGAAGCAGGGGGCTGGATGCGCATCGTGCTGGCTGACTTTCGGGTGGGCCTCAGGAGGGTTGCCCTCTCGCCATCTCTCCCACATCCAACTACCCCTCCTCCCCTCCCCCCGGCAAACCTACCAGTGTTTTTTTCGCGCTATTGATAGCATTCGCTATGAAAAGCACTATTTGGGAGGCCGTTTCGCGCTATGAAATGATAGGCTTACGGGGCCCGCTACTGGGCTCGCGCTATGAAAAACGACCTTTGACCGGCGTTTTAGCTGAAATGTCGCTTAATTGTGGACCTGAGCCGTAAACTTTGGACGAAGCCAAGTATGGTCGAGCTATGCAATTGAGGGTATGAGCCTGGGCCATGTCACTTTGCGCTATAAAATTCGAAACTCGCCAAACGATAAAAAAAACACTGAAACCTACCCTCCTCCCCCTTCCTGCCCAAACCATTCCGCTCACCTGCCCACCTGCCCACCCCACCCACCCACACATGTGCCCCCCCTCCCCCCCTCCCTCCCTTTCCCCCTCGCATCCAGCCCCCTCCCGCCCTCCCTCCCTCCCTCTCACATGCCAGCACGCCCGCATGCACGCAAGGTTCACTTTATCACTGATAGACTGCAGCAGCCTAGAGCTGCCTGGGGTGCGTGCAGCGTGTGGAGGTGCCCGCCAACACCTCCCAGCTGGACCTGGCTGGCTTGGCTGGGCAGTGGGGACAATGGGCTGGGGCCAACCTGAGGCTGGTCAGCGCAGAGGTGCTCCCTCCTGCCGCCCCCCTGCTGGTCAGCGAGTCAGGTGGGGGTCACACTAGAGGTCACACTGGGGGTCACACTGGGGGTCACACAGCCAGGCAGCTACCCACACCTGCCTTTATAAGAGGGGACAGCAGTGGCTTCCATTACTAGCCCATGGCCAGCAGAGCTTGTCAGGAGGCCTGGGCACCTCTGATGTCCATGGCCCTGCATACAGTGCCGTCATCTCCCCCTCACCTCACCCCCTAGTGCTGCCGAGCCCCTACCCAGCACTGGAAGTCCGCAGGGTCTCAGTACCGTCTTCAGCAGCCAACACCCCTAGTGCCCGTGCCAAGCCCCCTCAGCAGCACCCCTTGCCGGCCCACCGAAGCAGCCCCCTGTCGTGATGGCGCCTGCCTGCAGGGGTCCTGCGGCTACGTGGCCCCGCATACCCCGCCCTCTTCCCCCTCGTCCAGTTCTACTCCACCACGGAGCTCGCGGCCTTTGCCCTGACAAACCCACCCGTCACACCTGTGGGTTACACCCCTAACACTTCTCTGGCACACAGGGCGGGGTAGGGCGGGGTAGGGCGGGGCGGGGCGGGGCGGGGCGGGTGGGAGTGGCTCTGCCTTGCCTTGTGATTGCAATGCCCCTTTGGCTTTGTCAGCCATGGTTTTGCACAAGGTAAGGCAGAGGGGTAGGGCAGAGCGGGGCGGGGCAGGGTGGGGCGGGGCGGGGCGGCTTGGAGTGGCTCTGCCTTGCCATGTGTTTGCAATGCCCCTCTGGGGTGCTCAGTGTTGGACCATGCCCTGGCTGTGCCCGGTAACCCTAACCCTAACCCTGACCCTGACCCTGACCCTGACCCCGACCCCGACCCTGACCCTGACCCTGACCCTGACCCTGACCCTGGCCCTGACCCTGACCCTGACCCTGACCCTGACCCTGACCCTGACCCTGACCCTGACCCTGACCCTGACCCTGACCCTGACCCTGACCCTGACCCTGACCCTGACCCTGACCCTGACCCTGACCCTGACCCTGACCCTGACCCTGACCCTGACCCTGACCCTGACCCTGACCCTGACCCTGACCCTGACCCTGACCCGGACCCTGACCCGACCCTGACCCTGACCCTGACCCTGACCCTGACCCTGACCCTGACCCTGACCCTGACCCTGACCCTGACCCTGACCCTGACCCTGACCCTGACCCTGACCCTGACCCTGACCCTGACCCTGACCCTGACCCTGACCCTGACCCTGACCCTGACCCTGACCCTGACCCTGACCCTGGACCCTGACCCTGACCCTGACCCTGACCCTGACCCTGACCCTGACCCTGACCCTGACCCTGACCCTGACCCTGACCCTGACCCTGACCCTGACCCTGACCCTGACCCTGACCCTGACCCTGACCCTGACCCTGACCCCGACCCCGACCCCGACCCTGACCCTGACCCTGACCCTGACCCTGACCCTGACCCTGACCCTGACCCTGACCCTGACCCTGACCCTGACCCTGACCCTGACCCTGACCCTGACCCTGACCCTGACCCTGACTCTGACCCACGGCTGTGGTCAGGGTGGTTTGGTGTTCTGTTGTTTGCTAGGGCACCCTGTCCATTGCCACCAACACCTGCTCACCTACTCCAGCAGGCACCCGCCCCCACTGCTTGCAGCCATCCCCAGTGGTGAACCTGTTCATGAGGAGCTTTGGGTACCTGTCTGAGAAGCTGATCAACGCCACCGTGGTCAGTGCACAGCCACCCCTGCCCTGACCCTCGCTCCTACCCACACCCCTGCTCTTACTTTGATCCCACCCCACCCCACCCCAATGCGATCTGATCTGATCTGATCTGATCTGATCTGGGAGCCTGCACCGGTAGCATCTGGCACCTGGCACTTGGTGGCTGCTTTCCCAGGTTTGCAACAGGAGCGTGGTCATCACCGGGGACGTCATCAACCCCACCTCCCTGCTGCTGGACCTGAGGGCCCTGCCCCCTGTGGTCACCCTCTCCCCAGGCACCAACCTCACTGTCACCAGCCTGCTGCTGTACAACGCTGCGCCCCTGCCCTCTGCCGCTGTGTGCGGCCCAGCAGCCAGACAGGCGGGCCTGGCCTGCCCCCCTATGCCCATACCCAGCAATGCCAGCAGTGGTAGTGGCAGCAGCAGCAGCAGCAGCAGCAGCAGCAGCAGCAGCAACAGCAGCAGCAGCAGCGATGGTGGGAGCAGCAGCAGCGGTGGGGGCGGATCCGGTGCTTGGCAGGACACCAGCAGCCCTAGTGGCGTGATCAGGGGGCCGGCGGCGTGGGCAGCCTTGGGGGGGGCGGCGCTGGGGTCTGCCCCGCTCCTGCCACCAGCCAGTGGACAGGAGGTGGAGGCTGGGCTGGGGGGGCTCACGTCGGTGCTGTGGGCCTTCCGCTTCCCAAGGTCTGGGGGCAGGGGGGAGAGGGGGGGGGAGGGGGGGGAGGGGGGAGAGGGCAGAGGGGCGGGGAAGGGGAAGGGGGAGAGGGGAGGGGGAGGGGAGGGGGAAGGGAGGAGGGAAGAGGACGGTAGATTGGTTTGCTAATCAGTTGGTGGTTACAAGAGGGGGTGGGATGGGGTGTGGGGTGGGTGTGAGGTGGGTGCCTAGGCCCTGATGTTTGCACTGGACCCCGCTCCTGGTTCTACGTCCCCTCACAGGTCTCTCACACCTGGACCCCCTGCCGCCAATGACAGCTTGAGTGTCCTGATCTGGCTATACAATGTGACCATCATGGTGCCTGATCTGGAGATGCAGGTGAGTCCCCCCCATCCCAAGGAGGGGGAGGGGGAGGGGGAGGGGGAGGGGGAGGGGGGAGGGGGAGGGGGAGGGGGAGGGGGAGGGGGAGGAGGGGGAGGGGGGAGGGGGGAGGGGGAGGGGGAGGGGGAGAGAGCAATGCTTAGTGCAGCACATCACATACAATCTTGGAAGCAAGAGGGAGTCTGAGTCTGAGTCTGAGTCTGCCTGCAGGCCATCAGGGAGTTGCTACAGAACTGGGTCCACCCAGGTCAACCTGCAGCCAGCCACCCTGACCCTGATGCAGCGCGGCTTGGCTGGTCAACAGGTGGGGGGAGGGGGAGGGGGGTGGCCTGCGGGGGTGGGGGTGGGGGTGGGGGTGGGTGCGGTCAGGAGCTTGGGGGGCGCGGCTTGGCTGGCTGAAAGCTAGGGGGAGGTGTTTTGAACCACTTGCTTGTGGGATAGAAGGGGCTGGGTCAGGGGGGGCCGCTGGTGCTGTAGTTGGGGGGGAGGGCAGCTGGGTCAGGAGCAGGGGTCTGGGGTCTGGGGGGATGTCTAGGGCGGAGCTGCAACAAACCCACCGTTTACAAATGAGGGAGGGCTAGTGTGACGGGTGGTGTGATGTATGGGGTGTGAGAGGTGTGACTTTGGGTTGCTATGCAGGCCCTGCCCTCACAATCATGGCCGCCTGGGGGTCTCACCTTCCCTGTATGGTCCTGGTGGGTGCTGTCTCGCCAGGTCACACCTCCTCACCCTTGCCTTGCTCGCCAGGTCACACCTCCTCACCCTTGCCTTGCTCGCCAGGTCACACCTCCTCACCCTTGCCTTGCTCGCCAGGTCACACCTCCTCACCCTTGCCTTGCTCGCCAGGTCACACCTACTCACCCTTGCCTTGCTCGCCAGGTCACACCTCCTCACCCTTGCCTTGCTCGCCAGGTCACACCTCCTCACCCTTGCCTTGCTCGCCAGGTCACACCTACTCACCCTTGCCTTGCTCGCCACGTCACACCTACTCACCCTTACCTTGCTCGCCAGGTCACACCTCCTCACCCTTGCCTTGCTCGCCAGGTCACACCTCCTCACCCTTGCCTTGCTCGCCAGGTCACACCTACTCACCCTTGCCTTGCTCGCCACGTCACACCTACTCACCCTTACCTTGCTCGCCAGGTCACACCTACTCACCCTTGCCTTGCTCGCCACGTCACACCTACTCACCCTTACCTTGCTCGCCAGGTCACACCTACTCACCCTTGCCTTGCTTCCTCACCCTTGTTAGTAAAGCTCTCTATACCCTTGTTGGGCATGTATAAGGTTGAGAAAGAAGTCAGTGTGTTTGTTTTTGTTTCTGTTCATATGTTTGTCTAAGCAGAGAGGAGACGATAATGCAGGGGTAATATAACAATGCAGGGGCAAATTGGGGTAAATGGGCAAGTTCTGAGGGAAAGAAGACGTCTGACGAGAAAAGGTTTTTTGAGAGGGGGCAGGAGATGTTCCCCTGAGGCTCCCCTGCCCTCTGGTCGTCCTGGAAAGGCTGCCTGGTGGGTGACAGTGCCTGGCTGCCGGCTGAGTCCAGACAGCTGCTGTGTGCGCCTGCTGCTGCTGTGCGGGTGGGGGGGGGGTGGGGGGGGTGCAGGTTTGGGTCTGCAGGTCTCAACGTGACCCTGGCCCCCTACACCAGGCTGGGGCCCACCGGCCGCCCCCTCATCCCCCCCGGACCCCCAGACACTACCCGCCTCCCCCTCACCCAGTCCATCCCCAACGCCCTAACCACCCTGGTCCCCCCCGAGGGTCCCTTGCTCATCCCCCTGCCGCCACCCCCCCAGCCCCCTCCTGCCCGCCGCTGCCCCCCACCCCGCTCCCCCAGCCCCTGGCATGCCAGGGTTCAGCCCCACCCATACCAGCTGGCCGCCCTCCCCGCCCGACCCAGCCCCAGCCCCAGCCCCAGGCACCCCCAGCCTCACCCAGCCACCTGCTGCGGCTGCTGAGGGTACCAGTCGGCACTGGATGGGCAGGGACGGCCTGCTGGCCGCTGTTGTCCTGGGCTGTGTGGTGGCAGTGGTGGGCATGGGGGGGCTCATGGTGTGGCGGCGAAGGCGGTGGCTGCTGCTGGGGCGCCGCCGAGACGCCCACCTGCCAAACGTTGGCGTGGAGCTCAGCAAGGTGGGTGGAAGCTGAGTCGGCGGGGGGGCCCTCTGCAGCTGGGGGGTGGGGGGGTGCGGGTGGGGGGTGGGGGGTGGGGGGTGGCATGGAGGGTCTGGAGCCAGGTAGGCTGGGTGGGGGGCGGCTGAAGGGCGGCAGCAGGGGGAGGCGGGGACAGCATCCTGGGTCGCTGGTTGAGGGGTGAGGGGTGAGGGGTAGGGTAGGGTAGGGCCTGATGCCTCTGAGTGCTCTAGGGGTGGCTCAGGGCTGAGGCTAGGGCAAGGGCTAGGGCTAGGGCTGGGGCCTACCACCCCTTTCCACATTGCGTGGAGTAAATGCCACACTTCCGAGCACAGCGTGCAGGGAAGGTGCTGGTGGGCCATCAGGTGGAGCTGGCTTGTGTGTCGGCAGGGGGAGGGTCACCCGCACGCCCGCGACTCGGCCGGCGTCCGGAGCTCGCGGTCCCAGCGGTCCACGTCCCGGCAAGCATCGGGCATCTGTGCCCCTGCGGGTATGTCGTCCGACCTTGTTGGCTTGTCATCGTCACCCTTGATGCACAGCTGGCAACCTCACTCATGCACGCGATGTGTGACAGACGAGAGTGAGGAGCAGCTGACCGGCGAGGATGGCGGCGTCGACTGGCCATCAAGCTCGTCGCGTACACCGGCTTCCGCGCTGCTGTCCGGGAAGGCATTGAGTTCCGACCCTCCTTTCTCGGACCCGGATATTTACCCCGCCGCCGCTCAGCGCCGACCACCGACCGGTTTCTGGTCCTGCCTGCCACTCCTAGGCCCCTCCGGCATGGACTCCCCGCCCTCATCTTGGGTGGCTCCTCCCCGGCAGCAGCTGCCCAGCAGCTTGCCCCGTCTTCCCTCCACTGCCCTCGGTGCTGCCCTGCTCACTCCTGATGCAATGAGAAGTACGAGCCAGCAGCGGGAGCCAGGTGCAGTGCATGGAGAAACAGGCATGGAGCCGGTAGCATGGGGAGGCTCAAGGCCGCTGGTTTTAAGAGGCCTGGCGTCACTGGCTGGGGTGGGGGGAGGGGGTGGGTCCGAGGAGGGTAGGGGAGGGAGAGGTGCGGAGGGAGCAGAGGGGGACTGGGATGCAGCGGTGACGAGGAGAGGAGGGGAGGGGGAGGAGTGTGACGCTGCAACACATACTACGCCAGCTGGGCTCATCACACAGCAGCAGCCGCACAACCCTCCGCCGCCGTCACCACGGCAGCAGCAGCAGGGGCAGGGGCAAGGGGAGGGGCAGCAGGCGCCACCGCCGCAGCAACAGCGGCCAGCGTTGCGGGTGCCTTGCCAGGATGCAGTGGGAGCGAAGCAGGGTGTGCAGCAGCAGCGTCAGGCGCTGGCCACCGCCCTGCTGCAGCTGCAGTTGGAGCTGGGGGGAGGGGTGCAGGTGGAGGAGATACAGCTGGTGCGCAGGCTGGGGGCCGGCTCCTTTGGCACTGTGTACCAGGGCCTGTGGCGGAACCTGGAGGTGAGGAGTGACCAGCATCACACTCCTGACAGGCATCACACCCCTGCCCACCCACCACCTTCACTGTCCATGCCTCGGCTCCTCGAGTGCTCCCAGGGCCAGCCTCCCACCTCACTCTTTCTCATCCTTCTCCCTGCATCCTTCTCCCTGCCACACCTTTTCGTCACACCCCTTTTCACACCCACCAGCTCAGCCATGTGGCCCCCCATGCCACCCTGGTGCGCCCTGACCAGCTGTCCCATGCGTGTGACCTGTGTGACCTGTGTGAACTGTGTGAACTGTGTGACCTGTGTGACGCGTGTGGCTGCCTGCTGCCTGCTGGCAGGTGGCGGTGAAGCGAGTGCTGTTCTCCCACCTGGCATCAGGCTCTGCCCATCACAGCCGCCGCCAGGCCTTGCATGAGGTGGCCCTCAACGCCAGCCTGGCGCACCCTAATGTGGTGGCCACCTTCAGCTACGACATGAGGCCTCTGGGACTCAGCGCGCAGGCAAGGGTCAGGGGGCAGGGGGCAGGCAAGGGGGCAGGGCCAGGGGGCAGGGGGCAGGCAAGGGGGCAGGGCCAGGGGGCAGGGGGCAGGGGGCAAGGCGCAAGGGCAGGCAAGGGCAGGCAAGGGGCGCAGGGGCAGGGGCAGGATGGAGCTCTGATGCCTCATGCGACTAGGGAGCAAAGGGGGGCGAGGTGCTGCTGGATGAGAGGTGGGCAGGGGGCATGAGGGGAATAGGCAGGGGGCAGGGGCAGGGTGGAGCTCTGATGCCTCATGAGACTAGGGAGCAAAGGGTGTAATGGGGGCGGGGCCAGGGGAAGGAGCTGCAGGGCCGGCGGCAGTCAGTAACAGGAGGTGTGGCCACCCTGCTTGGCTGCTGCGACCAGCAGGCTGCTTCATTTCCCTGATGCTTGGCTGACTGTTTGATCGGTTGGCTGGCTGTTTTGTCAGTTGGCTGGCTATTTCACCAGTTGGCTGCGTGGTGTTGCTGGGAGGCTGCGCCCTTCGCCTGATCTGCTCACTGGCGACTACATTGCCGTGTCACAGGGGCTGCTCACCTGGGAGTTGTACATCATCCAGGAACTGTGCGATGCGGGCAGCCTGCTGGATGCGCTGCAAGCTGGAGGGTGCGTCATGAGAGTCTACTGCAGCACTTCATAGGGCGGGGGCAGGGGCAGGGGCAGGGGCAGGGGCAGGGGCAGGGGCAGGGGCAGGGGGTGAGAGGGCGTGCAGGCGCTGGCGGGGTGGCAGGCGTGTGAGCTGGCATGGAGTATGTGCGGTGATCACATCCGCCAGATGGTTGAATGAGGGGTGCCGCTGCTGCTGCTGCTGCTGCCGCTGCTGCTGCTGCTGCTGCTGCTGCTGCTGCTGCTGCTGCTGCTGCTGCTGCTGCTGCTGCTGCTGCTGCTGCTGCTGCTGCTGCTGCTGCTGCTGCTGCTGCTGCTGCTGCTGCTGCTGCTGCTGCTGCTGCTGCTGCTGCTGCTGCTGCCGCTGCTGTTGCCGGTGGTTCAGGATGTGGAGTCACGAGCTGCAGCGAGCTGACATGTGCCTGGTCATCAACGCTGCCCAGGACATTGCAGCTGGGATGGTGCGGCTGGGGGTGGAACGCACAGGGTCCCAGTAGCCTACTGACCAGCCCCATCAGTACCTCCCCAGCTGTCTGACCCTGACCCTGACCCTGACCCTGACCCTAACCCTAACCCTAACCCTGACCACGTCAGGATGGGGGGCAGCCAATTGATCAGCAGCCAGTGTGCTGCGGCTGAGCCTGATGGCTGGGGCCTTGCCTGCAGGCGTACCTGCATCGGAAGAACATCTTGCACGGGGTAAGTGGTGCAGGCGCAGGAGGGTGCTGGGGGCCAGGGTCTGTGGCCAGGGTCTGATAGCAGGGCATGATAGCCTCCCTTCCTAGCAATCAGCTTGCCTCTTTGCACTTCTTAGCAGGCAGGGCAGACAGGGCAGACAGGGGCAGCATGTTTGACAGGCAGGGTCAGCATTGGGAAAACGCAGATGATGATATTTTTGATTTGTGTGGTGTATGATACGGGCAGCAGATGGTAGTGGGCAGCATCCGCCTTGTCAGTCTGTCCAGTACTAGGGGGAGTTGCCGCGGAGCTGCCCGTGGGCAATTGTGGAACATGATCGCTGCTCCCTGCCCCCTCCCCTGCTTACTGCCCTTGTTACGTGAGCACCTGGAGTGAAGTCAGGCCCCTGCCATGGCCCTAGACCCCCATCCCTCCCTCCTGTGCCTCGGGTGCTCAAAACAGAGCGCACTTGCATGGTTTCCACTCATGATGCCATGGAGCGGGTTGCACATGTTCATGGCCAAGTTTCAGGGTTGTTTCAGGATTCTTTGGGGCTTTTGTACTCAATTCTTTTCTGAGCAGCGCTACTATCATCATTACATTGAGATTTGGCATTTTAAGTCATGGTACAAATGAATGGTAAGACCTGCTTGCAAGGCTGGTGTCAAAGCGCACTCAAGGTGTGTGTCGCCCCTCTCTTGCCCACCCTTCTGCTGCTGTTGGCAAACCGTTTCTGCGTTCCGCAGGATTTGAAGCCGGACAATGTCCTGCTGCGCAACACCACCCAGGGCACGATGGCCAAGGTGGGCACGACCTCTGGCAGCCGCCAGCCATGCACCCCCACCGGGGGGGTTAGGGTTAGCGGTTAGGGTTAGAATTAGGTGATGAATTAGGTTTAGGGTAAGGCGTAGGGTTGGGATTAGGGTTAGGGATTCATATGCGCAACAGTATGCGCCAGACCAGCACCCTGACCCTGACCCTGACCCTGACCCTGACCCTGACCCTGACCCTGACCAGCACCCTGACCAGCACCCTGACCAGCACCCTGACCAGCACCCTGACCAGCACCCTGACCAGCACCCTGACCAGCACCCTGACCAGCACCCTGACCAGCACCCTGACCCGCACCCTGACCCGCACCCTGACCCGCACCCTGACCCTGACCCTGACCCTGACCCTGACCCTGACCCTGACCCTGACCCTGACCCTGACCCTGACCAGCACCCTGACCAGCACCCTGACCAGCACCCTGACCAGCACCCTGACCAGCACCCTGACCAGCACCCTGACCAGCACCCTGACCAGCACCCTGACCAGCACCCTGACCAGCACCCTGACCCGCACCCTGACCCGCACCCTGACCCTGACCCTGACCCTGACCCTGACCCTGACCCTGACCCTGACCCTGACCCTGACCCTGACCCTGACCCTGACCCTGACCCTGACCCTGACCCTGACCCTGACCCTGACCCTGACCCTGCCATCACCCTCCACCAGCCAGTACCTGGCGCTGCCCTGCACCTCCCTGGCCAGCCCTGCCTAGGATGTAGACTCACTGGCAGCGTCCATCCCAGCCATCCATGCGGTGCCACCAGCACCCCACCTGGCCCCCAAACACTGCGCACCGGGCCAGCTGAGCCCTGGGCTGCAGCAAGCCCCACTGCAGCAAAGCTGTCCACAGCTGGACAAGCACCCAAGTTGGGTCACGTTAGGGATGACACAGCTTTGCAACTGCTTTGTCGCATGCTTGGTCATGCAAGGGATGATGCGGCTCTACGACCGCTCTGCAGCCAGGCCTGCCTTTACACCCGTACAGCCGTGAGGGTCTGAGTGTGCTTCCTCCCTTCTCCTGCCTGGGCTATTGGTGGGAGCAGGCCGCGCCCCCTACAGGCGGTAGCTCCTCCCTTAATGCAAGCCGGTGAATAGGAGTAGTCTTCTTCTTCTACTTTCTTTCTTCTTTTTTCTTTTCCTGCCTGGGCTCACTGCTGGGATGTGGGTACCTAGGCGTCTGAGAAGAGAGCTACGCAGCTACCCTGTCCTCAGCTTGTGTGGTGCGACCACAGGATTGAGCCTGGCTGCCGGGGAGGGCAGGGCGCAGCTAACCGGTCTGTGTGAAGCCTGTCACGCCTTGTGTGTGTTTGCCTGTGTGTTTGCCTGGCCTCAGCCTCAGCCTCAGCCTGTGTGTGTGTGTGTGTGTGTGTGTGTGTGTGGTGGCCTGCCTACAGGTGGGCGATTTTGGGCTGAGCATCAAGATGGCGGGCAACAAAACCCACGTCAGCGGGGTGAGACACGGCACGCCGCTGTACATGGCACCGGAGGTAAGCAAGCAGACCAGCCACATGCACACAACCCAATCAACCAGGTCAACCTATGACCACCCTAACCCCGCCACCTACTGGTGTGTGTGTGTGTGTGTGTGTGTGTTTTCACCGCTTTATACAGCGTCAGCTATGAAATAGCATACGTTTTGTTTTGTTAGTACTAATGTGGGCCATTTCACATTGAAAAATGAATCTGTGTATCTGGCAAACGGGAGTAACACTGCCACCCAACCCACCACCCCACCCTGGGCACCCCACCCAACACACCCACTGCCACTCTGCAGATCCTGCGCAGTGAGCGGGCAGCCAAGGCGGCGGATGTGTACGCCTTTGGGGTGATGGTCTGGGAGCTGCTGCACGGCCGCACAGCTTGGCAGCAGCTGATGCTCATGTAAGTGCCCGACCGCCCGCCCACCCGACCGCCCGCCCACCCGCCCGCCTGCCCGCCCGCACGCCCGCACGCACGCCCACCCACCCACCTTCCTGCCCGCTTGCTCCCTGCCCTTCACACTGACTAGCCTGCTGCCTGCCTGTGTACCTGCCCCTAGGACCGACCCCCACGCCCCCCCTCCCTGCCCTACAGTCCCTGCCCTGTCCCATGCACCTCCTACACTGGTGTGACACGCCCGGAGTGGCCAAGCCCATCACCCCACGCTGCACCCCCCCTCTCCCCTCCCTCTCACCCCCCACGCTTCTTCCACAGCCCTGCCCCCACAGCCCACCAAGCTCCAGCGCTGTACAGCCCCCTGCTGCCCTTCCCTCGCCATCGCCAGCCTCAGGCCCGCCCAGCACTGCCAGCGTGCCCTCAGCCGCTGCTACACAGCCAGGGCACAGCCAGTCCTGCCCTCCACCTGCCGCAAGCCCGGCCATTGGCTGTGACAGCAGCGCTGCACTGGGGGCCCCCCCAGCTGCACCCCCCTCAGGTATGCCAGGCAGCCAACCCTATGGGGCCCCAGGGCAGCCAACCCCTGAGGTCTGCCCACACAGCGCCAGCTCCAGCCCAGCCGTGCTCCATACTGCCCAGCCGGGGGCGGCAGGGGTGCGGGCTGTGCCGCCTGGCCCTAGCCTGGCCCTCACTGAGCTGTCCTGCCTGGCAGCGGCTTGCTTGGAGGAGGAGCCGGGCAGGAGGCCGCAGTTCGAAAGCATCCAGCAGCAGCTGGCACGCATTGTGGCGCTGGTGAGGGGGAGGGGGAGGGGGAGGGGGAGGGGGAGGGGGAGGGGGAGGGGGAGGGGGAGGGGGAGGGGAAGGCTTCCAGGCACCGGAGCAGGGCAGGGCGAGGGTAGAGGCGGTGAGGCAGGGTCAAAGCAGAGCAGGGCACAGGGCAGGGGTAGGGGTAGGGGTAGGGGTAGGGGTAGGGGTAGGGGTAGGGGTAGGGGTAGGGGTAGGGGTAGGGGTAGGGGTAGGGGCTTCGTCCCACCTGCCTTGATTGCCTTGTCGTGTGGTGTTGTATACAGGGCACATGTCTGCACGGTTGATAGTGTCGGCCGCACTGTTAGCCTCAAACAGCCATCTAGGTGCTGCTCAGCCATGTCAGCCCTTGTCTTGGACTCCCTGTGCCCCGCAGGCCTTCCAGGAGCTGGCCAGCAGTTAAGGAGTTTGACACTGGTGCCGACAGCCCTACGTCCAGCAGCCCTGCCAAGCTGTGACAGCCACCCCGGACACACCTCCATGTCAGGCCCTCTCAGCCAAGCATAGATGGACACAGTGACAGTGCCTCGACCTTCAGGGTCACGCCGGTCAGAGGTGGACGCTAACTCTCTAGTCTACCTCTGGCGTCTCCGACTCTCTAGTCTGACTCTCCAGTCTACCTCTACCTCTGACCTAGGAGGGTCGGCCGCTGACTCCCTAGTCTACCTCTGACCGAGAAGATCCTTGTCAGGCCCTCTCAGCCACAGCCACAACCACTCCCAGCTCGTGACAGATGGACTGTGTGACAGCAGCTGAACCTTCGGGGGGATACAGCCAGGCATTTGTAGACTCAGTCAACCATTACAACCACTACAGTACTAACCACTAGCAGTAGCTGCTAGCGCGTGTAGCCAGCACCACTGGAGCTCAGCTGACCTTAAGTACACTCAACAGACTCGGCTGCATCCCTTCAGCCGACGCACAAGAAGTATACGTTCACCCTTACCCAGCTACCCTTACCCAGCTACCCTTACCCAGCTACCCAGCCACCTCCACCCAGCCACCTCCACCCAGCCAACCAGGAGGAAGAAGAAGACTATGCCAGTACTCACCGGCATTTATAAAGGGAGGAGCTTCCGCCTGGAGGGGGCGCGGCCAGATCCCCACCATGAAGCAAGAGAAGAGACAACCCCCTACCCCCCACCCCTTGGGTGGCTTCGAGCCTGCCCCAGCCTGCCCCTGGTCCCAGCCTGCCAGGACTGAGTGAGGCCAGGCAGCACCCACGCTGCAGCAACTGCCCTGCACTGCTCGCTTGCTTGTGTTGGGCAGGTGGTCCCAGGGGCTTGTGTTGGGCAGGTGGTCCTCATGAACATGGCAGCATGTGGGTCAGGCAGGTGCCACTGGGGCGTGCTAAAGCTAGGCAGGCGGAGGAGTCACAAGCCGGGTGAGATTTCCTTAGAGCGAGCTTCTTAAAGTTTACCGGCACAGTGGCAGGTTATGTCCCTGCATGGCTTTGGGTACGGGCTGTCATGGCCGTGAGACCAGTTGCCTATGCCCACGAGATGCACGCCATGGGCTGATCACAAGCAATGGTGAGTGCCCATGAAGTAGAAGGGGGGTGTTGAGTGGCAGATGACGGGCATAAGGACGGATTATGTTCATGCATGGCATTGGGTAAAGGCGGTTAGACCGCCCTTCCCCTTGTTGGGACTGACTGCGATGAGAAAGAACATGACCAGCTCGCCGCGAGCTGGTACTCATAATAAAGGCATGCAAGCTCTGCTGACTGCATTGCTTTCTGATTGTTCCTGCAAGTTTAGGCTGCTGCCACAGATAAATATTTGGGCAGGGCACCCAAGGATCAATTGCCTTGCATCATCGACTACCCTCTCGATGCATCAAGTGCATGTACTAATGGCCCGCCTAAATCACATCATTCTCGCGCATGTTGCGAGGCTTACATATTGCTTAAGAGCACCAGTCATGGAAATCGCGAAAGAAATGCATGTCGCACACAGATATCAGCACGTGGCAGATGTCGCTGGGTACTCGAGCCAGAGGTCTGGTGGGAGCGAATGACATCAACACGACAGTGCGGACCTGAGCAAGCTATCCGGGGAGTCGTGTGGTACACTCTCAACAGAGTGATGCATGCACCATGGTCTGGAACACCTCCGTACGTCAGCAGCATCACGGCAGACGACGACAGCGATACCACCGGGTACATGTGCGAGAGACAACTCAAGGTCATTGCTGCGACGGATCGGAACGCGTCACGAAGGCCGCCTCCGCTAGGTCGATTGCCCGCCCCAGCGCCGCCGCTTTGTTGACTGTTTCCTCGTACTCGGACTCCGGCTGGCTATCCGCCACCAAACCCGCGCCGGCCTGCGCGCACGCAGCCAGCATGCATAGCCACTGTCGGAGCTGGTGCGGCCGCAGCCTCGTCTGGCAGCTGTGTCCTGACAGCTATAGGCAAAGGGAAGCTGTCTTACCTCCATGCCGGATGCGCGGCTGACAGTGTTGCTGGAGACGAGGCAGTTTTGGTGGTTGTGTGAAGCTGACAACCACAGAGCAGCTGGTTCATCAAAACAGCTGGTTTGTTCCTTGCCCTTAACAGCTGCTGCTGGCACAGCTGAGGCACTGCTGGCACAGCTGACGTGCTGCTGACACGCTGCTGCTGGGAGGGGGTAAAGAGGGCATAGTGTTGTGACATTCAGCAAGAAGGCCAAGGTCAGGGTCAGGGTCAGGGTCAGGGTCAGGGTCAGGGTCAGGGTCAGGGTCAGGGTCAGGGTCAGGGTCAGGGTCAGGGTCAGGGTCAGGGTCAGGGTCAGGGCCAAAGCCAGGGTCAGGGCCAGAATGAGGGTCACGGTGAGGGTCAAGGTGCCGTGGTCACCTGGAGATGCATGACCCACTCCCGCCTTGTGTGCTCAGTGGCGCTAGCCTCGCCCCGGCGGTACATGTACATGGTGTCATTCCCAGCCGTAGGCACCACCATGGTGCGGAGCCCCAGGGCCATGTCCATGGAACCTGCACGGACATTGGGCACAGCTTTGCAAGCAGCTTTAACCCCAGGTCTTCCCAGGTTCAGCATTGGGTATGGATTGCCTAGTGCATTGATCAGAGCGGAGTTGGTCCTGGCATGGAAGTTTTGCTGGGTGTGGGATACAAACCCTGGATATGGAAGCAAGGGTAAGAGGCACGGGTAGGGGACACACCTCCGCACTTAAACCCTGCATGCAGCCATCCACCCTCTGCTCCCTCCCCTCCCCTACACCACGTCATCTTCCCCATCAGGCCCCCTCAACCACAACCACTTGATGGAGCCGTAGCATGCCCCAACCCCTCAGGCACCCCCTGCCCTCCGGTACACATACACAGTCAAGCACCAAGCTCAGGGCAGGCTAGCTGTGCCACATCTCCCCAGTCACTGAGTCTTGGTCTTGGCCATGAGCTCAGGCGCGCACAGGGGTTGCAGATCTGTACAGCCAACCCTGGCAGTAGCAAAAGCCACAGTATAGCTTTTGAAAACAGTTGATGCTGATGATCAGGTTAGAATGGTGATGGCTTGCGCTACTTAAGCCGTCAGCTGTCAGGCTGCTGGGCAAAGAGCTGCCAGGGGCTGGTAGCATGCACTGCAGCCATCCAAGCTGGCGGCGTTGCGTCGTAAAGCAGCAGCAATATGAACGCCCCAGCAAACCCTGGAAACCCCCATTTCCACACGTTGAACAGCAGCCCCACCCTACCTTTGCAAACACCATCACGTTATATTGTGTGACACATACATACACACACAAACACTAGCGCCTGCATCAGGGTATGGCTCTGGCCCCTGACATCTCCAGCCAGCGGCGATACAAGCGCCCCCCAGGCCTGGCCCGGCAGAGGTGTCTATCTGCCTGCCTGTGCCCCTGCTGACCTGTGAAGGACACGTGGCCGATGCCTCCGCCATAGGGGCCACGGCGGTGCACCTCTAGCTCGTCAATGATCTGCATGGCCCGCACCTGACAGGGCCACAGGGGCAGCAGGCAGAGCGTGACCATCTCCATCACGACCACTGCCACCATGACCATCACGACAGGGGCGGCTGGCAGAGCGTGGTCAACACCATCATAACCATTCTGGTGGCTGTCGTGACCAACACCATCATGAGTACTGCCATCGTGACCACCACCATCATGACCATCACAAAAGGGAGGTGGAGGTGGGTGTCATACAGGAAGGCAGGGCAAGGGTGGCGGGGATGCAAGCAGGCCACCATCACCAGCATGACCGACACGAAGCGGCAAGACTATGGGTGAAGTGCAGCGGCTACGGTGGGGGAAGGCAGGTGGGCAGGAAGAATGAGGGTGTGAGGAAGACTGAACATTTTGCCGGTCACACTAGAGCCAGTCACACTAAGACAACAGGGAGGTTGGGGCCCCGGCTGATGCCGAGTCCACCTACGACCTGCTCTAAGAGCCCTGACACCTACTACCTGTTCTAAGAGCCCTGTTCAACAGAGGATGCAGCGGCTGCTGCCTCCCGTGCTTCATCATGCTGCTGCCACGCTACCTCATCGTCTGCACAGCAGCTGAGACTGCTTTGCTTAGGTTTGCCCACCCAGCCCAACGCAGCCGTGGCAGTGGGCTAGGAGCAGGCCCAGGACCAGGAGTGTGAGGGGTGTGAGGGTGTGTGAGAGGGGTGTGAGGGGTGAGTGAGGGGCGTGTCCCTGACCACCTTGGGTGCTCCAGACACAGTGCCAGCTGGCAGCGCTGCCCTCAGTGCGTCCCAGGCATCAAGGTGCGGCAGCAGGGTGCCGGTGACAGTGGAGGAGATGTGCATCACATGGCTGTACCGCTCCACCTCCATCAGCTTCTCCACCACCACGCTGCCATTCACTGCCACCTGCAAATGGCAGCAACCAAGCAGGTCAGTGCCAAGTGGGGCGGCCAGGTCAGGATAGGGAGGGGCGGGGGCAGGGGAAGGCAGAGGCTAGCAGTTTGGCAGAAGGAGGGGTTTAAGTTTATGAGCATTTTGTCATGGCTGGACGGGGTGGGTATGGGTGTATGATTGCTGAGATGGTTGCTGAAGCCATGCTGGTTGCTCCATGCTGGTTGCGCCATGCAAATGTTTTTATTTGTGCGCTGTGCTACACCACACTGTGCATTTTCAAGGCACAGCCTATAGCCTGGAGCGGCGGACCTTGCCCACGTCATTGCGTCCAAGGTCCACCAGCATGACGTGCTCAGCGCACTCCTTGCCGTCAGCCAGCAGCTCCTTCTCCAGGGCAAGGTCCTCCTGCTCGGCCCCATGTACACCCCACCACCAGCAAACCCAATGACACCCAGACAGCCGCTGCAGGCCTATGCTCATCAGCTTGCAATCCCCCTCCCCCTCCCCCTCCCCCTCCCCCTCCCCCTCCCCCCTCCCCCTCCCCCTCCCCCTCCCCCTCCCCCTCCCCCTCCCCCTCCCCCTCCCCCTCCCCCTCCCCCTCCCCCTCCCCCTCCCCCTCCCCCTTCTCCCTCGCACGCAGGCTGGGTCAACATTCCCACCCTGGCGTTGACATGCCCAGTCAGTACTGGCTAGCCACCCTGTCCCAGTCGATTGTCTGCCCTGGCTTGCCCCAGACTGACAGCCAACAAGGAGGACGGAGTGGCTGACTCTTGTATGAGCTGGCCACCGCCCTGCACAGCCCTACCCCAGCCTGCCTGGACAGCAAGGGGGGTGGGGGGAGGGTCTTGAGCCCCCGCTCCCTCTTCCCTCCCCCCACCAGCGTGTCAGGCAGGAGGCAGGTGGTACATGTCACACAGAGTGTCACACCTTTGGGATCCACAGCAGGTAGGGGAGTGACCCCCTGTGTGTGCATGTGTGACCGGCAGAGACGCACCTCCTGCGTAGCGCCGCGCCTGCGGGTGCCTGCCAGAGGCCGGTTGGTCACGGTGCGGCGGCCGTCCACTCGACAGAGAATCTCCGGGGAACTGCTGACGATGATGCAGCCACGAGCCTGAAGGGGTGGGGGCGCAGGGGTGTTGGGGGAGGGGTGCTGGGAGGGGTGGTGGGACAACTACAGGACTGGGGGACAACTACAGGACAAGGTCAGGGGGGGCCCAAGGGGGGGCAGGAGGGGCAGCAGAAGGGCAAGGGGAGGGATGGGCAGATGGGTGGGGAGAGGGGTGGGGAGGGGAGGGGGGTGGGCGTCTTGCATCGTCCTGCTACTCTGCCACTGCCCTATAATTATACATAGTTACACATGAGTGTAGAGGTCAACATATACAACTACATACATGGACTAGCACAGGACCAGGAGGACCCAAGGGGGGGCGAGGGGTAGGGTTAAGCAGCCAGGGCTCAGTAGGCTAGGGGCACTGGGGCAGTGGGCAGGGGCAGGGGCAGGGGAGCAGTTATGTAGTCACCCAGCGGGGCAGAGGGTGGAGGCCAATCAGGCAGTGGGGCAAGGCCAAGGGGCGAGGGGCAGGGGCGGCAGGGCAGTTGGTAGGGTGAGCACCTGCATGTACACCATGTAAGGCGAGGGGTTCACTACTCGCAGCGCGCGATACACCTCGAACGGCTCCGCGAAAGTGCGTCGTTCGAAGCGCTGAGAAAGCACCAGCTGGAAGATGTCGCCTGCGGCAATGTGCTCCTTGGTCTCCTGGACCGCGGCAAGGAACTCCTCCTGCGCACAAGGTCGCCCGGAACACAGGGAACGGTACTGAGCGGTTCGACTACCGCGTACCAGCTCAACCCGTGTTGTCGCATCGCGCTATTTCCCGGCATGTCTCGAGACGCGTTGTTCCAAGGCACGCCTCACCTTCGTGACGTTACTCTTCCCCGGTGATGCCGGCCGCTGACCAAGCGATAGCCCGACCTGCCCAGAACTCATCGCAGGCGGCGGACTGGTGAGCAGTCCGGCTAAGTGCCGCAACCGCGTCGCGCCTGCGTGATACGCTGCACGGAGGCTGTCTTCTGATGCGATGTCCTGCGCAAGCAACACACACGCAGCAGCGCAAGACACAGCCGTGACCGGCGATGGCGACTGAAACAAAGCGGCTCCTGCAGTGGAGAGACAGTGGCAGTTGATACAGCTGGAGGAGCAACAGCAAGGAGCACACAATGAGGGTGGATGATGGCCGGTTGGTCATGGTGTGGTGCTAACGTTGGTGGCGCCCATAACGGGCTATGACTCCCCAATGTTCCAAATCTTCCTTTGTCAGCATGCATCACACATAACACTGACCGCTTCCTGCAGGTGCACCCAGCTGATGGCATACACGATCTTGGTCGCCTGGTCAAACACAACGACCTCATTGTAGAGTGAGAGGTGCATGTCTGGCAGGTTGCGGTCGTCAACTGGGGCGGTGTCAAATGGCAGCTTGCCTGCAGCTCAGCAGCCCCAACCACTCACTGAGTTTGAGTAAGGTGTGACACGCAGCCAAAGTGTGATGTAAGATTAAGGCTTGCTGTAAGATTAAATGCAACATGCCAAACATGTTCGACCGGCAGGGACAGCAGGGTTAGGGAACATCAGAGCTGTGCTTGCATGCTGTGCCATGCGCCTCAGCTGGCCCCTGCCCTCCAGCATGCTGCCAGAACTAATTGCCTGCTGCACACAAAGGATGGAAAGGCAGGGGAGCATAAAGCCCGACTGTATGGCCGTGCCCTGTAACCCCAAACCTCCTGACCCTGCCTGCCCCCTGTCTTCCTACCCCCTGCCTTACCCCTGCTTCCCCCCCGCCTGCCCCCTGCCTTCCCCCCCCCTGCCCCCTGCCTGCCCCTTGCTTGGCCCCTTCCAGGCTCTGGATGTCCCCCCGCTGCCTCTTGCCTCCAGCCCCCTGCCTAGCCCTCCACTGCGCCTTGCCTGAGTAGACGTAGCGCACGGTGTCATACCCGGCATAGCCCACCCAGCCGCCGGTGAACACAGAAGGCACCCCTTCCAGGAGGGCAGGCCGCCAGTTGCGGCTGAGGGCCTCTGGCACCTGGGAGGAGGGTGGGGCAGGTGGTGGGTGGGCTAGGCAGGGTCACCTTTTGTCCTTTTTCACTCTTGCCTGATGAATAGGCTTTTTTTAGCCAATAGGTAGGTGGTGGGTAGGCTGGGTTTTTTTTCTCAATTTGCTGATATAGTATCATTTTGTAGCCACTGACTATTGCTTGGCACCCTTGACACTCTACCTTTGCCTCGCTTCGTGGCCTTCCCTTCCCTCTCCCCACTTCTCCTTCTCCCCCGCCACCTTGCGCCCTCCTACTCTAGCCTGCCCCTGAGTCCTAGCTTACACGCGGATGAGCCATGCGCAGCTCACCCCTCTTCCTTATCCCACAGCCCCTCCATCACCCAGCAGGCCAGGCCTGAAGCGTCTGGCTCAACCTGCCTGGATCTAACCTGCCTACCCTGCCTGACCTGCCCAGACTGAGTAAACCGCCTGGGTTGCCTAGCTTGGCTCCACCTGCCTGCCCTGTCAGGCCTGCCCAGGTTGCCTGGCCCGCCTGGCCCCGCCCCCCTCATGGCGTCACCCACCTGCATGGGGTCTGCCTCAGTGGACACCTGCCTGCTGCCCCGCTCATGGTCCAGCACCACCACCTGGTTCTGGGTGGCCACCACCTCTAGGGCCGGCATGGCGCCCACAAAGCTGTACCTGCAGCCTCATGCAGGGTCACACACGGGACAAGGCTGGCTGCAGGGGCAAGGCTGTGGTCGCGCCAACGGCAATCAGTGTGGGGTCACACCAGTGTTTTTGTTTTTGTTTTGCCCTGATGCATGATCTATAGCTCAAAGTGACATGGCATAGGTTCATGCCCTTGAATTTATAGCTAAACCTTACTTCAAAACTTCGCTCAAGTGAATAAGTTAGCGAGAACTACGCTAAACTACGCTAAACCGCAGGTTAGAGGCAATTTTTCAGAGCGCGGTGCGAGGCAGTGCAGCTCGCAAAGCGGCCATTCATAGCGCAAGACAACCCCTAAGATATGGCATTTATAGCATTTTATGGCATTTATAGCAAAAAATCAAGACACTGGGTCACACCCAATGGTCAGGGTCATGCTTGTGCTGTGGTTGTGATCGTACTTACGGCAGTGAGCGTGGTGCAAGGCTGGCTGCAGGGGCAAGGCTGTGGTCGCGCTTACGGCACTCAGTGTGTGGTCATGGTGGTGTGCGATTGCCAGGTGTCCACCAAGCTAAGGAGCCAGCGGCACAGCCGGCAGGAGGTAGCATGCAACTGGTAGCAACTGGTAGCCATTGGTGGTCGGCTGGAGGACTGGTAGCAACAGGATGATCCATGGCTAGCAAGCCTGCTATTTGGCTACAACGACTTGTAGGACCAGCATGGTCCATGGCTTGTGCAAGCCTGCTAGCTGGCTCTGACTGATGACGACCTCAACAAACATGCCGAGGGTGGCAAGCGTTGACAGCAGCAGCAACACCAGCACCAACCTATACACCAGCAGTCCTTCCTGCAGCAGGTGTGAAAGGGTGACAGCAGCTGTGGTGGTTGTGATGGCTGCCGCAGGAGCAGCAGCGGGACCAGTGGCCCATGGCTTGAGCGGTTGCTACAGCCTGCCTGCCGCTCCCACCTGCCCTGCTGATCGCCGTTGACCACGCTCTCCAACAGGAAGGAGGGGGCGGCCTGCTCCCCCTCACGCACCAGGCAGCGGTAGGCCATCACCGGGGTCAGCTGGTCGCTGAAGAGGCGCTGCACCAGGGGCACCAGGTTGGCCCCGCAGCTAGCGGCGCGCAGGAACAGGTCCAGGTCGGTGGGGCTGCCTGAGGGCCAGGGGAAGACCGGGGTCAGGGGCAGGGCAGGTGAGGGGGAAGGGGAGGGGCAGGGGTGGGGTGGGGCTGGGGTGGGGTGGGGCAGCGGCTTGGGGGTAGGGCAGGGGTTGGGTGGGGTGGGGCAGGCATGGGGTGGGGCTGGGCCGCGGCTGAAGAAGGGGCAGGGGTGTGGGTGACCGCAGCGGAGTGTGGAGGGTAGGGGGAGGAGCTGAGGAAGGTCTAGGGTGTTGGGGTAGGTGGCAGGTGGCAGGGCTGCAGCTGGAAGGCATGATGCAGCAGTGCTGGCAAGCACAAGCATGTGGAGCATGCAGGCAGGGCTGCGCACTAGGGCTGCGCACTGGAGGGAGAGCAGCAGGCGGCTGGTGGACAGCAGCAGGCAACAGCTAGGGAGCTGTCACAGCGCTGGCTGTTGGCTCTGACCATTGGTGCTGTCAGGAGCTTTCTGAGCCATACCTCACTTTGAGTAACCCCTGAACTTCTCAACCCTATCTGCTGCTTACACCTATAAACTTTACTCTTCTCTCACACTCTAGCTATCCTTTACGCATGCAGCTATGCGCTGCTTCTGCTGCTCCTGCTGCTCCTGCTGCTCTTCCTGCTCCTGCTGCTGCTCACCATGTCACATTCCCAGTAATTAGGAAGCCTGGCCTCTTATGCTGTTGTCAGTCCTCACCTGTAGGGCCAGCTGCCTGTAGGTTGAGAGGAATGCCTTGTGGGTGGGCCCCAACTGAGGCTGTGTGTTGGCTCGCTGCGCCAGCCTGGCTGTGGGATTGCGGTGCTGCAGACGCATATCAAAGGGCACTGCGTAGGGAGCTGGGTGTGGCACTGGCTGCCATGGCTGTTGCTGCAGCTGGTTGCCTCTTGCACACCTGGCGGTGTGACTACCGGCCTGTCGGGTGCAGCAACGCGGCAGACTGCGAATGCACAGCGATAGGAACATGTGAGCACGGGCATGCAGTGGGCAGCCATGCCGAACCGCTCCACCTGCCACGCCTGGCTCAACGAGCTTCTGTGCAGGTACCACATACTACGAGCAGGAGCACGGGTCAACACTCGTGTCTACAGAATTGCGAGATGGGTGCGACTACCTCACCGTCCCCAGGCGGGATGCTTGCTGTGGACCTTTGATGCACGTTTGGAAGGAGGATTGCCTGGGATGCGCCGGGATGAGCTTGCCAAGGCCTGATGCGGCAGCCATGGCGACCGCAGCACTCGGGGGCAGGAGGAACCCGCAAGGCTACGGGCGGCGTATATTTGGCAATCACACCCGTTAGCATTAGATATGGATGCATTAAGGGTAAGGGACACAATTGCTATGATACGACAAGCATCAGTGAGCTATATTCGACCAAATCTTGTGTGGACGTACTGCTATACGAATGCATGCAAGCTGGCCCATTAGTAAATGCATGGATCGCTGAACCGTAGCCCGAGTTGGGCCGTGCTGATTGACCAGCTTGCTCTACATGTTGCCTAGCAATGTCATCACCGGTATAGGTCGATTTGACCGAACATGTGGGTTCGTCAAAGCTTGTGGGCTTTTCTGACGTGAGTGCTGAAAGCTCCAAGCGCGTCAGACCCGACACAATCTTCAACAAATGTCTCCCAACCCGTAGGGTACGGGCATGCGAAGCTGCTTATGTGCAGCTGTCGTTGCCAGCCCAAAACATCAGCGGTGACGCGCTTTACACAAGCTGGTGAGAATGCTTTGAAGGAACTACCCCTCACCCAACTTGTCCACCCTACACATGCACTGCACTGTACGCTGCCTCCCCGCCTGCCAGTGGTTGGTATGGCCTCAGCTATCAGATCACCTGCAAGCAAATGGTCAGCACGTTCGTGTCCCTGAGCAAGGTAGGCAGACTCCGCTGCCACAGCCTGTTTGGATGGTGCAGTAAACATGGCCAACATGGCAACATCAAGCACGCTAAGGCATTTCAAGAGCTCTGCTGGATTGTGCAAGCCTTGGGCAAGCAGCTGACAGGCTGTCTCCAGGGTTGGCCTCAGGCCACCCCTGCACCGCCAACTGCTAGGACACCTTGAGCCAGCAAGACCCCCAACTCCATGCTGCTGCTGCTGCTGCTGCTGCTGCTGCTGCTGCTGCCCGCAGGCCTGCGGGGTGGAGCCAGGCAGCCTGAGCGCCTGCCCAGTGGCACCGGGCTATGAGGCCCTCTCCTGCAATGCCAGCAACTGGTGGTCAGTGCCAGCACCACACAGGCCAGCCTCAGCACCACATGCATTGGAGACCCGACCAGCCCGTCCACTGGGCCCCCCACCAGGCCCCCGACAGCAGCAGGGCAGACCCCCTTGCCAGGGCAAGGCAGACCCAGGCTCAGGCCCCCACCACTGCGCGTGGAGAGGGGCCAGGGGCACAGGGGCTGCAGGTCTGATGGGCCATAGGGGCCACTTGAGGGGTCAACTGACGCATTAGGGGCTAACCAACTCCTGAGGGTTAAACTGACACCACCAACAGTGTCCGGGCTGTAGCCCGCTCACCAGGGGCACAGGGATTGCAGTCCTTAAGGGTCATTGGTCCCTGGAGAGGCCAACTGGCGCTTTGGGGGCTGCATGATGGCATGGCCTGTGCAGCCCCTGTACTGCATCTCTGGCATGCCTCCCCCATGGCCTGTCCATGCCCCTGGCCCTGTCTCGCTCCACTACCCCTGGCCGTGTTCTGCCCTGACCCTGACCTGCCCTGCCCAGCTCGGGATCCAGCTTCCAGACCAACAGCAGCCCGCTGTGCCTGGTCATACGAGCCCAGCCAGCCACCTCCACCATCTGTGACGTGTCAGCCACAGGTGGGGTCCACCCCCAACCCCCTCAGCTCCTGCTGCACCTCTCTGGGAGCAGGCTGGTTGCTGCTGCTGCTGCTGCGCCTCACCACAGCCCACCCCAACCTGTCCTACTCTCCCCACACCCCTCACACTAAGCGACCACCCTCACTTAAAGTCATTGGTGTCAGGCGGGTTGAGGAGCTACATGTGTACCGAATCCTGGATCACCTCACTCCTTCCTCCACATCACTCTACTCACTCCCTGCCTAACTCCCTCCAGCCAGCTTGGCCTTGGCTGGGCTCTGCCTAACCCTAACCCTTGTCCGAGCTGGCGAGCTCACCCTAACCCTGACCCTACCCAGCCATCTGTGCACCAGCCACATCAACAGACGGGGGTATGATCCGCCACTACATCTTCCCAGGGGTCTCACCCCTTGCAGCCATCAGTGAAGGGGGCCAACCAGCCCCTTCATCTGCCCAGGGCCCATGCAGGGGCTGCTGGGTCCAGAGTAGGAGGGGTCGGGAGTGAGGGGACCTGGCACCATCATCAGCACCGCCTCAGCAAGGGGCCCACAGCAGCCCCCTGATGCACCAGGGACCCACCACCCTACCAGGCTGAGGGATGCAACAGGGTCAACCTGCACCCACCACCCAGCCCACCATGCCCGTGCTGCTGCTGCTGCTGCTGCTGCTGCTGCTCTCCCCTTGGCTGCAGTGGAGACGGCCTTCATCAGCCCCATTGAGGGGGCTGGCACCCGCCCCTCTGACCCAGGAGGCTGGCCTGTCTGGCAGATCCTCACGGTCACTGGGGCAGCCGCCACATGTTTGCTGCTGGTGCTGGGAGCAGTGCTGCTGCTCATATGCTGCAGGTGGGCAGGGCAGGGGGTGGACAAATGGGCAGGGGGTGAATGACGAACTTAAGCAGGGCCCTCACACAGTCTCACACAGTCTCACACAGTCTCACACAGTCTCACACATCTCAACCTAGTGGTTTCACAGCTTTTCTTTGCGCGGAGTCTGCAGCCACGCCATGTTTGGCTAATGCAATGATGATGATGACGATGATGATGCAAGCTGTCCTTTCATATCACCTCACGCATGTTACTCATTGCATGCTGGGGCACCACTCTAGTCACGCCCTGGGCGGCATCCTGGCTGCCTTGTGCCCAGTATGGCCCAGCCTCCCTATTCCAGCGCATGTCAGCCGCAGTCCACAATGCTGCGACACTGCAATGGCCACAGCTTGGCACGCCACCAGCTGCACCCACCACCTGACCCTGCACCACCCAAACCCTGCACCGGGTTGTGGTTAGGATTGTGGTGCAGGGGCAGCTCACCAGCTCCACCCGCTGCACCACCCACCACCTGCCCTCGGCCCTGTACCACCCAGCCCACAGCTGCTGAGCTGCCCCTGCACCACCCACCCCCCTGGCCCTGCACCACCCACCACCTACCCCGGCCCCTGCACCACCCAGCCCCCTGCACCACCTGCCTCACCACGCAGGCGACGCACCAACTCTGTTGCCTCATACCCCAGCAGCAAGCCAGCTGGCCCCGCTGCTCCCAGCCCCTCTCCCCTGCACCCCTTCGCAGGCCTGAGCGCCTTGACCCCAACAGTGGGGTCTTACCCCATGTCTGCCCCAGCTGCCTATGCCCCCATGTACCCTCACCAGCCGGGGGGCGCGTACCAGCCCCAGCCCACCCCTCCCGCAATGTCCTCCTCCATCGTCTACCCTCCCGCTTACTTCCTGCTGCAGCAACCCCGGGGGGCGGGGGCAGGCTGAGGGCAGCGGGGGCTGGGCAGGCTACGCTAGGCTACCCTCGAGGACAATAAGGGCATTTGTCCCATTCCTTCTTTAAGCATTCCTTGCCTGCCTTGTTCTAGATGAGATAGCAAGACAGCCTTGTTTCCTTTGTATTGTTACAGTGTTTTGATTCTCGATTGCTGTCATTTGGCTGATGCTGGCCCTGGCAAGACGGGGTGGCTGGACGGGCTTACAGCAGGTTGCTGGGGCTGCACCCGCCTTCACCAGTCTTGAAATGAAGAAGACCTCCTGCATGCATGGGCCAAGGTGGCCACTGGCCGGGAGCAAGGCTGAATGCCTGCCCGCAGCCTGGCCTGCTTGGCAGCCTTCTCCTCTGAAGGGTTCAGAACAGTCGTGACAGTCCTCTGAAAAGCCAGCTGTTCCCTGATGGACCTCGTGGCAGCGCACTCAGTAACGAAATGTCCAGCATCATCAACCACCGCAAACACTGTCACATCATACTATACATCGGATAGGTGGCTTACACCGCTTAAGCCGTCAGCCGTTAGGCTGCTTGGCCGCCCTCCCCCTCTAGGGGTTCGGGACTTTCTGTACCGCACTTCAAAGCAAGGTGCACAAACAAAGGTGCACATGGGCTCAACATGAAGTCATGCAAGTTCTCATTACTGTCCTGGAAAGTCATGGCAAACTCCGTACTACTACATAGTACTACTACATCACACTACTGCCCCCACTGATACTACAGCACAGGGGTCAGGTTCTATGAGGTATGAGGTACAATGGGGGTATGAGGTACAATGGGGGCAGCATGTATGTAGGCTTGCACCACCATGCTGCCTGCTCGTTCCTTCCATCCCATTCCTCCTTCACTCCTTACTTCTTGCTTCGCCTGCCTTCCTTGCCTACCTCATAGAGAAAACAGCAAGACACCTGGCGTTCTTTGTAAAGTTTTCAAGTACTGCCTGGTTAGTCCTCGCTTGCTGTCGATTCGCTGTTGCTGCCCTAGGAGGCCGGACGGGCTATCAACAGGTTGCTGAGGCTGCACCCGCCTTCACGGGTTCCGAGATGAGGAGGACCATCTTCTGTGCATGGGCTCAGGTCGCTAGTGACATGGGCCAATCACTGCCTGCAGCTTGGCTTTCGGATGAAGACGATGGCTTGCACCGCTTCAGCCGTCAGACAAGGCATGTTATGCACGGCCGGCACGTTAGGATGTTTAGCATCACCAATCACCACACACTGATACTAAATGTTTGCCATGCCAACTCTGTAGCTGTAGCCCTGTCACACAGGTCAGGCAATAGTGTAGGAACATAGCTCCACACAGACAAACCACCACCCCTAGTGAGGGGACGTTGGTGCTTGTTGCCCGCTGGGCTGTTGAGGAGGTGCTGACCCCTGGTGCAACTTGCCAATGCGTGCGGCAAGCAGCGGCTAGCCATGTGCCAGAACTGTGTGCCATGACTGTGAGGCCGGGAGGAAGCGTGTGGCTTCAACACCTTCAGACAGAATGATTAGTATGTCCTGCAGTGGGTGGGTCTGTGCTGAACCTGGAAGGCTGCAGTGATTTGCAGGCAGCCACTCACCAGGAAGGGCTCAAGATCTGCCATTGTGTTTATGCTCTTCCCCAGGAAGGTTGTTTGACCGCACGCATCGCTGACACTCGCTTTTGTCCAATCAATAAAGGACTCCAGCTCTGCGCCCCTTGTAATGGTGTACTGGATAGGTGTGCACCAAGGCAGCTTCGCACCCAGGGAATGCTGCTTGCACTCCGCATAGGCCACCACCTGACCCCAGCAGCCCAGTGTGAAGTCCTTCTTGTCTTTCCCCTTGTTCAAGTCCACATACACCCGCCAGCCTGCCCCTGCTGTGTAGACTGGCTCCGAGGCGATCTTGGCTGTCAGGTCCTTGCTGGCTATCAAGTTGGCCAGCCTCTGCCTTGGGACGTCCCAGCAGATGGTGGTGCGGCGCATCAGCTCAGTGGGGTCAAGCTGTGTGCGGGGCGATGCAGCCCAAGCTGCTGGTCCCTTGTTTTTGTCTAGCACTCCTGTCATATCCGTAGCACAGCTGGCGGCCACGGCTACCTTGGCTGTTGCTGCTCCAGGGATTTGGAACCATGCCAGTGCAGGCAGTCGGCCTTGGGCATAGGCTGCGCGGGCAGGCAGGGAAGCAGGCAATGATGCAGGGGGCCTTCAAGCTTGAATGTGCTATGCGCCATGAGCTATGCAGCAATGCCATGCAGTGACCTGATCCATTCAATCTCCATACCCCTGTAACCCAGATTGCCTCCCTCAATAACCTTTAGTTCAGCTTCCTTTCTGTGACATACCTCTGGAGCTCGACTTCCATCCAACCAAGCATCCTGCCACCTCAATGGTACAACTACTACTACTTACCTACTACTGGCTGGTCTCCACCTGAGCCTGCCCTCCTCAGCGTTACTCTTACCCATGCAATGACCCTTTCATGCAATGACCTTCCAAGTCGGGGCTTCCCTAGCTCCTTTCCCCTTGCACCCCAATCCCCTTTCCCCTTCCCTCAGTGGCCTGCTCAGTGGCACACCCGCCACTAACTACTGCTGCCACTCACCTGGGCTCAGGTGTTGCACCCGTACCAGACAGGACAGCTGCTGCTGCTGCTCTGTTGAGCAAGTCTGACCTCTTGGCCCAGCCATCCACAGGCTCAGCAGCTCCACCACGCTGTTCTCACTGTCCACCGTCAGCTCATCGCTGGCCGCCCAGCGCAATACTGCTGTGACAGGCAGCTGCAAGAAGTAGTCCCGGAGCTGGGCGCTGGTAATGACGGCGTGGACGTCTCCGTACAGGTGCAGGAGCAAGGGCAGGGGACTAGGCGCGGGTGACAAGCCAGCCACCAGGCTGTGGACTCGGTCCAGCCATTTATCGTGTTCAGGCTGCAGGCTACTGAGGTCTGGCAGGGTCTGCAGCACCAGCGGCAGCTGAGTAGCTGGCAGCTGCGATGCTGGCAGAGCTGACAAGTGCAGGAGACAGCAGCGAGTCAGCGAAGAGAAGGCCCACCGCTCAGCCACGCGGCACACCTGCATAGGCAGTGGAGGTGGACACACCCTCAAGTGGCGGGAGTCAGGTTGGGGCTGTGGCTCCGCACAGCTTGTATCTTGTGGTATAGGTGTCATACTTACCCTTGCCAACGATAGGGCATCCTGTTGCTCGTTTACAAGCCGGCCCTCATACATGCAGCGCAAGACATGACACGCCACATCGCACTCAGCCGGGCTGTCGAACGTTTCGTCCCAGCAAGGCAGCGATGTCGGGAGATGCACCTGTCGCTTGAATCGGTAGTATTGGGTGGGTAGACTACGTAAGCGGAGCAGAGCGATGGAGCAGAGCGAGCAAGCGTTCTATCATGTCCTTACCAGTCTCCGCTCGCACAGAACCGCGGCGTCTGGCGGCTTGTTCCCGGACCAACGAAGAACCCTAGCCTTGAAATATTCGCTGTTGGCAGCCAGGACGACTCGATGCACGTGGAGAGTGGTGTGCCAGGGTGCCGACCATAGCCGCAGCCTCGCATCCGCCAGGGTCGCGTCTTTCCACAGCCAGGCAAAGCAGGGCCGCTGGGTTATCAGGTCTTGCGCCATTGCTGAAGTGCGCTTCCCATTACCGCGAACGCTGCACGGGGTGTTTCACGGTAATCCACACCGTCACACTGAACTGAACCTCTGTAACTTCTTTTCACCCTGCCAGGAGCGGCAAAGGATCGGCAACAGCAGCACTAGCAGCAGTACCAGAGCAATAGCATCAGCACACTAGTAACTGCCATCCTAGTTGGTGTCAGGCATTGGTACGAGCTCTGGTGAGGTGAGGCAGCTGCACGGGCTGTCTACTGCCCTCTCCCGGACTGGGCCGCCTCCCGCACCCCAAGCCATCTGCCGTGCCCACCACTGCGCAGCCCATACTCCCAGACGACCCTCCAGCCACTCCTCGTCACTCCCTGGCGCAGCTTGCTGAGCCCGGCTGACCTGCCTCAGGCCTGAGGGTAACGTTACCCTCCCCATTGCGGCTGAGCTGCTGAGGGGGGGCGCCTGGCACCAGGGGCAATGAGGGAGACAGGCACAGCAGGAGCAGGCACAGAGGGAGACAGTGCACTGCTCAACCTGCACCAGCTGCTGCAACCTTTCTTACACCTTCCAACCTGGTGCTGCCTGCAATAGAGTTGTCTGGGCAGCCAGCCAGCCCCTGCTGTGCAATTCAATGTGTGGTTCAATGGCCTTCACAACATCAACACTAAACTAGCACGACAGTTCCAGCCCATTGCCGCCTGTTGCCCAGTTCAGCCCAATGGCAGGAGTGGCTTAATGGGCTGCGCCCCTCACAGCAGTTGGCAGCAGGTGCTGCTGCAGCTCAGGGAGCCGCTCGCAACCGCTCGCCACGCAAGTGCAGAGCAGGCGACAAGAAGGGACCAAACACACCCTGCCAAGCAAGTTGCCCTCACGCACCAACGGCTCGTCTGGGCACACACGACCATGGGCAATCCGCTTCAAAGTAGCTTGTGCACAAAGCGGTGGGCACAGTTCAACCATGCCCCTCTCCCTGTCCCATGCTACTATGTCCATGTCACTCCGGCTCTCCATTGTATGTCGCTTCCTGTCCTGTCATGTCACTCCGTCACTCTGTCCCATGTCACTCCCTACCACTGGCCATCCGATCACACACACATCTCAAGGCCACAGGTACCCCTACGCTGCCCCTCACCATGCAACACAAGAAAGGCCTAGCCTTGTGTGCTGCACTCAATCTCAATTCCAGCTCCGGGCAGTCTGCCCATTGCCCTGACCACTGCTGCAGCCACGGGATGTGCTGCTCCCTGCTCCCTGGTCGCTGACTACTCCAGGCTGCTGCCGATTGGTTTCGGCATCTGGGAGGCACTCAGTACCTCCTCTTGACCAGTGGGGAACGCACTGCTCGCGGCTGGCCTCCAGGCTGGCATGCTGGTGTGCACCCACTGCCTACCTGCCTGCCTGTTGCCTAGATAGGGCAGCCGCGGCAGACTGGGCAAACGGGGCAGCCCTCACAGCAGCATGGCCGGCAGCAGCTGACCCAGCACCCCCGGGGGGCCCCCTGAGTATTGTCCCTGCCCCATGCCCACCAGCCGCCAAGTTTCCAATGGTCAGACCTGCTGGTGTGATATATACCAGCCTCTTGTTGTACCGCTGCCTGCGCCCGCCCCTACCCCCTGACCCCTTTGGCCCCCACCCCTCATTCCTCACCCATGATCTCCTGAACACCTCAGATCTGCTGGTGTGATGGCAGCGGTGGGCCCTCCCACCTAGACATCACCCTACCCCTGCCAGGTCGTATGCTGGCGCCCTAGCAGCGTCCCCCTGCCAAACTTCCTATCCAACCCCTGCCTGCGCCCGACCCTACTCCTTGCCCTCTCACCCCTTGCCCCTCACCCCTCATTTGTAAACACCGCCTCCCCTCCCCAAAAGAGATCATCAAAACTTGACCGCCTTGACACCGGCTGCATCCTTGACGTCCTTGTTCCACTCCGTGCCCATCAGGGGGTCGGGCGAGTTTGCAAACAGGCCGCTGGCTCCCTTCCACTCCCCCACCCCCAGTGAGTAGCCCCAGTCGCACTGCGTCTCTATCTCACAGTCGCTGGCGGCCCGGGCCATGCACAGCAGCGCCATGCCCTTGGCCTGCTCCCCCTGTGAGGGCAGTGGTCAGGGCAGTGGTCAGGGCAGTGGTCAGGGCAGCAGTCAGGGCAGATGCGGCAGTGATGAGGTCAAGGCAGGGGCTTTAACACCAGCTCCCTGTCCCTCTCAATAACCTCATACCCTACTACCCTCCTGAGGTCAGTATAGGGGCTCCAACACAAGCTCACTGTTCGACAACAACCCTGGTACCCACAGTGCAGGTGGCGCAAGCCATATCTGGTCAGCCACCCAGCCTCCAGGCCCCTGCCATGCGGGCACGTACTTAGCTCCATGCCGCATCACCTGCCTGCCTAAGTCCCGGCCTGCTGCTGCCTGCCCGTGCTGTGCAGTGGCTAGAAGAGGCCCCTCACCCCCTCACACCCTCACACCCAGCTACTGTTCCTGATGCTAGCGGTTTGTAGGCCCTCCTGCACAGCCAGCTGCTGCCCTGCTCTGCCAGCAGCCGTTAGTACACACTCAGCTGCTACCGCTGATGCCAGCGGCTTGGTGGCCCCCTCTGCCCAGCCAGCCCACCTGCCCTGCCAACCCTGCTCTGCCAGCAGCCAGCAGCAAGTAGCCCTTCCCTTGGCCCCCTACCCCCTGCCCAGCCAGCTGCTGCCCCAGCTCTGCCAGCACCCTACCTCATCCAAGGTGAAGCTGAGGTCAGGGATGTCAGTCTGGTCCACCTGACCCGACGCCACGCGCGCCACACAGGCCCCACAGATGCCTCCCCGGCAGGTGTTGGGCAGGTCCAGGCCAGCTTGCTCTGAAGGCAGAGGTCAGGGGTGGAGTGGGGGCTGCTGCTGCTGTACTCTGGATGCTGCTGCCGCTGTCGGTGCCGCTGATGGTGCCGGTACCCTGGTGCTGTCTCGTGCCACTGAAAGGTGCGTGTGTACTGCATCTACTGCCTCTCTTGCTTAACTAGGTGTAGCTGGTGTGGTTGGCCTGCAGCCAAATGGTCATGGCAGGTGCATGCACACATGTGCAGGCCCTGCCACGACGCTGGCGTGCTGCCCAGCATTTGTGCACAGCTAGCCATTGCTCCTAGCCCTGCTGGGTGAGGCAGCATGCTAGCTGTGCATGCCTCCTGTGCAAGTCGCCGGTGCGTACCCGCTGCATCCAAGATGTACACATCGTCAGGGCACTCGATCACACGTGCATCGCCCTTGGCTGCGACAAAGGTCAGCTTGTACACCTGGGGCTTGAGGCAAGTAAGGGACATCATGCTGCTGCCACTGCCACTGCCACTGAGGTCTGAAGCATGGCTGCACACCTTGCCCTCAGACTTGACGTCTTTTCTCACAGCCACCTTGTCCCGACAGAAGCCTTCGCTAGCTCGCGCCTGTACACACCTCCGCCTGCAGCAGCACAGCCTACGAGCGAAGCTACCAAGCTGAAATGACTTGTTGCCAGTCTGCAGCTGCGATGCCATTGCCGGGTGCGACCAGAGGTAATTGGAGATATTCTGGCCGCATACCTTCCAAAAGGGGCGGATTGAGATGACCAAAGTGACCAGATTTTGCACTAACGACGTTGCCTGCAGACTTACCAGCACCACAGGCGGAATGGCGAGCAACATGAAGACATCAGTCGGCGGTCGATGCGGAAGAGCAGCGGGCCAGCAGCAGCAGACAGGCCGCCCCGTGCTTGGCCTGCATCCTGTGCCGCAGCGTTGCCAGCCTTTCCAGGTACAAGCCACAGCTCTCCCAGTGCCTCGCTTGGCCTCTCCCATCCAACACACGTCTCGTATGTCTCGCAGGCAGGCAATGCTCGCTCCCAAAGGCGTGCTATGCTGCAAGGTACGAGCCGACACGCGGGCAGACGAAGCAGCTTTCCGACCAGAAATCTCAACTGACTTTGATCACCCGCTCTGCAGTGGTGGCTGTGGCAGCCGTGGCACCCCCTCCGGCACCTCAAGCTAGGTCTAAGCTGGAGGGCGCAGCCCGGCCCATCTTTCCGTTCACGGCTATCGTGGGGCAGGAGGAGATGAAGCTGGCGCTGATATTGAACGTTATTGACCCAAAGATCGGTGGCGTGATGATTATGGGTGACCGTGGAACGGGCAAGACAACCACCATCCGTGCCCTAGCCGACTTGCTGCCAGAAATCAAGGTCTGGCTGACCTGAGCACCACAGCTGTGTATCAGGCACAGCTTCCCTAAGCTTGAGGGGCGAACCGGCACTGTTGCCAGCACTGCTGCTGCTGCTGCTGCTGCTGCTGCTGCTGCTGCTGCTGCTGCTGCTGCTGCTGCTGCTGCAGGTTGTGGACAAGGACCCGTTCAACTCAGACCCCGAGGACCCTGAGCTGATGAGTGAGGAGGTGTGAGACGCTACCAGCATGACAGCAGGCACAGATGGCTGCCTCTTGTCAGTTGGCGAGCTGATCAAGGCTAGGGGCTGGCAGAGCGCGATGCATACCTGCCACTAGGTCTGCCTGCTGCTGCCGCCACCGCTGCTGCTGCTGCTGCCGCTGCTACTGCTGCCGCCGCCTCTGTAGCCATTGTAGCCGCTGCCACGACCGTTGCTGATGCTGTCACTGGGCTGGCCTGCTGCTGCTGCTGCTGCTGCTGCTGCTGCTGCTGCTGCTGCTGCTGCTGCTGCTGCTGCTTATCGCCCTCCCCCACTGACTGTGCCCACCCCTTGTGATTGTGCACAGATCCGGTTGAAGGCCAAGGCTGGGGAGCAGCTGGCAGTGGGGCGCATGAAGATCCCCATGGTGGACCTGCCCCTAGGCGCCACAGAGGACCGCGTGTGCGGCACCATTGACATTGAGAAGGCGCTGACAGAGGGTGAGGGGGGAGGGGCCGCAGAGGAGGGGTGGGTGGGTGGCAGGGGTGGTGGCAGGGGTGGGTGGCAGGGGTGGTGGCAGGGGTGGTGGCAGGGGTGGGTGGCAGGGGTGGGTGGCAGGGGTGGGTGGCAGGGGTGGTGGCAGGGGTGGGTGGCAGGGGTGGTGGCAGGGGTGGGTGGCAGGGGTGGGTGGCAGGGGTGGGTGGCAGGGGTGGTGGCAGGGGTGGGTGGCAGGGGTGGGTGGCAGGGGTGGTGGCAGGGGTGGGTGGCAGGGGTGGGTGGCAGGGGTGGTGGCAGGGGTGGGTGGCAGGGGTGGGTGGCAGGGGTGGGTGGCAGGGGTGGTGGCAGGGGTGGGTGGCAGGGGTGGTGGCAGGGGTGGGTGGCAGGGGTGGGTGGCAGAGGCAATAATCGTAACACATGAGCCAGGTTCAGGTTGGAGGGGAGGGTGAATGTACAGGGAAGGGGGTGGGGAGCGTGGGCCAGGGTGGGTCGCAGGGAGGTGTGTGTGTGTGTGTGTGGATGGAAGGAGTTGGAGGGAAAGTGACCAATAGTCGGAGGGGCGGGTTGTCAAGAGGTGAGCCAGGTGCTGGATCTTGCAATGCTGGCACCCCCAACAGCTTGACCATGAGTGCCCAGCTCCTGACCAGCTGGCTGCCCGTGATGATTGTGCTGGGTGGGGCAGGGGCAGTGTAGTGGAAGTGTGCAGGGAAGTGGGCAGTGGAAGAAGTGGGCAGAGCGAGGCAAGTGCAGCGCCAGCCTAGCTCCTTGTGTCCCTAGTGAACCTGGCGTGGAGCAGAGGGGCAGTGGAGTGTGAGGGTGTGAGGGTGTGGAGCAGAGGGGCAGTGGAGGGATGGGGCAGTAGCGTGTGTGGCAAGGCAGCGGCAGTGCCAGCTAACTGGCTTATGTGGCACATACTGGGCTCCAGGACGCTGAGGGCAAGTCAGCAGCGGACAGCTGGAGCTGCGCCTCAACCTGAGGCCCCTAGGCAGGCGCCCAGGGTTGAGCCGGCTGTGCAGCGCGCTGTGGCTCATGTGACAGGCAGTCGCCAGGTCCCTCACAGCTGCCTTGCAGTGCTCAAGCCTGGGGGCTGCTGTGGGTGTGCAGGCAAGAAGGCGTTCGAGCCCGGACTGCTGGCCAAGGCAAACCGTGGAATCCTGTATGTGGATGAGGTGGGATGGGATGGGATGGGGTGGGCAACCTATACATAGCCAACTTTCTTCTCGTCATGTTGAGCGGCCACCACCCCCTGGTTGCCCACCCTGTTCCTGCCAGCTGTGACAAGCCCAGGCCACCAAGCAAGCCCATTGAGGCACCCTCTCCAACATCAACTGTCCTTGCCTGGCTGCAGGTGAACCTTCTAGACGACCACCTTGTGGATGTGCTGCTGGATAGCGCTGCCAGCGGCTGGAACACGGTGGAGCGTGAGGGCATCAGCATCAGCCACCCCGCCCGCTTCATCCTGGTCGGCAGCGGCAACCCTGAGGAGGGGGAGCTGAGGCCCCAGCTGCTGGACCGCTTTGGCATGCATGCACAGGTGAAGGGGGGGTGGGGGTCACAAGGGGCAGCTGGGCAAGGGGGCAGGGGGCAGCCATGTGTGGTGCCTACCCATGTGTATGTGAGTGGGCAGGGCAGGGCAGGGCAGGGCAGGGCAGGGCAGGGCAGGGCAGGGCAGGGCAGGGCAGGGCAGGGCAGGGCAGGGCAGGGTAGGGCAGGGCAGGGCAGGGGCAGGGTAAAGAAGGGAGGGAGGGGGGCACCCAAGAGGGGAGGGAGGAGAGGGGAGAAATGGGGCGTCTCAGGCGTAGAGGGGTGGGTGGATGGGGGCAGGAGGTGGGCAGGTGGATGGTCAGGGTCCTAGGAAGGGGGTCAGGCGGCTCTTAGGGGGTGAGGGGAGTCAGGCAGGTGTGAGAGGCCCAGCCCGCTGGCAGGGTGTCAACTCCAGCTGCCTGTCCCCTGCTGGTCAGCCTCCCTGACATACAACACCACCTGCTGTTGCTGCCGCCGCCGCCGCCACAGCCACCACTGCCACCGCTGCTGCTGCTGTTGCTGCTGCCGCCTCCACTGCTGCTGCTGCTGCTGCTTCTGGCTGCAGATCGGCACGGTGCGCGAGCCCAAGCTGCGCGTTCAGATCGTGACGCAGCGCTCCGTGTTTGACGAGGACCCCGCCAGCTTCCTGTCAAAGTACGGCGACACGCAGCAGGCCCTGACCACCAAGATTGTGGAGGCACGGCAGCGGCTGAGGAGCTGCGAGGTGGGGGGTGGCTTGGTGGCTGGTGGCCGTGGTGGCCATGAGCTGGGGCTGGGTTTGTTCGCAAAGCTAGGGAGGTGGAAGTTGGCCCTGAGGGAGGCTGAGTGTGAAGGGAGGCAGGGGCTGTGGTGGGTTGAGAGATGGAGGGGGAGGGATGGAGGGGGTGGGGTGGAGGGGGAGGGGATAGGTTGGGAGGCAAGACTGCTGCACTGAGGGGGAGGGAGGGTGTAGCTGGGCACTGGGCAGCAGTGGGCGACGGGTTGGGCAGCCTGAGCTGGGCGGCAGGTTGAGGTTGGATTTGAGGCAGACGCTGAAGGGCCAGGGGCCAGGGGCCTTGCCTGGGCCAGCTGGCACGCAAGGCAAACACCGCTGGCAGGCGCAGCAGCTTTGAGTGGGCAGGGTCCTAGGTGGCCACAGCCAGGTGCCAGAGAGGGTAGGACCTAGTGGTGGCACCACCTTAACACAGCAGGGTTGTAGGCTTCCCCCGGGTGCTCCCATTAGCGGGAACCCAAGCCCAAGTCAGCCCCTATGGCACCTCCACACCGCACCTAAGGTGTGCAGGCTTCCTCCCCCCCCAAGAGCTCCCTATCAGTGGTTCCTCCTCCCTGTAGGCATTCTCATGATTTGATAGCCTCATTCCTTACTTGTGAAGTACAAGTTCTCTCACACTCACTCCTGCGCTCCCTCGTGACCTCAGGTGCCCTATGACTTCCGCGTGAAGATCTCCCAGATCTGCTCCGAGCTCAATGTGGACGGCATCCGTGGCGACATCGTGACCAACCGTGCCGCCAAGGCCCTGGCTGCCTTCGAGGGGCGAACCGAGGTGGGGTGCGCCGGCTGCTGTTGCAGCAGTCAGGCTGGGGGCTGACTGGGCTACTCATCATCAGGCAGGCTATCGCAGTGAGGAAAGCACCGGGGGGCAAACAGCTGCCTGAACGGTGGCACAGTGGTTGACCTATGCTGTACTAAGTGACGTTCAGAGCTTGTTCGGCAGGCTTCCAGCCTTGTGCACTTCAGGTGCAGGTGCTGCCAGGTCACAGTGCGGCATCTGCTCACACTGCCTTACGGCACTGCTTAGGGGTGTGTGCAGGGTCCACGATCTGCCTGACCGCCCGGGGCTGTCCGAGGGGTCGAGAAAGTTTGCATGGGTTTGTGGAATTTCATTACCCCCTGGCTGCGCGTGGGTGCGCAGGTCACTCCCGAGGATATCTACCGCGTCGTGCCCCTGTGCTTACGCCACCGGCTGCGCAAGGACCCTCTGGCTGACATCGACAGCGGGGACAAGGTTCGCGACGTGTTCAAGACCGTCTTTGGCATGGAGTGAGCACGCGTGCGTAATTGTCCAAAGCGGCACAGCGACGCAATTGTCAGCAACGCGGAAGGACTAGCGCAGCGTGCCGCTGCTTGGGCGTGTGAGGCGAGGCTGGCTTGACCCAGTCGCCTTTACATCCCGCATCCCGACCTTATGCTCATATCAGTATGAACGGGAGTTTGGCCATGTGCATGCTCGTGTGTGCCCCCAAGGTGGCAGAGATGCAACACGAGTGATCGCCAGCAACTGACTTGGATAAACCCGAACGCTTGTTGGTAGTGAGCGAGATTGCACTGACAATGCGAGGACAAGAGTGGAAGCTGTGGAGCTACAGATGTGACAGCGGAAGCTGCGAGTGAGAGTGACAATTGCGGTAGGAGCCTTGAAAAGACCGGGTGTGTTGCTGCAATGTGGTAACGCTGGTCAATGTTCGCTTGGTGTCCGTAGGGAGCGATCAGTCCCATCCCTCGCTTTCCCTTCCCCTCCTGGCCTGGCCGTTCTCCTTGCCTGCCTTCTTCTGGGCTCTGGGTGACATGATGCGCGTATCGGTAACGTAATGAGAGGGATAAACATACGCTCCTGCTATTGTTAGTGACGTGAGAGTGAGTATAGCTTTTGTATATATAATTCGTTGCATCAGGCGTTCCCAACATGGGGTTGGCAATCTTCATGCAACTGCAGCCCACCTACTCAATCTTTTGATGTAACGTTTGTTGCGTCTGCTGCGATGTGATATTGCGCGTTTAATGTAAGACTGGAATTGCCATCGGAGTCTTTCGATGCGGGCAGCCACATGTGACCCTGAATGTGTCCCAATCGCAGACCGTGGTTAGCTACACCGGTAAGCTACGTCCTTGGCTATCCGTTAGCGATGCACGACATGTCGGTGGCGCACACCACTGAAGTCCGGCAAACATGGCTGCGCGAGGTTCCTGATGGTGCAGGCCGCTTGGCGAGGATGTGAGGAATTTCTTAAGTGTTGACGGCAGCGCTACATCGCTATAATGGTGGGCGCCTGGCTTGCAACCCCCCCCACCCCTCAACATCTTTGCTGCATTTTGCCACCGCCGGAACCCCGGTTTGTGTGTGGCAGCGCTGTATCGCTGTAATGGTGGGCGGCACAGTAGGGACTAGTCACCCCCTCCAGCTATGATCCGCTTTATGTTTTGCACCATTGAACAAACAGCCTGACCTCACACATACCATTTGTAGCATACTCATTAACGCGTCCATGGCACTATGCAACTCAATCATTGGGTTTGTATGTGACAAGTTATACCGCTTACAAGGTACACATGCTGATGGCTACAGGTGCACGAGGAGCCGACTGAGCTTGGCTTACCACTCCGCTCCGTGGCCACCACCAACACATCCTAACCCACCACCTCCCAACCTCGTCTACCCCGCCCAGCTCCCAGTAGCCCCTCCTCCCAGCCTGCCATCAGCCTCCTGCCCCCTAACTCTCCTTCTCCCCGCCTCCTACCTCTCCCCTACCTCTCCTTCACCCATCTCCCCCCTACCTCTCCTTCACCCATCTCCGTATCCATCAACCCCCCATCACCCTGACCACCGAGCCAAGCCCGTAGCCCCGCTCAGCCACCTCTTGATCCCAAACCATGAAGAAGAAGAAATTAAGCAAGGCAAAGAGTGCTCATCTCCATGCACTAAACAAGTCGCCAAGGGCTGGCTATCTGCATTGCCCTAACAACATCAAGGCTGTAGCTTGTACGGCACAAGCGACAAACCGTGATCTGCAGGCTGAGGTGCAGCGGTTGAGGGATGTGGAGCAGTCCCTTATGGGCACAGTGGATGGGTTGCAGGGCGACCTAGGCGACCTGCAGGCAGCACACCAAAGCCTGCAGGGTGAGCACACGGCTTTGCAGCAGGTGGCATGCAAAGCGGCAGCTACCAATCACTCCCTACGGGCTGCTCGACACCGCCTCCAGGGTCAGGTGCATATCTACCGGAACAAACACCGCCCCCACCGCTCCCCACTCACCTTCAAGCAGAGGCAGTAGCTGCTGGTTTTGGAGCAACACCCCGTCTCAGTGGAGGTGTTGAGGCGGTGTGCAGAGGCTGGCTACGGAAGGCTAGATAGCCATGGCCGGCCCATGGGCAGCATGGCGGAGCAGCTCAGCCCAGCACCCTCACCAACTGACATCTTCATTCCAACTCAAGAGAGCCCTGTGGGGAGGCCAGCAGCCCGGACTGCACCCTACAATGCTCACCACTGCTTGAGCACCGTCAGGTTGCATCTAGAGACAGGTGTCAGCCGCCGTGCCCTCTCCAAGTGCCGACAGTTCTTCGTCTCTGAGCAGTGCGTCCTCCCCAACCCTCACCGGCCAGGCAAGACATTCACAGTTGGGCGTGAATTCCACATCGTGTCCACCTACATGCGGCGCAAGACCCTTGGTAAGATGCAAAGGGGAAGGCAGGGTGGCGTGGGTGGGAAGGGGCTGGGAGAGAGTGGAAGGGGGTGGAAGGGAGTGGTAGGGGGTGGGAGGGGGGGCTGAGAGGAGGGTTGAGGGGGGGCTGAGGCTGGGAATAACCGCATGTCTTTGCTCTGCTGCCTGCTTTGCATGTTTTTGCTCTGCTGCCTGCTGGGCCAGCTACATCAGCTCAACGGTGACCATGCTGCGCGTCTGGGCGCATGCGAGAGATGCTGTGTCACAGCTGCTTGAGCGGCAGAAGGGTATGTCTCCACCAGTGGTTGGGGAGAGCTTCTTGGTGCCCGAGCTCATGTGGGCCAGCAAGGATGACGGCCTGCACGCTTTTGAGCTCTACCGGTAATGCACTAGCGCCAGCAGCAGCTCCAAAAGCTCATAGTGGTATCCAGTCGTCACGACTGCCGTCGTCGCGTCCACATGCCAAAAGCAAAACATGTTCCGACTGCTGCTGCGTGTTGCAGGTGCCACTCACAACAGCGTGGCGAAGCGTGCTAATGCGGCGCGCCTCGCATGTGGCGAAATCGCATGAATTCAAATGCTTATCTTTGGACAGGCACTGAGCACCGCTGAGAGCGAGATAGTTTTTGCTGCGTCTGCCATTTCGTAGATATGACTCTCCTCTGTTCAAAGCACTGTTTACATATATTTGTGATTGAGTGGCTGCGGAGATACGGGCTTCGTATCACAGGGGGGTGGTTTTCAGGTAGTTGGGAACGCCTGACCCTAGCCTAGGGGACTGGTCAGTCTCACCGCTATGATTTGTCTGCGGTCATATGGTGCAGCCCGCGCGCAAAGATTACGATGGCTTGCGCTGATAATCAGAGGAAAAATAGCTGGTTCTACAGGTAGGGCAGGGGAGATTGCCACCATGCAGTTGGGGGCGCCTGACTCCAGCACTGCCTCAGGGCTCCCAACTGCCCAGCCTGCTCAGCTGGTGCCTTCTCTTCCTGCCATTGCTGCTGTCCCAACATGCTATATACACCGCAGGACATACGCATACCATACGGTCACGACGCGCCAGAGTGGGTCTTGGATCACACATGAAACCCAGAAATCCATCACCGACACCGTCATCACCGACAGCGACAAAAGAAGGCCGCCCCGACCTTCTGCACGCCATCAGCGCGTGCTTCACAAGATGCAGCTGCCTCCTGTCGGCCTGAGCATTGCTACTCAGTTCGCGGGTAAGTTTGCTGCTGACCAAGCATGCCGGGCGCTCTCCATCGCTGCTGGCGCTGTGCCTCCAGGCGAGCTAGCGCGTGACCTCGATGGCAGGAGGCCTCATGCGCAATCAATTCCACGGCCCGTGGAGCATAAGATGACTATGGCTCCCCCGCTGCACGCCGTGGACATGGCCAACCGTCATGTTGAGGTGGGTTCCAGGTCAGTGGGGTGCATGGGGCGCCTGCAGTGCTGCCAGGAGCAGCTATGTGCGGCTCAAGTAAAGCCAGCAGCAAAGAATGCCAGTGATTGAGTCATAGGCAGGCGTGCCAGCAGGAGCACCGGTAACGGAAAGCTGTCTGCAACAGAGCCAGCAACAGAATCACCAGCAGAGCCAGCAGCAAAGCCGGGATTGGGCGCAAGCACGTGCTGTTTGTGGCCAGCTACGCAGGCATTGACTGACAGCTGCCTAGAAAGGGCACTGGGGGATTAAACACTTGCTGCAGCTTGCTAGGCTGCTTCAGAGCAAGGGGTCAACAGGGAGGTGGCATGATAGGGGAGATCAGGACCTGCTCTTACAGCACTGCTGAGCCACCTGCTTAGCTGTATCATTGTCATGCGCATGGGCTGATTCACTTTCGTTGATTCACTTTCATTTCATTGTTTATGCAACACCAAAAGAGTCTGTTGTGTCTTCCCAGTCCACCTCCCCACCTCCCTGGAGCTGTTCCCCTCACAGCCTTGCGTCTTGCACTTTGTGTTATTGACATGTTCATGACCCAATGCGCTGTATACATAACCAGGCTACAATGTGTGCTTGTCATCAGATCATCAACATCTCTCATAGCTCAGTTGGTAGAGCGCACGACTGTTAATCGTAAGGTCATGGGTTCGATCCCCATTGAGAGAGATCTTGCTCAGACTGCGTTTTATTGCTGGAATGTCGCATGCAATGCAGCCCAGCGTAGAGGAAGACGTGTCAATAGAGCCTGATGACCTAACGGATCCAGGTAGGGGCGATGCAATTTGATTCACTGTTTGGTATGCACCCGAGTATGCCTCCCATCACCATCTTCGACACAATGATAATAACTTGCACCATTATAATTGGCGGCCCTCTTGATGATGATTTGCACCAGTCTAACTGGAAGCCCCCTTGTCCCTCACTGGGGCATCCATTTGAGCCGGACCAGTAGTGGCCACTAGCGGCCACTAGCGGGAATACCAGAGACCACTAGTGGCCCGACTCAAGTGCTGTTTAAGGGCTGTGTGGAGTATACCCAGTGCACATGGACATGGTTAGGGCCTACTACCTACTACCTACATCATTGCCTGACCCCTGAGGGCTATAGTGTAGGGTTAGCATGAAGAACATGCGCTGATGTAAGCTGATAACAGCTCAACAAAGGGGGCACACATTACTGTGCCACAGCAGGCTGCTGCTGCTGGGCCTTGGGTGGCTTGTCCACTTGTAGCTCAGGCCAGGGTACTCCTTGGCCTTGGCTGGCAGAGCTGCCTGCTCTGGCCACCAGCACAGCTTCAGCGGGCGCTACCTGCTCTCCCCAATGCGCTGCATGTTCAATGCTGCATTGCAGTCCCTGTCCAGCCACCTGCCTGGCTGTGATGCTGGCTTGGCTTTGGCAGCCTTTCCCTTTCCCTGCCTGTGCCATAGGTGGTCTGGCTGGGCTCAACTGCCTGCTCAGCCTCCGTGCGCTTGCTGCGCTTGGCTGGCGGGGGAATGCTGGGCCCTGGCTCTGAGGCTCCTGGCTGTGTGGCTTCCTGGCTGCTGCATGGGGCCTGTGGGGGCTTGCGGGGGGCCACTACCGGGCACCACATCAGGCAGCCTGGTATGCCTGCATGGCCCTGCACATTAGCAGCTCTGACACACTGACTGGCAACACACCCCATGGCAGCATGCACATAACCTGGGTGCAAAAGATGCCTCAGATTTGAGATTTCCATTTTTATCCTCTAGCCTGACAACTGAGCCCATTGGCCTTCAAATATGAGATGGAGCACATCATCCAAACCAGCTTGGCTCTTGCGCCGCTGGTGTGCATCTCTTACATCTCCTTAACCCGCAAGCTGCCTCCCGCCGCCGCCCCTACTCAACACTCAAACCATGATCGCCAAACCTACATCTAGCCATGCTGGTCCTCACCAAATGATGCATGTGCACATCTCATAATTGATCAGGTGGCTCATGCATTTGCAGCCCCTGGCCTTGCATGCAGAAACGAGTGTAGGTGCACCTCTCCCTCCATGAACCATGAACTAGCCACCAGCCTCGCTTGTGCTGGCAAACAACTCAATCATGGACCACCTCATGTTCCTAGCCAGAGCGTGGCAGTCAGACCATGAACTAGCCACTGGCTGCCTATGTCCCCGCTTGTGCTGGCGGGGAAGGTGCAGAGCCACCCCTGAGTGCCGCGCACCCCACAGCCCACACTTGGCATCTCTGCTGCTCCTGTCAAATCACTCAGGCCTTGACCTACTGTAATGCCTAGGGGCAAGGGGGCAAGCCCGAGCCTTTAGCATGTCTGCATGCTGGGCTGAATGCCTGATGGTCCACATGAACGCCTCACACATGCGTCCAGCGTCAACTATGGCTGGTGGTAGTGGGACCGGCATAGTCACCAGCAAGGCCTAGACATGTGCCGCTCGCCGTGAGTTCACCCACACCAGTCCACCAGTCCTGGTGGGCTGGTGCAAGATGCATGAACACAGTGCCCTCCCCATCGTTACCAAAATGGCCTTGCAGGTTTTGATGATGTCAGCCAGTGATGCACAACGGACCTCCTAACACCTGATACCTGATATGGCTCAGGGCAAAACGAAAAAACAAACACTGATGCATACCTGACCTCACCTGAGCCTTAGCCCAGGCTCAGCACAGCGTCAGGGGGCAGGCCAACTGGCACTAAACCCCAGCAACAGGCCTCTGCTGAGTGCACACCAGGACATGTGCCGCAACTGGCAAGCCACCATGCAGCTGGCGGGCCGCCCAGCTTGCCAGCCTGGACACGCAGGGGTTAATGGAACCAGCGCTGACCCGGGCGCCCTGACGCAGCCAGAGATGCGGAGTGAGGTGCTGAGCATGGAGGTGGTGCACGACCCCGCCCCTGAGCAGGCAGCGGCGCTACAGCCAGCGCACAAGGACTTTGTACCAGAGCTGTTGAAGGTGCGTTGGGCTTGCATAGCACGGTGGGCTTGCATGGCACATGGAGTACATGGCGCAGATAGCCATAGCGCTAGGCAGCTCTGTAATGTGCTCTGTGTGGAGGCAGGGGCTTTGAGATGTCTTGTATTGCTTGGGTGGCCTCATATCAGCTTGGCACTGAATTTGGTAGTCAGTACCACCAACATTGCAGGGCGCCTACTGTCAAGCTGTTCTGAGCACCAGGGTGACCGTCTAAACAGCGAGCTAGCCTGATGCAAACAGCAGTACTGGAATGTCTTTGAAAATTGTTGCTGCAAGTATTCACGCCTTCAGCTTGTTGTGTGTTACTGAATGGCACTAACTCATGGTGGGTGGTGTCAAGTGGGATAAGGGATGGTGGAGCATGGTCCCATGCGAGCTTTAGTGAGGCTGCCATCACACAGCATGGTGGGCGAGAGATGTGAAGTGCATGCCCGCTGACCGCCTGATGCATGGCTGGTGACGAGGCCTTGCAGCTGCCTGCCCTGCAGGGCACATCAGAGCTCGGTGCGCCCAGCTCTATCGTGGAAGTGGCAGAGTCGGGGTTTGCCAGCGGCGCCGGCCTCTAGGGCGCTGCCTTCGTCGGAAAGTTTCGGACCTCTGGTTTGCGCCTTCTCACAGTCGGTCACGAAGGTTGTCAGCTCATGATCATTAGGGAGGGGGCGGGCAGGGAGATAGGCAGTCAGGCATCCAGCGCAAGTTGTGTGGGTCGTGTGATGAGGAATGGTTACATGTCATAACACTTGCCGATCCAACATGCAATCGTTGAACTTTGTTAGACAAAGAATAGTGGTGCGAGACTTTGGGCAGTGTAAGACTGTGGGCAGAGTGAAACGGGTGGCAACGTGAATGCTGGAGCATACCAGCTAACGAGGACAGCGGCCAGTGGCGATGTATCCCGAGGCTGCCCCTGAACCCCTCATCTTGCCCACCCTGCTCATAGCCCATCACGATGCGCAGTGATGCGGTGTGGCCCTGGTAGCGACCCACACGTGCCCCGTGCCTCTGCCCCAAAGGATGGAGGCCTGCCCGATGCAAGCTGTGACATTGACGGTATTGTCCGCCAATCCCTTAGCGAGCTTGCAAGTTTGTCTTGTCTTGAAGTGCGAGACCCTTTGGTAGAAGATTCCTTCACTGTTCTTTTCAGAGGAAAGCTCGCTCCAATCTAGGGGTCTCATTCGCTCCAGGCCAGCCAGGGCGGTGATGGAGGACGTCTAGTCCCCTAGTGCTTTGCCCACACCTGGCCCCCTGCCACCTAGCACATCATGCACCTCCCCCCTGCCCCCCAGCCCTACCACTCCACACCACCCTGGGCTCACCTACCCAATGGCGCCCCCATACCACCCCTCCATGCGAGGGCAGGGCCCTGTGCAGGGCCAGCCCACTCCTTGGTTGTCGCCCAAGCCATAGGTTTGCAAAACCCCACACCACCCATGGCTTCCTTCTTGTAGGCGGCCCTGCCGCCAAAGGTGCTCCCTCTGCTGGCTGACGCCCTGGCTAGAAGAGCAAGAAGAGGAAGAAGAGGAAGAGGAAGAAGAAGAAGAAGAAGAAGAAGGCGGCGTGGGCTGCGACCCTTATTGACTGCTGGCCCTGCTCCCGGATTTAGGGCTCAATCCATGCGTAGTGGCCCTGCCCCGCCACGCATCTCAGGAACAGGCAGCCGTGCCAGCTGCTGCTCAGTTGCGGCCCCCGGGGGCAGCAGGTTGCGTATGGAGGGGTACATGTCCCTGAGGCAGAGGCAGGGGGGGCAGGGCGGCTGGGTTTGCGTACAAGCTCACGTGCTGTGAAGGCACAGGGGCCGGCAGCAGGTGGGCGAGGGGGGCGAGGGCGCCGGATGGGGTTGGGTGAGGTGCAGGAGGTTGGGTGGGGCTGACCCCCGAGGAGGAAGTGAAGCGGTGCGAGGCAGGTGGAGGGAGGGTGGGGCAGGGGAGAGCGGGGGCAGGGGGGAGGGGCAGGGAGGGTAGGAAGGGGGAGGAGGGTGGGAGGGAGTGCAGTGCAGGGCAGGCAACAGGGCAAGGCTGGACGTGTCCTTTGCAGTGTGCAGCCTCCCTTGCCATCAGCGTCAGCAGCAGCAGCGGCCACAGCTGCACATGCGGCCAGCATTGCTGCAATGCAAGCAATACAGTGCCTCTGGCATTGACACAGGAGGGGTGGACCTCCGAGGTCTGCTGCTGGAGAGAGTGGGGGAGGGGTGGTGAGCAGGTGTGTGAGAAAGTAGGTGTCAGCAGTGGTCAGGGCCAAAGCAGGGTGGGGGGAGAGTGGGGGGCAGGGGCGGGGTGGCCTCATAGGACAAGTGTGATTGGATAGGGAGGGAGGGAGGGAGGGAGGAGGCCCAAACTGGGGTTGAGGTGGGTGTGTTGATCACTGGGTGCGTGGGTGCCTGCCAGTGCGGCTGCCTGGGCACTGCCCTCCCTTTGCGGGCCCCCCTAGGGTCCGTTCCCCGTCCTGGGGTCAGCTGGCTTACTTGTACACGCCCCTGATGGTGCCCTCTGACACGTTGGTGACCATGCACAGGTCCTGCATGGAGATTGTCTCAGAAGGGGCACACTGCACAAGCAACCAGCAGCAGCAGCAGCAGGCATTGCCAGCAGTAGTTTAGAAACCAAGGCAGTGGGCCAGTATCAGCATCAGCATCAGCATCTGCGCCAGTGCTTAACCAAGCTGGGCAGCAGAGGCAGCCAAGAAACAATGCAAAGCCATATGTGAACAGGTACTGCAATTGGCAGCACTGACAGATGCTGCTGGCAGGCCTGGGAGGGCGGGCGGGCGGACGGGCGGGCGGGGCGGGCGGGGAGGGAGGGCGGGCGGGAGAACGGGCGGGCGGGAGAACGGGCGGGCGGGCGGGCGGGCGGGCGGGCGGGCGGGCGGGCGGGCGGGCGGGAGGGCGGGAGGGCGGGAGGGCGGGCGGGCGGGCGGGCGGGCGGGCGGGCGGGCGGGCGGGCGGGCGGGCGGGCGGGCGGGCGGGCGGGCGGGCGGGCGGGAGGGAGGGCGGGCGGGCGGGCGGGAGGGAGGGAGGGAGGGAGGGAGGGAGGGAGGGAGGGAGGGAGGGAGGGAGGGAGGGAGGGAGGGAGGGAGGGAGGGAGGGAGGGAGGGAGGGAGGGAGGGAGGGAGGGAGGGAGGGAGGGAGGGAGGGAGGGAGGGAGGGAGGGAGGGAGGGAGGGAGGGAGGGAGGGAGGGAGGGAGGGAGGGAGGGAGGGAGGGAGGGAGGGAGGGAGGGAGGGAGGGAGGGAGGGAGGGAGGGAGGGAGGGAGGGAGGGAGGGACAGCAGCAGCAGCAGCCAGACCACACCAGCACTCCACCCCCGGGAGGCTCCCTGCTGCTCAGCTGCCACTGCCATGGCCACACCCCTTCATGACAATGACAGCATCCCTCCCTTCACACCCTCCTCCTTGCAGCATCATAAACAAATGAGTGATGTCGCTCCCCCATTCACCCACCCTTCCTCAGCCCCTCATCAACCTGTTCCCGCCCCTTCCCAGCAGGCAGGCTGGCAGGCAGGTTGGCAGGCAGGCTGGCAGGCAGGCTGGCAGGCAGGCAGGCTGCGCACCTTGAGCTGGGTGACAATAAAGATTACAGCCGCGGCGATTGACAAGGGCGAGCGTGCGTCCCACACAAAATTTGCATTAGTGCCCTGCATCAGCACCCACACCTCACACCTGCTTGCCGCGCTGCTATGCGCTGGCTAGCACCAGCCTGGCTAGAGAGGGATGGTGGGTAGGGACAGAGGCATGGGCATGTGGAGGGGCAGGGGGCGGGGCAGGTGGCAGGGACAAGGGCCAGGCGGCAGGCGCAAGGGGCAGGGGTGGGGGGCAGGGGTAGGAGGCAGGGGTTAAGGTGATTGTGGGAGAAGTCCGGGGCTGTAAGCGGCAGAGAAAGGCACGCATTTGAATAACACACAGGGTCACACATCTGCAGTTGAGGTGCATGCTACCAAGGCACATGCTAGGCAGGGCATGCTGTGACAGCTCTTTGAAGGTCAGGTTGGGCAGAGGACAGGTAGGTTTGTGACAGGCGTCTTGGTCTGGACACATGGCTCACACAGGCCTGTGGGTCATGAGGCACTTGCCAGTGGATATTGAAAGCCATGCTGTCTGCCTGCCTGCCTGCCCACATGGCAACCTGCCTGCCTGCCTGCCTGCCTGCCCGCCTGCCTGCCCGCCCGCCCGCCCGCCCGCCCGCCCGCCCGCCTGCCTGCCCGCCTGCCTGCCTGCCTGCCTGCCTGCCTGCCTGCCTGCCCGCCTGCCCGCCCGCCCGCCCGCCTGCCTGCCCGCCTGCCTGCCCGACTGCCTGCCCGCCTGCCTGCCTGCCCGCCTGCCTGCCTGCCCGCCTGACTGCGAGCACCTACCTCAGGCCGAGCGTTCCTAGCCATGTCCTGGCAGATCTTGAGCACTGGGAACGGCAGGGACAGGTCTGCAGCAGCACCGAGGGGCTAAGAGGTCAGACATGAGAGGGGAGGGGCAAGTGCAGGGGTGGGGGGCAGGGGGACGAGGCAGGGGTGGGGGGCAGGGGCCCAGGCCCAACAAGCTGCCTCCCTTCCTGCCAGAGGGGGCCCACCAGCTCTACCCCTTGTTCCCCTCACCTTGCTGCCCCTGCCTTGCTGCCCTACCTTGCTACCCTGCCTGCTGCCCCTGCCCTGCTGCCCCTGCCCTGCTGCCCCGCTGCCCCTGCCCCACTGCCCGCCACCGCTCCCCCTTGCCCCCTACTGACCTGACCATGAGCTCATCATGACCACAGCTGCCAGCAGCACCTGACCCACATCCAGCCAGGCCCACCTGCTGCAAAGCGCTTCATGTGGTCAGCAGGGTGGCTGGCTGTGGGGGCCAGGGTCATGGCGTGCTGACCCCCGCTGGCCTTCAACACCTCCACAATCTCCTTAAAGCAGCGCCCGATGTCCTTCTTGGCCACCTGGTCACACCCATTTGCTCACTCTCGCACGCGGTGTCACACCTGTTTACACATTCTCCCTGGCTGCCACACTTGCTGGCAGCATCACGCACTGGAGGCATGCTAATGCAGCAGGCTTGCCTAAACAGTCCTAAAGGCATCAGGGGGCGAGTCATGGGGTAGGGGGTGGGCTGCTGGGCCTGCACCTGCTGCCTGCTGCTGGCTGTCAAGGCTGTGCGTGCATTACCTCAGGAGGCATAACTGCAGTGATGTCCTTGAAAGAGCGGGGTGTGCTGCTCTGTCGGCAGGCCAGGTACAGGCAAGCAGCGCAGATGGCCTGCAAGAGGGGTAGCAGAGGAAGCAAGTGGAGGGGCAGCAAGAGGGGCAGCAGAGGAAGCAAGTGGAGGGGCAGCGGGGGAAGCAAGAGGAGCAACAGGGAAGCAAGTGGGGCAGCAGAGGAAGCAAGTGGAGGGGCAGCAGGGGAAGCAAGAGGGGCAGCAGGGAAGCAAGTGGAGGGGCAGCAGGAGGGGCAGCAAGAGGAGCAACATGAGAGGGCGGAACAGGTCCCTGGAACATCAAGCTCTGCCCCTGCTACCCTGGCATTGTGGCCCCTACATATGATGCTGTTGCGTCTGACCCCGCTTGTAGCCTCTGGTCTACGGCTTGCTTGCACTCACATTCGTTCCCCTGCCTTTCAGGCGCTGGCTGTCCATTGCCTTTTTGTAAATCTCGCATGCAGAAGAGTGAACGGTTTTGTTGGAGATGCTGAGCTTGTCACACAAGTCACTCAGCTTCTTGAAGGCCACTGTGAGAGCACGATCTGGGTTGTTGCTGCAGGGTGCGTGCAGGATGACGAGATGGCATCAGCAGGAGCAGGCAGGCAGGTAAGGGGGGCTGGCAGCAGCAGCAGAGCCTACAGTAAACAGCACAGGCTGTGCCGCAAAGGCATGAGGGAACATGTTTGGGGGGTGGGAAGCAGCAGGGCCAGGAGGGGTGGCGGTGGCGCAGCGCGGCCTTGTTGCTAGCGTGAGCCAAGAGCTGGGTGATGGAGGTGGGCTGCAAGGTGGTGGACGCTGTGCGCTGGCAACGTGCAGAGGTAGCCATGCCCTGGTGAGCCCTGCCTCGCCTCAGCCATTGCACATCACTCAGCTAAGGTGACTCAAGATAAGGGCACCGCCTATTGATGGGCACCGCCTTTTGATGGGCTCAAACCAGGCTTGAAAGCTGCAAGGTTCAAACCTGTGACCTCTGGTAAGTCTGCCACTCCAGCATGCACCAAAGCCGGGGTGGCTCACTACAACGCCAGACTGCTAGCCTGCCTCAGCTGTGACCCTATCAGAAGCTGTGTGGCCACCATGTCAAGGCCAGGTCATATGTCAGCAGGCACCAGGTCTCAGGCCATGACACTAGGGTGCACGCTGTAAGCGCGTGACAACACCCTGAGGAACTGCACGATGCCTCATGTGGGCTGCCATCTAATGAGTTGAAGCAGGCTGTGCAGACCGCTGCCGCAGCTGCCGCTGCTACTGCTGCTACTGCTGCTACTGCTGCTACCGCTTTTACTGCTGCTCCCGCTTTTACTGCTGCTCCAGCTGCTGCCACTGACTTGAGGTTTGGGGGGCTCACTTGCGCATGTGCAGCCGGTTCAAGGCGTGGGTGCCATCCCCGTCCCGGCTCTTGCCAATCATGGTAGTCAGCCCGCCTCCATCAAGCAGCGGATTGCCAGGCCCACCCACTCGGTTGGGGTCCTGGCCCTCCTTGTCCTGTATGCAGGGCCATGGAAATGCATGGGCGTACATAGGGGCGTGCATAGGGGCATGCAGCAGGGGCAGGAAGGGCAGGTGAGGTCTGGAGGTCGCCAGGGCCTGAGCCACAGCGGTGATGTACCCAGTGCACCCACACCTGACCCTGCACTGCCCTGCCCTGCCTGAGCAGACCCTCCCTTTCCTGCCATGCTCACACCTGCCCTGCCCTACCCCATCTTCACTGCCTTCTCTCTAAAGCATAAATAGCCGTGCCCTGGCCCCCATGCCCCAGGGTTAAACATTGGGTGAGACATGCAGGGCAGCAGGGTTGCAAGGGCAGCACTACCAGCAAAAGCAACGTGGAACTGTGCTGGCTGCTGATGCAGCCTAGGAAAGGCACGGAAGATGGTGAGGAAGGAAGGGGAGAGGAAGGGTGCTTGCTAAAAGGTTGAGGAAGGGGAATGCATAGCATAAATAAGGGCATGGCCAGGCTTGAGACTGCAACTCCTTGCACATCCTTGCTGCTGTACTTGGCGCCTAGCTGCTGGCACGCAAGCTGGTCCGGTGCATCTATACTGTGCACCAGCAAGCACCGGAGGAGCAGTCAGTGCACCTTGTCACTGAAGGTCCGCCACTCTGACCTTTCGTCAATCATGTGTGCTTCAGCAACAAGTCCGCAGTTCTGCAAGCAGGAGAGGAGACGGCTGGTGGCAGGCGGACAAAGGGCAGCACGTGCCAGTCAGACGACGCAACCTTGCAGACCAGGTCACCCTGGTGGTGGTCCATCACGAACTGAGTTCCTCCGCAGTCGGTGCACTTCCTAGTGCTACTAGAAGGGGCTGCCATTGCTGGGCGCACGGCAATTCAACTGAATAGAAGCTTTCCAGATCACTGTGTTCGTGCGACGCGGAGGAAGAACGCTTTGTCAATAGTGGCTCTGAGAGAACAACAGAACCCGAGCTCTTGCAAGGCATCCCATGCATCCATTAACTTCACGTTCGCATGCATGAGTATCGCCATGAAAACATGAGGAATGTCACGGTTGTTCAGGCTACATGCTTAGCAATACAGGTCCCCCGAGAGTCTGAAGCTCGACGGACTGCGAACCGCTGCCTAACCCTGGCGAGGAGTATAAGTAGGGCTGCAAACTGGTGAACGACCGGCTACCCCAGGCCAGGCAGCGGCTGCTCTGGGCAACAGAGTTCCCGGGTTGGCCTTGGTTACCAACAGGGGCTTACAGCTAACGGGACTAAAACAAGCTTTTCCACATGTATAGCTGTTTTGAAAGGGAGCTTCCAGAAATGGCTTTATATCTTCACCTTTGTTTGTACACCTTGCTTTGAAATGCAGAAAATACCGAACCCCTAGAGTGGGAGGGCGGCCTAGCAGCTGACGGCTTAAGCGGTGTAAGCCAAGTTAGTATTTGCCCACGAATCAGGCAATTGAGTAGTTATATGATGGAGCTACAACCATCCAAAGCCCACTAGAAGAGATGTCTTACAACTATTATTTTACACGGATGGAAGACACAATACAACAAGTTGCACTGAGACAACCATACGCCCACATTCGGTCTGTCAAGCATCACAAGCCAGCATGCCTAGGCGTACATAGAAACGACAGTTGAAAGAATTCCCAAGCAGCACGGGGTGCCATCTTGACAACTGCTAGTTTTGTGATATGGCTTCAGCGGTTTGAACCCATTCAGCATGAGCCCGGTGACATGGACAGTAATAGAGCAACACAAGCCAGTATGTGAGAGAGCGACACAGTGGGTCGAGCCAACTACCTACTTAGTGCCATGTGCCACCTTGTACTTGCTTTTGTATGCATGATGACAAACCCTTGCAAGCATGTACCATGGGTGCGTTTCGAGGCCATCACACATGTACAATGCATGTGGAATGCGTGGCCACTATGTCACAACGCAAGCCTCAGCTTCAGCACCAGGGCTTGGCATGGGAAAGCATGATTAATTTGAAGTAAAGCTGGGCAGGAGACACCCCCCCATCCCTTCCCCCACTTGTGATGTCTCAGTCTGGCCTGGACAGCTGCGCTCAACATTGGCTGGGATTGGAACCTAAACAGGCCATGCCTGTCCAAGGCAGCTACCCGACTTGAAGACCCCTGGGCATGGAGACATCTCTAGTCACCAGCACCCAAGCCACCGGGCAGCTCAGTATTGAGCATTGAGCCGTCCTGCCCACCCACCCACATCAACGCCTTGCACTAGCTGCAATTGCAACAGCTCGTGAGCAACAGAGCCTCTACTGCTTGACGCTGCTCTACAGTTTGGTGCACCCAAGCACCCACCTAGCCACAGCCATGCAGCCTGGCCTGCAGCTTGATGCAACAGCGGAGCTCAACAGGGTGCCCTCAAAACTCCTCCTCCACCAGCGTGACTTGCGAGCATGCGTTAGTCAGACCCCCACAGTTACATATGGCCCCCCTTTTCCTCCCTCCTCCCTCCTCCCTTTCCTCCCCTCAACTCCCTCCTCCCTTGTCCCCTCAGCCCCACACCTTCTTGCATCCGAGCAGCATGGCATCACTAGCTGAGCGCAGTCTTTCACCTGCTTGGGGCTGACTGGTTGCATGGGCCTGCGGACAACCACTAGCTGGTCAGAGTCGCAACAGCTCAACAATGGCATGGCAAGGCCAAGCCGCTGGCTTGGGTGGCACAGGGCTGGGACACTGTCTCATCCCAGGGTGTCCCACCCACGGTCCAGCTGTGAAGCAGAAAAAGGCAACCAAGCAGCCTGAGGGCATAGCTAATGGCGGCATTGGTGGTGTAAGCCATCATCATCTGCGCACCTGCTCCACCACAACCCAGCCAGCCAGCCCCCTGCCCCAGTCTAGTCAAAAGAGCTTGTCATGAGGGCGGCAGGGCACTTATGCAAACTGCATCACAGGACTGCTCCCCTCACCGCCCGCAGAGCTGCGTCCCCCCTCACTCAGCACCCCAGGCCTCACGGCATCGCCCTTGCATGTTCCCTCCGCAGCCCCTCCCTCCCTCACAAACTCCCTGACCACTGGAGGGGAGGAGGCCGACTGGTGCAGCTCTGTCACCGTGTCGTACGCTGCACTGTCGCCTGGGGCTAGTGCTGACAGCTCACCCTGAGCTGCGCTGCTGCCTGCTGCCAAGTGCTGGGCATACAGGCCCGCCCCTCCCCCCGCAGCTGCCCGACCTTCTTTCCCAACCCTTGCATTGCCAGGGATGTGGAGGGAGGTGGGGGGCTCAGGGCCACGGGGGCTGCTACAGCCAGCCGGGGGGAGGGAGTGCTGGGTGTTGTCCCGGCTGCCTGAGGCAAGGCCGACTTGGCTGTGTGAGCTGGTGTGGTTTTCAAGCACTGCCAGGGAAGGGGATTTGACCATGGTGCCGTGACCAAAGCTCTGCAACAGCAGGGGTCCAGGAGAAGGTAAGGAAGGAGAGGGGGCGTTTAGGTAGCTGCCTAGAGAGAGCCTAGAGGAAGGAAGCATAAGGAGGGAGGCAGGGTCATGGCAGGGCGGGAGGGCAGGGATGGGAGGGAGGGAGAGGAGGAAAGGAGACAGCAGTGGAGTTTATAGGTTTGACAAGCAGAAGGCAGAGAAGCTGGAGTGGGTTGCTGGAGCCCTGGAGCCTGCAGCCTCTGCACCCTGTGACCCCCTCCCCTCCCGCACCACCCTCCTGCTGCCGACTGGACTACTCACCCTGTGACCTTGCACCTTCCTAGCAATCACCCTCTAGGTCGGATGATAGAAATTACGAACTGACGTGGCAACATCATCCAATACCCACATTCCACCCTTGCCATACTTTTTGTCTCACACTTACTCGAGCACCATGCAGGGTGTAGTCAGTGGGGGCATTCCCAGGCTTATTGAGAGCTTGCGCGAGGAGGGGCGGTAGCTGGCCTGGAATTGTCATGGTGGAGCGTACCAGCAGCTGCTTCAGGCCTAAAGGACAAGCAGCAGGGGCAGGCGCAAGGTATCAGAAGCAGAGCGGGGCTGGGCAAGGGGAAGAGTAGAGGCAAGGGTGGGCAGTTTTTCAACTTGACACTTCCCCAATGCCCCATGACGGCAGTGAACCTCACCTCACTCACTGACCTCCCCTCCCCTCCTCCTCCCCCTCCATCCACCCAGCCCTGACCCGAGGTGTGTGCCTGGCCCTGTCCGCCCACCAGGGTATGCGCGCAGGCAGTCCACATCACAGTAGAAGCCCAGGTGCCCTGGTCCTGTGAGGTCCCGGCTGTCAGGCTCCACAGGCTCCGCCTTGAAGCAGGAGAACAGGCCGCTGGAAGCCATGGCCTTCTGGGAGGCCTGGCGGCGTGCAGCAAGCAGCACGCCACGTGAGGCACAGCCAACAGCACTAATAGCTTGCATGACTGTTGGGTGGCGGCTGGGCATGCAGCAGGCCATGTGTGACACACCACAAAGCACTGCCTGCTTGCATGTCTTGAGCCAATCTCAGAGTGAGGCAGTCACTAAGGCCACAAAGGATGGTGATGATGGGTTCAAGGCCACAAAGGATGGTGATGATGGGTTTCACACTGGACTAGAGGCAGTCTCAGAGGGGCAGTCTATGAAGCCACGGAGGATGGTGATGATGACGACGATGACGATGACAATGACAATGATGATGATGATGGGTTTCACATCGTTGCAGCCTTCAGCCTAGTATGGCTGCTTGATCCAGAGGGGGAGGAATGTGCAGGGGGGATGAGATCTTTGGGGTCTGTGCCCAGGGCAGAGGCGGAAGGAGAGAGGGCCTTGGGTGAGGCCTGAAGCCTGGGCTGAGGGCTGCAAGCAGCTGCTGGGTGACTGTGAGCTGGCTGTAGACCACCCATATGCTGCTGCACCGTGCCTTTGACAACAATGCCTTTGACTGGGGCTGGGCAACGTGACAGGGGACTATCTTCCGCCGCTGACAGTGTCAACTAGGGGCAGAGTCAGCTTCTTCCAGGCGCCAGGGGAGCTGCCAGGGAGGCTACCACAGAGGGTGCCAGGGGCGCTGCCCAGGGGGCTGCCAAGGGGACCTCACCTGCGGGGTTGCTTTCAGGGCCACGGTGGGGAAGGAGGTTCCTTCAGAGGGCAGGATGTCAATGATGACGATGGAGGCGTCATCCATGGTGCGCAGGTCCCTGAAAGGAGGGGCGGCATGGCAGCAGGCACCTCCTTCACAGCCACACATACGCAGATACTACCGCTTCACTACTGTTTCCGGCTCTCAATCATCACTCCTTATCACAGTGTTGATATATGCCCATCACTGATGCACAGCATCATACACATGGTTGTGCCTGCAATAAGATAGCCCTGTCGCCACCATGCCTTCCCCTTCCCCTTGCCCTCTTCACTACCTGTCCTACCCATACTCATAGTGAGATAAGCAGTGCCATGCACACGGTATAGATTGCTTGACTCATTGCTTATTGTTTGATGCTTTATTGCCCAGTACATTGATGTGTTGAGCCACTGTGTGCCAAGTCTGCAAACCAACCTCACAAAACCACAAGAGCCCCCTGTGCACTGTGCGCACGTCACACTGCATTGTGTGCACAGTACTGCCTGTTGCCCGCACATAGCCCCAGATAAAGAATACAACACAGTCTGCCAATCTGCAGGTCCATTTTGGCTCTACCTTACCTTACCTTGTTGTGTGCATGTGTGGCAGCCAAGGCACTCCACCATCTGTGCCAGCCAAGGCTTTTCCCTGATCTTTACTGCCCGTCCCTGTCCACACTGCCCCTCCAAGCTACCCCTCCCTGTCCTCATCGGGCACAGCTCACCCCTCCCTGTCCTAATCTGACCCTGCCCTGCCCTCCCTGTCCTAATCTGGCCCTGCCCTGCCCCTCCCTATCCTAATCTGGTCCTGCCCCTCCTGGGGTATTCACCTGGATACAGCAGAGACCAAGGTGGATGCGGCCGCGCCGGTCGGCTTGCTGCGCGTGAGCTTGATGGCCTTGGTGAAGCTGAGCACGTCCCACAGCCCATCTGACGCCATCACCACTCGGCAGCCCTCTACCGGAAGGATGATCTGTGTGACCAGGGCCAGCATGAGACTGATGGGAGGTGATGTGTGTGATCAGGGCGACCAAAGATTGATGAGGGTGATCTGTGTGACCAGGGCGAGCACGAGAGTGGTGTGCAGTGTGACACCAACAGGTTGAGCATGGCAAACAATAATAGGCAACTGGAGCAGGGTCAAATTGATGTGGCTGGCATGGCTGGTTGGAGGCAGTAGATGCAGCCAAACACACAGATGCAGCTACTTTACAAATTTGCCACTCAATCTGGTTGGCAAAGCAATGGGTCCCACAGTTCCCTCCCGACATGTACAGTCCACGCGCAAATGACACATCAATCCAATCGCACAAGCTGGTCACATAAGCTGGTCACACATGCAGGTTACTCATGCCTACCTGGCGGATGTGAGGGATGGGCACCACCTCTGGCCCGGCATCCAGGTCTCCCACCGCTCGAGACACACACAGTCCTCCTGGCCATAGCCTGATGGGGCCCACGCCTGGCTCCCCAAGCTTGGCTGGACCCTGTGAGTCAGGAGGTAGGCAGGCACTGATAAACACTGAGGCAGCAGCATGGGCAGCAGGGCACTGGAATGGCCAGCTGCTAGGACCAGGGGCTGCCCAGGCTGCCCCCTGCCTGCCTGCCGGCTGGGTCAGGGCCAGGGCTGCAAACTAGGGGTGGAGGCAAGGATGGGTGGGGCGCAAGGGTGCAGCTTCATATCTGCTTGCCTGCTTGCTTGCCTGCCTGCGTGCCTGCTTGCTTGCCTGCTTGCTTGCCTGCTTGCTTGCCTGCTTGCTTGCCTGCTTGCTTGCCTGCTTGCCTGCTTGCTTGCCTGCTTGCCTGCTTGTTTGCCTGCTAGCTTGCCTGCCTACCAGCCCAGGGAGAAAGACCTGCTATGCTGTGACACCCGCAGCCCAGGGAGCTCTTTGCTCACGAGCTGGCTGAGGCGAGGAGATTGAGGCGGACCCGGGTAGACTAGCAGCCAGTGGTGAGGGCTAGGGAGTGGAGGTGGCCCTGCAATGCTAGCGTGACACTGATGAGTACTGGCATAGAGCCATGCAGGTGTCTTCAATCCAGGCCTGCTGCACACCCGCCTGCTGCCCACCCGCCTGCTGCCCACCCGCCTGCTTGCTCCCTGCAAGCTCCCTGCCTGCTGCCAGGATGGGAGTGTGCTCTCAGCAGCTGATGCTGACACAGAGCATAGCATAGGGCCAGGGAGGGAGGCAGAGAGGGGAACATCACACAAAGCGTCCACTGTGTGCCAGAGGCTGTCTTGGACCAGGCCCTGCTGCTGAGCCTCAACCGCCTACCTATCGCTGCATTGTTCAGTATAGTAAATGTGCCAGAGGCTGTCCTGGACAAGCACTGCAAGCTAAGCCTGGTCTGGCTGCTGGCTGGCCTACCTATTGCTGTGCTGCAAAGTACTTTGCGTTGTCTATTGGCGTGGCATGTCCCTGTTGCTGGCAGTAACCTTGCCTGGCCCCTGCCACCAAGCCCTGCTGCCGGGATCAAGGACTGATGGCTTTAGAGGTCTGTGCTGCCTATGCTGTGCCTGCCTTCCCTCGTGCTGTCAGCTGCTGCCTACCACTACTGATCCTACTGATGCCCCTCCCCTGATGCCAGCTCAGCCACACTGGACAACGCCCTTGTGCCCCTAAACAGCTAGCCGAGCCCACCCTGCAGCAACCCCAACAAACAGCACCCCAACCACCACCCAACACCATGTTGGCCCACCAGACCCTTCTGGGCAGTCAAGCCACTGGAGCAGCGAAAACCCCATGAGCAGCCAGACCCTTTTATCAACACACATCGCCAGGCCTTGGCCTTATGTGGCCCATCCGCCGCACCCCCTTGCCTGCCCACAACTGCTGCTGCTGCTGTGGATGGTGCTCAGGGATACACAGGGCTGATGATCCACCCAGACAAAGGCGCCAGTTGAAGTCCGTAATTGCCTGCTGCAGGCTGCGCCTTGTGGGTGCAGCGTCTTACTGAGCCTTCGTGCCGCTGCTGCAACGCCCAACCTGCCTGCACCTTCCTCATGCCCCCCTGACTGGCCCTCTGTCACAGCACAGAGGTGCATGCTGCTGCCGCTGACCCCAAACCCATCACAAGCAGGGTGGATTGCTGTGAGTTGCAGCTGCTGCAACTGCTGCTGGCCGCCCCAACTGAGCTGCTCATGGCCCTCACCCTGGTTATCAGCTGGCTGCTGCTGTGTGCCCCTTCCCTGCGCCCGGTCTTGGCCCACCTGCAAGTGAAAGCCCAATGGGGCCAGCTGCTGACCAGCTGCCTTCAACCGAGTCTGCTCATCCAGATTGCTTTGAATCCTGTGACTGCGGGTGAGCTCCAGGATGGAACAGCCAGTGTCCAGCACTATGGCTGAGTCACCGGTGTTGGCTACTGTCAGCAGCCACCCAATGCACAGCGCCACTGACACAGTGGTCCCTGCACAGCATACTAAAGCACGCTGCTCGGTTGCTGCTGCTGGGGCACATGCCTGCCTACTCTACCCAACTGTGGCTTCCCTTTGTTCTCACCTGCCATGTGACCAACGTTGGCCCATTCGTTATCTAACCGCACAAAGGTCTCGCATAACACTTTGCGAACGCTCTCAGCAAACGCCTTGACCTCTGCTGGGGCGCACGTTCATGCACAGCCGCTCATTGCACTTCGCTCGAGTGACTTTGCATCCAGCGACTCACCTTTCGCGACACCAAAGTTCGGCAGCTTGGTAGGGAATTTGGTGTTAAAGATCCGCAAAAAATTGGAAGCCACAAAGTTTGCTGCTTCCACTCCTGAATGGCCGTCGCACACCATGTACATCATGCTTTGTGGCTGAGTTGGGATGGCGAGGGGGTGCACAAACAAGACGTCCTGCAAGGAAATGCAGCATGTCTTGTTGCGAGTTGTTGCGAAAGAACAAAGCTGCAAAGCTGTTGCGAGATGCGATACATTTACAGCTAGCAGTGTGCAATGCGATGTGAGCGATCCTAAGCGCAGCCACTGAGCAGCAAAAAGTTGGGTCACCTCGCCCTTGACGACACGGCTCGCTGTGGCGTGATGCACAAAGGGGTAGCTGGAATCACGCTGGGTCCCAACAGCACTCGCTCCGTCGCCCATTTTGAGGGACCCCGCAAAAGATGCAAGATGCGAGCTGCTGTCCTCGCTAAAGCTCCTTACTACCATCGACACTGCTGGTGGCGCACCGCTGGTGGCCCGGGGCCGACCCCCTGTATCGGTCTGGCCCGCCCGCGCCCGCACGGGCTGTGTTGTATGCCCTTCCGGATATACTTTGGAAAATGCACCTATGCTGGGGCTACGTGACCCAATCCCAAGCCAGCAACGCTTCTCGCTACCAGCTTCCTGCTCTTCTGGTATTGCGCCCCCTTGCTCACAACAAGTCGCAGTCAGCAACACTTCGTTCTTCGTTCTTTGTCACATGCACGCCAGATTTTTTCGTGTCCAATACAAAATGCACAAAGCTAACCTGCACCTCGCACACCCAGCACTGTGTAAGCTGGTCTTAGGAACAGATGCTAGGTGTTGCCTCCAATCTGTGACTAACTCGAACTCCTGAACCCTATGTCGGGGTCGGGGTCCAGGAGGGCTCATCCCATTTTCGGTATCAACTTCGCGCATCGTGCGAGAAATGTAGCGATGAGGGCGCCCAACGGTAGCACAGGGTCCACCCCGTCGGGGAAGAACCCAGGACGCCGCCAATCGGCCCCTGTGATGAGATCGCCCCATGCCACATTCACCCTCTGCCACATTTCGTCATTGTATGTACCACACGAGGTGATAGAGCTTGCCTGGGCTACATCCCGGAATATAGACTCGCCCAGCTATCCGACAAAGGTGGAAGCACGCGGAAAGGACCACTGGCCGAAAAGTTTATGGTCTTGACAGAAGCCCAGGAATGATGGGGTCGAGGCTTCAGCAGAGTACACGGTAGCGAAACAAAGTCCACGCACGGTGCTGCTGACACCTCAGTGAGATGCTGTGCATGCTTGGAGGGAGGGTCAGGCAGGTCCCGGCTTAGGTGTCAGAAGGGCCCGGGCCAGGTTTCAGGAAGGGCACGGGCCATGAGGGGTCCCGACCCAACCCAGGGAATCTTGCGCTTCGATCTGCGACCCACGTACGGTCGCACCCCGTTGAGCCCCAGGTTGCAGCGAGCGACCATGCTGGCAGTCCGCGGGAATGGCGGGCGGAGTGATCTGGGAGGCTTCAGTCTAAAACGCGAGTTTCAGCGCGCGTGACTTATCGCGATAGCCTCAGCTACCCTTCACTAGCGCGTGGTGTGAGCGTCAGGCCTGGCACGGATTGGCGGGACCAACGGCCGGGGTGACCTCATGCTACACCAAAATTAAGCAAGAGTTGTAATCAACCCTCTCTCCAGCTCCAGCGGGCGCCACCTGCTCTCCACAATGCGCTGCATGTTCAGTGCTGCATTGCGGTCCCTGTCCAGACACCTGTCTGGCTGTGGTGCTGGCTTGGCTTTGGCAGTCTTGGTGGGCTGGGTAGGCTTAGCTGTCTGCTCAGCCTTGGTGCGCTTGCTGCGCTTGGCTGGAGGGGGAGTGCTGTGCCCTGGCTCTGGGGCTCCTGGCTGTGTGGCTTCCTGGCTGCTGCATGGGGCCTGTGGGTGCTTGCGGGGGGTCACTACCGGGCACCACATCCGGCCCCGCACTGGCTGGTCACGCTGCTGGCTCCAGGCTGGGCGCAACAGGCGCAGGTCCACCTGCCCTTTGGGGGGCTTCCAACCTGCAGGCTTTGTGGCACTGAGTTTGTTCAGCTTCTCCTCACATGGCTGCTTGCCATTGCTGCGATGGGACCAGCCGGAGCGACGGGTTATCACACAGCGCGTAACTCACGGAGCTCACAGTCGGCAAGGGACACGAACCTTTCAGTTTCTTGTGCGGGCCCTTCTCTTCCTTGGCGCTGCCCTTCCGCTTCTTCTTACCAATAACGCGATATGAGCTGGCGCTTGATTGTCGCTTTGTTGATCGACTGTGGTGATTGCCACTTTGTTGTACGCAGGACCCAGACCCAAGGACCCCATCGGCACGGCATCACAGCTTGTGGGAAGAGGTTTGATAGAAGCGAGACTTGTCGGGTCCACACACACGAACCAGCAGAAATTGTCTAGAGCTCAAGCCCGCCATCCTTACTGAGGCTTCCCTGCCGCCGATCAAGCGCCTGCCCCACCCTTCCTCCCTCTTGCCCGCTCCTTCGTCCCCAGCGACAGCACGACGTCTGGGGCAACGTTGTAGAACGCGAGGCTGGGCTCGTCGCGCAAGAAGCCAACGCCATCTCGCGCCAGCTTCATTTGCTTCGCTGCCAAGCCCGTGACCGTCGAGAGCCGCTCCTTGAACTCGCCCACCGTGTCCGCCAGCGATGCCACTTCCACCTCCAACAGCTGACCAATGAGCTTGTCGTTGCCCTCGACCTCCGGGCACTGCACACGGACCTTGCTGCTGCCTGCAAGGCACACAACGCGAGGTCCAGCGTGCTGCTGCCTGTGCAGGCTACGGTGCAGGACATGCATGCCGCCGCCGCAGCACTCTGTAGCAGGGTTCGACAGGTGATAGCACCTGATCAACAGACGCCCTTGACCAATGCTAGTGTGGTCCAAGGGGCACCACACACTGCCATCACCCCCCTCAGCGATCTCTACAGTTCAAATCCCTGCTCTGTAACCCTACAGCTCACCCCACACAGTCCCTGCTCCTTGCCTTGCCTGCCCCTGCCAAAACACAAGTACACCTTCTTCTCTACAAGTCCAAACCCTACTCTCTAGCTGTACAGCTCATTTCACAGCTTCCCCCACAGCTTACCTGCTCCTTGCCTGGCCTACCCCTGCCAACCAGGAAAAACCCAGGCAATGTGCATTAGGAGCAAAGCAACACTAAGAGTGCTACAGCGTGCCTGGCCTCCAGCAGGCCATCCCACCCTCACCCCACACCCCTCACCCTCCCTTGACCTTCCAACCCCTGCGCCCACCCTGCCATCCCAGCCATGCTGCCCACCTGCATGCTGGGCCAGGAACTCCTCCTCCGGCTGCAGCACAAAGTCGTCGCCTACCCGAGCCCGCTTGGCATCTGGCATGTCGCCTGGCATGGGGGGCGGCGCTTCCCGGGGCAGGCCTGGGCCCCCATACCCATGGTGGCTGGGCAGGGGGGGCGGCTGCCGCCCCATGCCCATGCCCATACCCGGTAGAGGGGGAGGCATGCTGCCTGGCAGGGGGGGCGGCTGCATGCCGGGGGGTGGCCCCATGGCACGTGGGGGGGGCAGGCTGGGGGCCCCTGGGGGGAGGGCACCCAGGCTTTGGGGCCGCAGGCCAGTAGCCACAGGCGGGGGGGGGCGGCAGCGCATCGCTGGGCCGGGCTGAGGGTGGGGGGGGGCCTGGGAGGGGGCCCCGGCCTGTCCCAGGGGGAGGCTGCTGAGGCAGGGGGGGCTGGCCAGCCCCTTGCTGTGCAGGGGCCAGGGGGGGCGGGCCAGGAGGGGCTTGTTGGGACATGGGGCGGGCGGGGGGGGGGGGGGAGCAGGTTGCTGTGCAGGGGGGCAGAGCGGTTGGAGGGGGGGGGGCGGCAGCTGCTGGGCGCCTGGCCCTGAGCCAAACCCAGGGCGGGGGGGGGGCGTGCAGGCTGGCCTGGGAGTAGGGGGCGGACTGGCCGGGCCGCTGCGACATACCCAGGCTCTCCCGGTTCTGCTGGATGTTGTGCACCTGGGCAGGGGGGGCGGCGGCAGCAGCAGCATCAGGTGCTGGGTAGGGGGGGGGGGGGGGGGAGCAGCAGCAGCAGCAGCAGGTGCTGGGTGAAGGGGGTGGGGGGGGGCAGCAGCAGCACTGATGACCCCCAGGACTCCACCTCCTCATGCACCAGCCTTGAAGGCTGTCTGCTTCACCCCCTGCTTGCCTGCACGCTCCTCATGTCCATGGCCCACAGGGCTTCAGCCACCTGCCCACCCGTCCTCTCCCCCGGGCAGATCCTCCCACAGATCCCTTGGCAGGCCCCCCCTTGGCACGTCATCCCACCTGGACCTCACTCTTCTCTAGCTATCCAGCCGGCTTGCCGCTGCCCAGCCTGCCCCTCCACCTGCCATGTGAGCCCGGCCTGAGTGCTGGCAGCCTGCTGGCCCCTGGCAGAGGCCAGCGCACCTGGGCATGCAGCTCGGGGCCCTTGTGGGTCACACCGTCCCAGGCCACCGGGCGGTGGGTGCCGCTGGTCAGCTTCTCCCTGATGCTCTCCGTCACCACCTGGGTCACCTCCTCCTCAGTGGACCCTGAGCAGGTCAGGCCAGGACACGGCAAGCTGCTGGTGGTGCAGGCGGTGGAGCGGGCTGAGGGGAATGGGCCTGTAGGGGGCCTGTAGGGGGCCTGTAGGGGGCCTGAGGGGGGAGAGGAAGGGAGGAAGGGCCAGCGTGGGAGGTGTTGAGGCAGGGGTGCGGCCTGCAGGCCAAGCTGGGCAGCTGTGTGGAGGGGATCTGGGGAAGCAAGAGTAGCCAGTAAGGTAGGATGGGCTGGCATGTAAGAGGTCAGGTGGGGTGGGGTGGGGTGGGGTGGGGTGGGGTGGGGTGGGGTGGGGTGGGGTGGGGTGGGGTGGGGTGGGGTGGGGTGCGATTGGGTGGGGTGGGGTGGGGTAGGGTGGGGTGGGGTGGGGTGGGGTGCGATTGGGTGGGGTGGGGTGGGGTGGGGTGGGGTGGGGTGGGGTGGGGTGGGGTGGGGTGGGGTGGGGTGGGGTGGGTGGGGTGGGGTGGGGTGGGGTGGGGTGGGGTGGGGTGGGGTGGGGTGGGGTGGGGTGGGGTGGGGTGGGGTGGGGTGGGGTGGGGTGGGGTGGGGTGGGGTGGGGTGGGGTGGGGTGGGGTGGGGTGGGGTGCGATTGGGTGGGGTGGGGTGGGGTGGGGTGGGTGCGGTGGGGTGGGTGCGGTGGGGTGGGTGGGGTGGGGTGGGTGCGGTGGGGTGGGTGGGGTGGGGTGGGTGCGGTGGGGTGGGTGCGGTGGGGTGGGTGCGGTGGGGTGGGTGCGGTGGGGTGGGTGGGGTGGGGTGGGTGCGGTGGGGTGGGTGCGGTGGGGTGGGTGCGGTGGGGTGGGTGCGGTGGGGTGGGTGGGGTGGGGTGGGTGCGGTGGGGTGGGTGCGGTGGGGTGGGTGCGGTGGGTGGGGTGGGGTGGGTGCGGTGGGGTGGGTGCGGTGGGGTGGGTGCGGTGGGGTGGGTGCGGTGGGGTGGGTGGGGTGGGGTGGGTGCGGTGGGGTGGGTGCGGTGGGGTGGGTGCGGTGGGGTGGGTGCGGTGGGGTGGGTGGGGTGGGGTGGGTGCGGTGGGGTGGGTGCGGTGGGGTGGGTGCGGTGGGGTGGGTGGGGTGGGGTGGGTGCGGTGGGGTGGGTGCGGTGGGGTGGGTGCGGTGGGGTGGGTGCGGTGGGGTGGGTGCGGTGGGGTGGGTGCGGTGGGGTGGGTGGGGTGGGGTGGGTGCCAGTGTTTTTTTTTTCGTTTGGCGAGTTTCGATTTTTCTAGCGCAAAGTGACGTGGCCCAGGCTCATACCCTCAATTTCATAGCTCGACCATACTTGGCTTCGTCCAAAATTTACGGCTCAGGTCCACAATTCAGCGAAATTTCAGCTGAATCGCCGGTCAATCAGCTGAATCGCCGGTCAAATGGGGTGGGTGCGGTGGGGTGGGTGCGGTGGGGTGGGTGCGGTGGGGTGGGTGCGGTGGGGTGGGTGCGGTGGGGTGGGTGCGGTGGGGTGGGTGTGGTGGGGTGGGTGAGGTGAGGTGGTGTGTGGTCAGGGTGGGCCAGAGCCAGGCGCGCACCAAAGATGTCCGGGCGGGTCTTAGCCAGGCCCACCAGGTTGCGCCCAATCTCCTCGTCTGAGGCCCGGGTGTGGTCCCTGAGGCATCAGGGTGGGTCAGCAGCGTGGGCTGTGACACGGCAGCCAGCTAGTCCCACGTTGGGTAGAGGCAGCAGCATGCTGGCAGGCTGGCCAGCACAGTCGCGCCCTGCTGTGCCCCGATGTGCCCCTTGCCAAGGGAAGACATGTCATGTCACGCCCTGTCCAGCTGGGGGCCATGGCGGCGTGTGCAGGTGTGAGGTGCGGCTGCTCCAGGCCTTCAGGAGTGAGGCAGCAGCCCACTGCTGGCAGGAGGGGCAGCAAGCCCAAAGCTGTACACAGCTGCACCAGCCAACCGCAGGTAGCCCAAAGCCGTGCTGCACCAACCACCGGCTCTCAAAGCAGGTAGGGCAGGGCGTGCTGAGCAGCAGCTCCTTCAAGGCTGAAGCCGTGTTGCACCAGCAAACTGCTGACAGGTAGGGCGAGGCGTGGCGTGTGGGGCTCTGGTCCATGTGCATGAGCATGAGGTCAGGGGCGCATGTGGTGGACGGCGACAGCAGGCTGCTGGTGGTGGTGGATGGTCTGGCATGCCTAGGCCTGTCCTGCCCCTCCCATGGCCCCCCGCACCTGATCTTGCTGAGCATGGCCTCCCGCTGCTCCTTCCAGCGTGGGTCTATGAGACTGACACGCATGTGCTCAGCCATGTCGGCCACTGCAATGAGCTCGCCAGTGATGGGCGACACCTGGAACACACATTGGGTGTATGGGTATTGAGGGTATAAGACGCACTGTAGCAGCGCCAACAGACCAACGCCATGTATTGAAAATGCGAAGACGCTGACAAGCAAATGCCATGCCATGCCATGCCATGCCATGCCATGCCATGTAATGATGATGATGATGATGATGATAGGGATGATGATGGCAATGGTGATGATAATGATGACAATGCTGCTGCTGCTGATGACCTGGCAGAGAGTACACTGGGCAGCAGTGGGAGGGCTGCATGCCTGCACCTTCACATGCTGTGCTGTGCTGTGCTGCTGATGCCAGCCCCCCCTCACCGCAAACTTGGTGGGGTCATACGGCACGCCTCCGGCATATGCCAGGCGGCCAGCAGCAGGGCGCACATAGTTCTTGACCACTTTGATAGGCCTACGGGTGTTCAGTGGCCAGGGCAGGGCCAGGGCAGTGGTGAGAGCAGGGGCAGGGACAGGGGTCAGGGGCAAGACGAGGCAGGTAAGGGGCAAGACGAGGCGGGGGAGATGCCGGATCCACCACCACAAGACGAGCTCATGCAAAAGGTCATGCAAAGAGGGGTTGGGCTGTGGGGTTGGGCTTATCAATGGCTGCGGGGTGGGGCTCCAGGGGGGAGGGCTGTGGGGAGGGCTGTGGGGAGGGCTGGGGGGCTGGGAGGGCTGTGGGGTTTGGCTCGGGCCAGGGCAGTGGTAAGAGCAGGATCCAGGGCAGCGGCAGGGCAGTTATGAGAGCAGGGGCAGGGACAGGGGTGAGGGGCAAGACGTAGGCTCCACAATCACACGAGGGGCTAATGCAAAAGGTGTTGTGAAGAGTTGCGCAAGGGCCTGTGGGGTTGGGCTCACCCACCCCTCCTCTTCGTCCTCCATGTCCATCTCCATCTCCTCCATCTGGATTTCTTCCGTCTCAGGCGCTGTGGTGATCGTTGCAGCGGGAGGCAGGGGCGGAGGCTGCACACACAGGCAGGTCAGGGAGCCTTAGTGAGGTGGCAGCAGCCCTAGCAGCCCTCAAGAGCACAGCGCCTGACCAAGGCCTGACACGGCAGCACAGCACAGCTGCTCAAAGCTGCACACACAGGCGGGTCAGGGTGCAGGCAGGCGGGCAGGTGCCCCGTGTAAACAGGGGAGGGTAAGCAGCAGGAGGGTGAGAGGTTGTCTGTCAGGCAGGCACTGCCTTCTTGTCTGTGCTTTCTGCCTGCCTGCTTGCCTGTCTGTCTGTCTGCCTCTCTATCTGGCACCCTGGAGGGGGTCGATCCCCTGACCTCTCGCAGAAGAGGGATGTTCTGAACTACATGACCCCGCTATGTCAGGAAGTCACCGGCAATCAGCCCGCCTCACCGCCTCTGGCTCTGGCTGCGGCGGCTGCTCCTCAGCTGCTGCAGCTGCAGCCACCATCTCTTTCTCTTCTTGCGTCATGGCCACAGCAGCAGCAGGGACGGCCTGTGAGGCAAGGCAGGGCGCAGAGGCAGGAACGGGGTTCGACTCAATGCCGGGGCGACAGCTACAACCAAGGTCATCAGTAGAGGTCCAAGCCTGAGTCAGGGTGAGGGGGTCTGCACAAATGCTGTGACGTAGGGTCGGGATCACAGCTGGGCTGACAGTCGGTTAGTGTTCAAGCTAGGTGCAATAGACACAGCTGTTTGCTGCAGCAGAGCATAGCAGTGCCCCATGGAGCGGTACAGACAGGGCGGTAGTCCTGGGCTGGGCAGCACTCTGAATACACAGGAGTGCACGTTTGCTGCATTCCATGATGAGGGGTACTGCATGCAGTGCAGTCTATGCCAGCCTGTCTTGTCTTGGGTGGCAGGGGACATCATGCTATGGGTGCCTATAGAGCTGCCTGGCCGGTACCCTAGCCAGCGCATCACATGCAGTGACCATGTGCAGGTTGTTGGCATAGCAGGCAAGGGGTGGTGTGGGGTGTGCCGGAACCAGCAAGCCTAAACTGATAACGTCTTTGGTCTTTTGCACTGTAGGAATGCATGTAGGTTGTTGGCGTAGCATGCAAGGGGTGGTGTGGGGTGTGCCAGAACCCTGAGGCCTGGCATGCCCGTGTTAAGCAAGCCTTAGCCTCAGTGTGTGAGTCTTTGGTCCCACGCCCTATAAGAATGCAGACGGTATCCATTGATGACAGGAGAATGTCATGTGCATCTGCTGCTGCATAGAGTATGCTGCAGGGAGGTTGCCATGTAACGACACATGAGATATGTACACATAAGCCACATATGGCACATACCAGAATGCAGCTGCTGCTGCTGCTGCTGCTCCTGATGATGATGTGGTGGCCATGCAGGAAAGCTGCTGCGTGGCATTACGACACCTAGCCCTCACACCGATGACCCGCCATGGACTCACTGGTGTATCAGCGGGTGCGGTCTCTGTGCCCTCCTCCTGCTGCCCAAACACCTGGGCCTTTGTCATGGCAATGATGTCCTTGATGGTCAGAGGCGGGGGCAGCTCCTCATCCTCGTCGTCAAAGAACTCAATGGTGTCCACCACCACAAACTCATGCCTGAGGTGGAGCAGTGCATCATGGCCATGCTGACCCTCACCCCTTGACCCCAAGTGTCAGGTGGCGCAGGCAGCCACAGTGATGTCCAGGATCAGCCAGCAGGCCGGGCAGCAGGCGGCGCAGAGCCATGTGCAGCAGCAGGTGCCATGGCAGTGCTGCAGCACGCATGCAAGCCCACGGAGTAGAGGGGAAGCGGTTAAGGGATACACAACTCAACACCCCAGCTGCTTCAGGGAGCGGCAAGAATGAACGCCCATGATGCATGGAGGCAGACAGGTGTAGGCAATGAGCCACACCAACAGCTATATACTGGCATGCTCAGGTGGGTGGTTGAAGCAGGCTATACCTAGGTGGTAACGTCTCCCTTTATGTTAATGACATTGTTGTTGATTTAGATTCTTCAAGCCATTCCTGATGGATGGGTGGCTGCCTGCCTTCTTCATCTCCTGGCGGGCTCAGTGAGTGTGAGCCATCCCTGGTCAGCAGGGCGTTGGGCTTCGAGCTCACCAGTCAATGGCCTGGTAGGCAAGGCGTTCCCGCTCAGCCTCATCCGCCGCATCCTTCAGCTCCCTCTCCCGCACCTTCTCCCATTCCAAGCGCTTCGCACAGCGCTCCAGCAGAGCGGCCCTGCAGCCCAGGGGCCAGGGGGCAGTCAGCTGTCACAACCGCCAGGCAAGAATGCTGCCGTAGGTGTTGGAGCTGTGTCTGATCAGTCAGGTAGGTCTGAACTGCCTGAGCTGCCTCTGCAGCCCAAGCAAGCAGCTCAACTTGCAGGCTAGGGCGAAATTTTGTCTCACAGTTGCCACCCAACAGGGCCAGGCAGGCAGGCAGGCAGGCAGGCAGGCAGGCAGGCAGGCAGGCAGGCAGGCAGGCAGGCAGGCAGGCAGGCAGGCAGGCAGGCAGGCGCTGACCAGGCTTGAAACTTACAGGTCCCCGGCGTCCTTGGCCAGCCTGTCCTTGGTGCCCTTGGGCGGCATGAGCACGCGGGAGTAGGCGTCGCACAGCAGCGTGAAGAAGCCGAACAAGCTGTGAGTGGGCTTAAGGAATGCAAACTGAGGGTTGGTGTGCTCCCGGGAGGACAGCCCTGCAGCCAGCACCCACATGCACCAGGCACCTTACACCATCCACCCTTAAGCTCTAGGCAGAACCCCACCCCACCCCACCCCGCCCCACCCGCCCCAGCAACATTCATCACCTGCCTTAACCAAGCATTGAGCACGCATACCTAGCTGCCCTGGTGGACAGCAGTGCAGCAGCAGGCTGATGACAGACTGCCGGCTGCTTGCCGCGCATGCCACTTCTCATGCACCTCACTGGGCTGCAAAGGCCTCCCTCAGGCCACCCTCAGGCTGCACCACCCTGGTGGCCTGTGGCTGCATGGGGCTGCATGGGGCTGCATGGGGCTACATGGGGCCCGCTAAACAGCTCACATGTATGGATGCATATGACTGCATGGGGCCTGCTGGACTGCTCGCAGCTCAGTCCAAACAGTCATGCTGTCATCTGCTCTGTCTTACAGGTGTGAGTATCAAAGCCATTGCTGCCTGTCTTCCACCCAGTGCCCTGAGCCTTGATCACCAGCCAGGCAGGCCAGAGGTGTTTTCCACTAGAGCCTAATCCCAAGCCTTAGCACGACTGCCTGCCACAAGCCTCAGTCTCCACATGCCCTCAGCCCTTTCTTCCCTAGCAGCCCAGCAGCTGAGGACAGCTGAGGACGCTGGGGAGGGGCAGGGAGGGGCTGGGGGGCTGTGTGCGGTAGCTGCGCGGAAGTTGGAGGCTGTGGGGAGTGCACCTGTCAGGAAGTTTTTGCCATTGCGCGCCACAAACTGTGCGGTGAGACGGATGAGGTCCAGCTCCAGGGCAGTCAGCCCCTCAGGCACATGCACCTGCGCATTCCACCCCTCACACCTCAGCACTGCCTGCAGCTGCCAGCTGCACTAGCAGCAGCAACTGCAGCTGCCAGCTGCACTTGGTCACAGCAGTCTGGCAGTGGTAGTCTGGCTGACCTGCCGCACCAAATCTGGCCTGCAATGAAAACATGGCCCAAGCACTGCAGTGAGCAGCGAGGGCCTGAGGCTGACACCTGCAGGCCTGCTAAAGGCCTGCTGGCAGGTCCTCCCACTCTGTGGCTGCTCCCAGACCTCCAGCCTTAGCTACGGCTGCTCCCCAGCCTCTGACTCTAGCTGTGGTCTGCTGGTCTGTGCCACAGCTTTGGCCCAGCCGGTGTGTCACGCATGCAGCGGCACACAGCAGGCATACTGGCAACCCAGCTCACCCCTCAGCTGCTAGCCAGCTGCCTGCCAAGACTGCCTGCTTAGGCCTCAGCAGCCATCATTACCCTGTCCTCCCTCTGTGGCGCTGAGCTTGAAGCCCAGCCTGATTGCTAGCTGCGTTGGGCTCAGCTGAGGTGCTGGCTAAATGTTGAGCTAAGTGGCTTCCGTGCAGCAGCTGCTGAAGCTGTGGAGTGCTGCTTGCATGCTGCAAGGTTTTGCCTCACTTGCCATGGCACAAGCACACTAGAGGCAGCATCCATGGCGTACAGCTGCTCCATGGCACTGTCATGCAGTATTGCGTCCAAGCTGGTGGTTGTTGATGCTGCAATGTCACACCCCGTGGGCTGAGTGAGGCGTGACCCTGGGCCTCACAGTGCACCTGCTGCGTGTGCACCAACCGTGTACATCTCGTCTTCCGGCTTTTCCAGCTTTGCCAATGCATGCGGAATGACTTGGGGACCTGCCAGGGTGGCTCTTTCAAGCTCAGCTGCAGCAGCTGCCACCCCTCCAGTTGTGTCTTTTGCTGTGTCTCCATCAGAGCTGAAAAACTTGATCTGCATCGTAGTCAGCAGCAGCAGTGGTGCTGTTCAGTGGTGTCCCAGTGGTGGTCCTGACATGCTGAACAGCGCATGCCGCATTGCACTAACCCGCATCTGATAGTATGCATGGTATGGGTCAGTGGGCTGCAAAAAGTTGAACTTGACATTGCTCCGCTCATTTGCGAGAATGCGCTTCTCAAACTCGGGGCCTGCAAGAATTTATGGCTGTGTCTTGTCGCTGCATCGCCTCTTTGCATGCACACGCCCTGTATTGCTCCCCAGCAATGCCACACCATGTTTTGCGACAAAACTTGCAGTCTTGTCAACGATTGCTCGGATGTCAGGAGGCGGCATAATGACACCGATGGCCTTTGTCTGGGTGGCCAATTTCTTGATCTCGTTAAGGTCAAAGCCCGCTGTGCGAACATCGCCCACAGGGACGATGGCGGTGGATGTCTGGGGTTGGGCGCCCTCCACCACCACGATTGCGCCCGCATTGGGATCAGCCATTGCGACTGGGACCCGCAGAGCGGCCTAGGTCGTGGATGCTCTTAGAAGTAACCCATGCGTTTTTAAAGAGATGGGTAGTAAACAGAGTTTCGGCGACGGCGAGCAAATTTCAGCATGCAAGCACCCATGGTGCTGTGCAGATGACGTTATTCGACAAATATTAGCTTGGGTTTAGACATGAACAGCGATAATAGGTACGCTGACGCCAAGCGGCGACGCTGGACTCAACCAGCTAGCCCAATGTAGGTGGAGGGCACTGGTCACCCCTCCGGCCCACTTCCTTTTCGGTTGAATCTTAGGCTATGTGGGTCAGCATTACATAGGGTCCAACAAAGTGGCTCAACAGCACATGACCTAGCACCAATCGACCCAAATCTGCCACTTATAGCATGGAACGCAGAAGTAGAATGAGAAGTCAACCATGACCAACATACCAAGCAGGTGTCGGCACCCATTACACCCTAGCGCTGCGACACAAACATGCTGCATGCTGTGCATATGCGTGCGTCATGGCATGGCATGTCTTTCTACGCGTCAATTTGAACAATGCAAGTTAGGGCAAGGGCGAGGAGCAGTCCACACCTGCTCTCACGAAAATTTTGCAAGCGACAATGCATGTTGTCATTCGTGAGCAGCAGGCGTCAGTGTCAGGAAGCGAACATGGGCACCGCATGCATATGGCACTGCATGCTCGCCAGTTGCTGTGCAACCTCCTTGCCCCGCTCTTGTACAGCGCCAAGCTCTTTTATGCATCTGGCTGCTGCTGAGCAGCCAGCCTCTGTGATGTTAATGCCCATCCAACAGTCGGTAGAGTGCTCACACCAGCCAAGCCAGCTGAAGGCAGCAGCAGGTGCAGCCAGGGACAAATGCATTCCCCCACAGGGCTGTGTTTGCGTCACCAAGATGAGCCCACCAGCCAGCCCACTGTGGTCATCTAGTCAGCAGCTAGAGCTGATACTAGGCCCAGCCAGCCAGCTAGCCGGCCAGCCAGCCAGCCTGTCTTGGGTCAGTCTCACATTGCCTGCCATGCTCCAGAGCAGGCAGCTGATGACAGCGGGCATGACAGTGCCAGCACCACGGCATGTTCAGAATAGGCCATGGCGGGCTAACCCCTCCATGATGCCATCAGCATAGAAGGCCTCCGCAAGGAGCACCTTGCCGGTCTGAGGTTGGCGGACCATCCAGGATATCAGCTCCGTCTGCAGGCAAGCAGACAAGAAGCAGGCTGCCATGAGATGGGCTGGCATGCGTGAAACTGGCATGCGCGAGTTAACATTGCTGAGCTAAGCTGCCAGCCTGGTTTGCCTGCTGAGACAGCTTGTGCTGGTGGTGCTGCTTATCCTGACCCTAAAACACAGGAGCAGGCAGGCAGTAGGCAGGCAGGAGACAGGCAAGAGGCAGGCAGTAGGCAGGCAGTCAGTCATGTAGAAGCACACAGGAGCAGACAAGAGCACGGCTGCTGTCAACAGCTTGCCTAGCAGTGCATGGCAGTAGCAAAAGAAGAGGAATCACCAGACACCCCAGCCGGCCTGGTTCAGCTCAACTACTTGGCACTCACTTCTTCCCCTCCTCATTCCCTAACCCCACCTACCCGCTCTCCCAACTTCAACTCACAGCCTCCTACCCTCCCCAGCCTCCTACCCTCCCCATACCCTCCCCATCAACCCCGCCCGCCCCCATCCCAAACCACTCTAAACCCTCCCACACTTGACCCAGCCGCCCTTGTCCCGTACTAGTCCCTCACCTGAGCATTGCCCACCACGATGGCCGGGTGGTCCCCCTCTAGCATCAGGATGTCGTTGCCACTGTCACCCGCAGCGCACACAAAGTGCTCGGGGATGTCGTACTTGGCTCTCAGGAACTGCAGCGCCTTCTCCTTGCCTGCACCACCATGCAGCACTACAGGCTGGGTGCAGCACTGGCAACAGCAGTTGCAACTGTGGCAGCAGCGGGGAGGCAGCAGTATTGATGGCAGCAGCAGCAGCAGCGGCAGCAGCAGCAGCTGGAGCAGGCCTGCCTAGGTAGAGGGGGTTTCATTTGGACATGGACAGCCATTGAAGGTGCAGGAGGCATCAGCAGTGGGCTGCCTGACCTGATGCCTGAGGGCAGGGTGGTGAGATCAGGCTGAAGGTTCTAAGGGGGGTGGGGCCAGAGGCTAAGGGTGGGGCAACAGGCACTCACCGGCTGCCATGGGCACGCAGTCCACATAGCGGTGCGAGCCCACCCCACTAGCGATGACTCTGACCTGCATCCACGGTGGGGTTGCGGGCTTGTTGGGGTGCAGCTGTGGTGTGCAGCATAGGGTACCTCACAAAGCAACCAGCCCCTCCCCTGACAGGGTACCTCAAAAGCAACCAGCCCCCCTAGCTAGACCAGTGCTCCTAACCTCCTCTTTCACTCAGGGTCATGCAGCAGCCAGGGTCAGATGGGGTTGCTGAGCTGTGCTGTGCTCTGAGCTGTTGAGGGGCAGCTGAACGGCAGCCAGGCTTCAAGGTCGCCAGCAAGTGGGCGGTGGCATAAGGCCTGGGCACCAGGTGCAGGAGAAACGTCAAGTGAGACCAGGAAAGGTGGAGACCAGGAAAGATGAATGAGGAGCGTGGAGCGAGGCTAGAGAGGAGAGGAGAGAAACGAGGGGCAGGGGAGGAAAAGGGCACCCTCCCTCCCTCCTTCCCTTCAACTCCTACCATGGCTCCCCCACCCCCCTCCATCACACCCCCTTCAGCCCCCGCAGCCCTCCATGTCAGATGAAGGAGGCAAAGTGCAGAGGGGCCAAGCGAGGGACAGTGGGCCACCTCCCTCTCCCTCTGTCCCTGTAGTCGCCACCCTGCCCTTTTCACCTCCTTGTCCCTCCCCCTCTCCAACCCCCCGCAGCACCCTCACCTCCAACCCCTCCCGCTTGCAGTTGTCCACCAGCGTGCGCATCACGTGCTCTGCGATGCTGATGTCCGCTGACAGGGAGAAGCGGTGCTGGTGCTCACTGCCATCGTCCAGCACCTGGCAGGGGAGCAGCAAGCAGGACCATGCATGACCCTGGACACAGCCTTGGAGGTAAAGGAGGAGACAGGTGGCAGCAAAGGGGGAGCGGGGTAGGGGGGGAGGGGAGGGGGGTGGGAGGGGAGGGGAGGGGAGCGGAAAGGAGCGGGGTGCGGGGCAAGGGGGCGAAGGAGGAGGCAGGATGAGAGAGGAGGAGGGGGGTTGAGGGTATGTGCAGCGCGTGCTAAGCAGCAGCAAGCGTCCAACAAGACTGTATCCCAGGCAAGCACTGCACCAGGTGCTGTATCCCATCATAGGCAGTGGGTAGAAGCAGTAGCAGCAGCAGCAGCCCCTTACATCCTCAAGCATAGTCACTGACCCTGCTCCTTCCCAGGCATGGGCACTGGCAGCATGCTCCTCCCCCGAGGCTGCTGTGTTAAGGGGCCTCACCGATAGTCTGCCGCTGTCCGCGTACTGCTCCATGAGCTTGCGGCCATGCTTGCGCACCACCGCCAGGTTCCAGCCCACATCCAGCTGCCGGGTCCACTCTTGGTCCTCCACCCAGTTCTGGCCATTGGTGCGTGCCCGACCCACCTGCCCACAGCCAGGCGGGAACAGCAGCAGGCTGTGGGGGCAGATGAGAGGGTGCAGGTGGATGGGTAGGGGGAGGCAGCAGCAGCAGCAGCAGCAGCAGCAGCAGCAGGCTGTAGGGGTAGGTGGAAGGGCGCAGGTGTGCAAGTAGAGGACAGCAGGGCGGGGCAGCAGCGTCAGCAGGATTAGCAGTCACCCAGCATTTACCCATGGCTGGCAGTGTGCAGGTGTGTTGGGGAGCATAGTGATGGGAAATCCAACTCCAGTGGTAAAGCAGGTTATGCAGCAAGGGGAGGCCAAGGAGGTGACAGGGAAGGAAGGGGGTGGGTGAGGGACAGGCAAGGCCTTATGCCAAGGCAGCTCCACAGGTGCAGGCACAGCAGCAGGGGCTGAGCCAAACAGTGGTGGAGCAGCCCTCTTGGCGTGTGGTGATGCTGGCCAATCCTTCCAATCCAAGCCAGCACCTCCCTTGCATTGCTGTTGCCCCGCACCACCAGGCCCAACAGCCCCGGCGCAGCTGCCCTGTACAGTCCTGCTTGGACCCAGCCTGCTTCCTGGCCCTAGCCCTGCTGCCCTGCCCCACCTCTGCCACCCCCAGCCTGCTTCATCACCCTTGCCCCTGCTGCCCTGCCCCACCTCGTCCATGTTGAGGAACACCTTGGTGCCCACCGCCACAATCATGGCGTCAGGGGTGGCCACATCAGGAACATTCTTCAGCATCTCCCGCACCTGGCAATAGCACAGCAGTACAAGCAGGCTATACAAAGCAGTACACCTCAGGTCCATACAAAACAATGTGTGCAGCCCAGCACATCCACATCCCCAAACTCACCCTGCCCTGCCCTGCCCTGCCCCGCCCCACCCTCCCCTCCCCTCCCCTCCCCTCCCCTCCCCTCCCCCCTCCCCTACCCCCTAGCATCTCCTGCTGCTGCGCTGCCCGCACCTGCCCCATGCTGCGGCCAGTGTTGTACACCAGCAGGCTGCCAGCCAGGGCAGGTCCATTCTCCCAGTATTCTCGGAACCTCCGTGATGACGCATACTGCACAACCAGTAGGTGGCAGTGAGGGCAGCTTCCTGAGCTCACTGTGCACCCAGTGAGGGCAGGTCTCCAGTGGGGGCAGGTCAGCAGAGGGTCACGGGGGTAGGGGGGAGGCACCCTGATCCGGCAGCAGGGGCCCCTGAGGACGTATGGGAGGAGAACATGACCCCAGCCTAGACAGGCACTTACCTAAACAGGCACTACACCTGGGCCACACCAGACAGTTGATGACGTAGCAGGTCACTCAATGGGGAGTGCCAAGGACATAACGAGTGCAGTGCTGGCTGTTAGGGGCTGGCGCTGTATGAAGGGATCCAGCATTGCTGCTTACACACTTGTTCAAGCAAGTCGAGGGCTGGTGGCAGGCAGGCAGGCAGGCAGGCAGGCAGGCAGGCAGGCGGGCAGGCGGGCGGGCGGGCGGGCGGGCAGGCAGGGTTCAGGTGAGGTACCTGGGACGGATCCCCGTGCTCGCCAATCATAGTGCCATCAATGTCAGACACCAGCATGTAGCGCGGCTCAGCTCCCCTGGGAAAGGGTCTGCGGGCAGCAGTGGGCAGCAGCGGGCAGCGCGCAGGGTCCTGGTCGGGGTCAGGGGCAGCAGCGAAGGGAGGGTAAACCACACACATGCCTACAACCTGCCTGCCCACACTAAAAAGCATAAAAGCCCAAGACAGCTTCCATGGCCAAATCCTGAAGCAGCACCCTGCTAGAGGGTGACCACGGCATACACCTGTGTAAGGTCACAGAAGGGAGGGAGGGCCTTGCATGCTGCCATTCCTTACTGCAGCAGCTCCCACCGCAAGCTGAGCCCTGCGCCTCAACCCTGCTCCTTCAAGCTCAGCCCTGCGCCTCAACTGGGTGAGCTGTGGCATACGCCTCCCCCAACAGCATGATGTCTGGAATGTCTCAACTTCTCGGCTGTGAATAAGCTGTGACTGTTTTGGAGTTTTGAGAGATATCTGGCTCACGCATCGACCTGAGCCACAACCCTTGTTCTGACTTACACACCGACCTAAGCCATGACCCTGATTCCAGCTGAGCTGTGACATACAAGTCCGCGCTAAGAACAGTATCTCCCCACCCCTCCTTCTGTAGGGGCGGACCTCACACCTCACACCTGATAGCCCCCCAGGACAGCTTGAAAGAAGCGGCCACAGGGAGGGTGTAGACCAGGCCCCCGTCCCCCCGGCCGCTGCTGCCTGGCCGCACTGACCCCATGCTGGCCTTGCTGGCGGTGGGCCGGTCCTCCTTCAACTCGCTGCCTGTCTTGCCTGGGCTCAGAAGGGAGGGCAGGCAGTGACTGTAGGGGGCAGGGGGAGGGGAGAGAAACTAGACATAGCAGAGGGGGGAGGCCAGTCGCCAGGGTAGCGGGAGGTGGGGAGATAAAGGAGGGGGGGCTTGACCAGCACGGGGGTGTGGCAGGGAGGTGAGGGCAGGCAGACATGACTCATCAGAGAAGGCTGGGAGGGTGAATCAAGGCTGGCTAGAGTGTAACAGGGGAGGGTAGTGGAGCATGACTCATGGAGCATGGGTCACTCTTCAGAGGCGGCATCACTGGCGAGCAGACTGGGGGGTGTTGCCAGGGGGAGGGGAGGGGAAGGGTCAGGGGGTTCGCAGAGGAGGGTCACTTACCATTGGTGAGGAAGAAGTCCAGCATCTCCCCCTCCCTCTCAGGCACCACCACACCCATGAACCAGCGGCCCAAGGCATTGCCACGGCTGCTGGCACTGACCATGCGCTGCGGTCACGTGCGAGGGCACACTGCCAGGAGTGAGCTAGCAGCTGGTGGGAAGCTACCTAGCCCAGCAGCCAGCCTGGACCTAAAACTGACCTAGCTGCCACTTCCCCATCAGCTTGACACCTGCATACCAGCATCCCTGACACCCTGCCTAACCAGCCCCCTCACCAGCCCCCTCCCGCCCTCCTTGCCAAACCCAGCTCATCTGCCTCACACATTGCCTTCAGCTGACACCCCGCCCTCCCAGCCTGCTCGCTCCAGCCCCTGCCTCACTCACCAGCTGCTGCCAGGGCTGTGTGTCCCCTGTAGGGGTAACCCGGCGGTGGTGCAGCACTACATCCTCCCAGCCTGTGCAGTAGAAGATCCTGAATAGGGACTGCTCCACGGCCCAGGCCTGGGCAGGAAGGGGCAGGATGGTGCAGGTGCATTTAGCCTGGTATGGCTGCTAGGGTCCTAGTCAGGACACACAGTGAGAGAGCCAGCGGCACAGGCAGTGGCCACCAAGGCTGCACAGCTCAAAGCGGGGCAGGTGTGCATGCAAGCAGCCAAATGTGGCCACTGCTGCTGCTGCTGCTGCTTCGGCGGCTGGACCAGGTCTTGGCATGGCAACCAGCATGTGGCAGCCATGAGCACAGAGCTGCTACTGCTGCCGCTGCCGCCGCCGCTGCTGCTGTCCCCTGCCGCTGAAGCCGCTGTGAGACACCCAGCGAGCCCAGTCTGCAGGTCTGCTCCCAGCTGCTGCTTCAGACCTGCCCTCCCTGCTCTTTTCCTTTCCTTTGTCAAGCTCTGAGCTTGCTCCCTACCCACCATGTTGACCACACCCCTGCCGGGGTACACGCCCGCTTCCTCCTCCTCATTGTGTGCTGCCCGCTGGTCAAGGATGTACTGGTAGCAGTACTGCCCAGGCCGCAGGTGCGTGCTGCCCACCCAGCTGCCAGTGTGCATGTCCCGCTCCAGTGGCATGGAGTACTGCATGTGCATGCGGGCATATGGGTCGCGTGAGCACGCAAGCACATGCGGTGGCCAGGTGGCTGCCTGGCAATGAAAAGCCCCACAACCACTGCCTTGGATGGTGCTGCCAGGACGCCATGGCATATGCATGCAGCCCAGGCTTGGTAGCAGAGCCGGCGCAGTGGCAGAGCGGGTGTGGTGGCGGTGCGGGGTTGGTGGCAGTGCCTGGTAGCAGAGCCGGGACCCAGGCCAGGCTGCTCAGACAGCACCCTGCTCCAAGAGTGCAGCATGCAGCTGCCCTGTAGCTCCCAGCCAGTGGCCAGGCTGCATTGGCTCTAGTCCGGACACAATTGACCTGCTGGGGAGGCAGCAGCTCTGGCCACCTGCACTGTCCTGCCTGCTCGGCTGTGGTGCGTTGCCCAGCTAGCTGCCCCAAGGTAGGTCTCCTTGGTGGGTGGCCTGGCTGACCCTGCTGACCTTCACCCCTCACGCTCCCGGATTGAGCATGCATCACCAAGACAGGTATCCCTGCCAGGAACTGCCTGCCTGCCTGCCTAACAGCCTTGGTCTGTACTCTGGCCATATGTGCACCCGACGCCTGTCATGGCTGTGGCTGCATATGCTGCTGGCCTGGTCTGAAATCAGTCCAAGGAGCACAACAGGTGAGTCCCTTGGCTGACCTGACTGCGCTTGCCTACCTGCATGCTCCACTGCTGCCCTGACTGCTCTACACCTTCCATGCCAACCATTGCTGCTGCAAGGCTGATTGGTTGCAAGCGGGGACTAGAAAAATAGCAGCATGGTGGCTAGGGGTGGCTAGCTGGCTAGCAAGGCTTGGTGGGGGCCAGGTTGCATCGCCCTTTCCCTGGTGCATGCCTTTGCCTTGGTGCATGCCTTTGCCAGTTGGCTGCAATAGCAGCTAGGGGAAGGTCAAGGGGGAGGCTCAATGATGGTCCTCACACGCCTCACTTGCCATCTATACACTGAAGGCTTGGCCCTCACCTGCCAGTTGTCCCAATCACCCACAACGCTGGCGCTCTGCACTCCAGGTGCATCAATGGCAAAGTCTAACGTGGGTTGAACCACCCTGAAATTGTTCAAATGGCCCTGCGAGCATCAAACTAGCAGCAGCCTTCCAGCACTGCATTGAGAAAGGCACAGAAATGTGGGTCATAGAAAAGCCAGTTGTTGCTGACCGCAGTGTGCACTGCAAGCTGTGTCTGACCTCGTTGCTGTTGACGGTTTCCTCCTTCAAGGAAATACGCCACGCGCCGTCAACTTTGTACTTAAACTGCAGACAGCGCAGTACGGGTGCGCACTATACTTTGCATATTTGTCGGAGTATCTCAGCACAAATCTTCCTACCTCCACACCCCCGAGTGGCATCGGAATGATGGCTCTATGCGGCAGTCCCTCCCCAGGGCAATGCATCTTCACCGGGCGCTCCCAATTGTTCCAGCTACCTGCTCGCACGAAACGTTCTCAAAACCTTGCTCCCAACAATAAGCGTTTACCTGTGTGCTAACCACTAGCTTACCCCATATCTCTACGCCGCTGCCTCCTCCGTTCCAACAAAAATGAGTCGGGACTAGTGGCGATTGCTGCAGCTGGCTGCTTGTGCTCTCATCCTGACTGACGCTACCGCTCGCTTTGGAACGCTCCGGACTCAGCAGAATTGCCGATACTGCGAGCGGGCCGCGTCGGGAGCTGCGTCCAGGCCGGCAAGCCCTTGGTCGGAAAGATACTAGAACATGGCACTGAGGCCGTGAAGTGAGGAAAGAATTGCTGCCCTGCAGGACCAGGTTGGTCATCGCACGCTCGCGAGTGCCGCCCTCGTCAAATGGGCTGTGTTAATCACGGCTAGCTTTACTTCAAAAAAGCGGCCTGATTCCGTGTTTTAGTTTCTGGGTGTAACTTGAAGAAAAACCAGAAAATCAAAGAGCAAATATCAATTTACAAAGCAAATGCAGGCCAACGGTGAAGCGCACTGGGCCCGCAACCACAATAACACATGGCACGCCGAGAAATGCAAAATGCACACCGTGATGGGGGGTGTGTCCGCTGCGGGGTTAGAGGCGGTCGCGGTCGTGGCGTCCGAAGTGGTCGAGGCGCGGCTTGTTGAGCAGCTTGTGCTTTGGGTGGAGGCCTGCAGCAAGAGGGCGCTGCTCGCCAGCTTGCTACTGGGCCTCATGGTGCGCGGACGGCCAGGAGGCCTTCGAGGACATCCCAGCTGAGGACGCGGTCATCCCGAACTTGGCGGAGCGCAACCTGTACCTGCAGCTCGCCCGCGGTCTGCCCCCTTCAAAAATGCAGTCTCGGCTGAGCGCAGCTGTGGCGGATGTGTTGGCCGCGTACCCGAGTCTCCACGCCGAGCTCAACGCTGTACCTCGCTATCAGCACGACGCCAACACCGTTGACGACGTGGGCCAGAAGCTGGAGACAAGCTTTGCCAATAGCCTGACCGAGCTGTTCCCCCGAAGATTTGAGCAGGCGGTGGCTCTGGCTGGAGCCAAGGTCATCGCTGGCTCACACGAGCACCAGCGCCGCCTTGGGCTGCCTTTGGATGGCAGTCCAGCCTGGACGGAGCGTCAGCGCAGCTGGGTGGCGCGGAGTGTGCAGGGGATGCCATGCGGGTTGAGGTGGCCAGGCAGCGGAGGTTGCTGGGGCTGGGTCAGGGGGGGGGGGGTGGACAAGGACTGGTTGGAGAGGGGGGTCAACATGGGCAGCCTGATGCGCCATGCTGTGGACACCAGCAGGCAGCTGGAGGAAGCCCTATTGCCCACCAGGCCCTATTGCCCCCCCTCCCCCTCTGCGCTCACACCCGGCTGCAGCTGCAAGGCGCACCACATCAAGCTGGACACCCAGGCCATCTATGGCTTGATGCGTACTGCTGGCATGCTGCCTGCGAACGTCACATCAGAGGATAAGTTCAGGAGTGGTGTGGTGAAGAGGAATGGCGAACTCAAGGGTAGGGTAGGGTAGGGTAGGGCTCTATCGACTCTTAGGGTTAGGGACCTAGCTTGAGACACACACCGGTCATTCACTCCTGTGGAGGACTGTAGGGGCTCCACAGAGGATAGGGATAAAGGACGACCTGCAGCGGTGCATAAATCAAACGAGTGTGCACTGCTGCAGGCGCTCAACATCCGACTGTGCGTGACCACTGACCAGCCGGCACCGGCCCTGCGAGCTGTGCCGCTATACTGGACGGCCGCCCCTGCCGCCCCTGGGTCGTCGGAGCAGGGAGTGCGTGCGCATCGCGGACACGATGATCACAATTGCGCGGAGGGGGCAGAAACTGCTGGAGAAGGACGCCCGGCATGTAGTAGCGCATGGCAAGAATCGAACCGATCGCTGTGGCATCGAATCAGAAGCTGGGGCTGTCAGCCTGGCTGCCTGCTCTGCTCCACCCATGCACTAAATTAAGCTATCTGCTGGGAGGGGGGCTGTTGTAGGAGGCACCCCTGATGACCTTATCAGGCTCGTGATGGTAGCCTGCCCTTGCGCTGGTGACACTATGCTGCCCCAGCTCAAATGATGTCTCTGCGCGCTGCTGTTGCTGGCTGCAGGGGCCCTCACTTCTGCGGCCACACCCAACGTTTCGACTACCATATCGGTGTTTGGTATCGGCCACGAATGCAAGTTCACTAGTTGAGTTTTACCGTCGCATAGGAGGCATGGCAAGCTCTGACGTTTGGATGATTAACCCCAGTGTAAACATGTGCGTGTTCGTCTATGTGTAAGCATGCGTGTGTGCGTGTGTAAGCCTGGCTAAGCCAGACGCTGACAGCCAGTTCCCGCAAGAGTAGCCAAGACACCAAAACCACCCCCCATAGGGTCCCAGGCAGCTGAGTCTCACAAGAAACGCCCCATGCATGCAGCACCCAAGTCAACAAACTATGGGCAGGTGGCGGGGTGCGGCAAGGGGGGAGTTACACTGCCGTGGGGCGCCCCATGGCGATGGGGCTGTCCCTGTCACTGGGCACTGTCGAGGGTGGTCAGCGACCGCCTCAGAGGGGTCCCAAAAACTGCCTCAGACGCAAACAGCAGTGGCAGCTGCCCAGCCCCTGTCATGCCCTGTTTGTAGCAGAGGGCCTGCTCTGCCTGCCTCCCCTGCCTGCATGCCACCCTCTTCTTTGTGAGGCGAGGCAGGCGAGGCTTAACCTGGCTCTGCAACCCCCTACCTGCTCAACCCCCTGCCGCCTCTACAGGCCCACCTACACTTCACACCTCGCTTCACACTGCTGTACTGCACAGTCAGTGGCGATCCTACGAGCCTGAACAGCGCCTCCTCAGGCCTTCAATCTGTTCCTCCTCCACCACTGCCCAGCCCCGCCATGCACTCTTTGCATGGACGAACCTGTGGAGAAGCAAAGCCAATGCAAACTTGGCCAGGTGACACAACCAGCCCAGGGGGTAGCCCAATCACATGCGTGGCTGTACAGAGCCAGAGCCAGAGCCAGAGCCAGAATTGTGCAGAGCCAGAGCCTGGCTGGGGCTGCAATGGAGGTGTGGCGGCTGTGATGGCTGCTGTGGCTACGGCCACTGTGGCTGCAGGGTCTCCAGCTCCCCTCCCGCTGGGCCTCACAAGACGTCCTCAGCCTCCTCATCCCCATCGCCCGGCCCCAGCTCCCCCTCCCCCTCCTCCACGCCTCCCTCCCCTCCTTCACCGTCATCCTCTATCCCTGCCACGCCGCCCTCTCCCCCATCCATGCCCTGCAATGCACCAGGACAGCAACAGCAAGGTGCGCATGAGCAGGGGCAGGGGGCCCAGGGTGAACTGCAGCAGCAGGGGGCAGTGGCAACCAGCATGGCTGTCTGCATGCACCACAGACCCCACGACCCATGACCTGCTCATACAGCATGACTGGAGAACAGAGAGAGGGGCAGACACTGAGAGCCCTAGTGATAGTACACTGGACGACAGCAGGGGGGTGGGTGGGGTGAAAGTGGACAAGGCATGCACAGGGGACCGCAACAGGTGGGTGGGTGCCTTGGTACAAGAAGCGACAGGGTGTGGTGGAGGGGTGGAGGGGCACAGCATGCCAGGGCCCAAGGCAGGGCAGGCACCAGCAGGCAGCTGGCCGGGAGGGGGGCCAGGGAGGGCGGTGCACCTCAGCAAACTCCCCCTCCAAGCCATCCACCTCGTCGTAGGCCGCATCCTCCTCGCCCTCCTGCACGCACACCACCAACCACCTGGTGCAGCAGGGCCAGCTACCCAGGCCAAGAGACCAGCGCCGTGTGCTTGACTGGCACCCTTAGAATACCAAATCAACCCCAAACCTCTCCAACGACCGTGCATGAAAGGAGGTGTGCGGGTTGAAGGGCGTAAATGGGAGAACGGCAAATCAGGCATATTCTAGTAAGGAACCTTTCTGTGTATGTGAGAGCATCATGCACCCTGCGGCCCACTGCACCTCCACCCCTCCACCTACGGGCCAGTCAATCAAGCCAAGCTGCAGGCATTGCCTGAGTGCTACCAGTGCCTGTAACATGCAGGGCTGGGTGTGAGGGGTGCCATGCAGCGCTGGGCGCAGAGCTGCCCAGTGAGATATGGCCAGCTTGCTCACAGCCTGCACCCTGGCAGGTCGCCTGGCCACCCAGCACCACCGACCCTGCCAGCAACCCCCCCTCACCATGAGGCCGGCCATGTCCCCCTCCACTGCCTCCTCCAACTCCTCCTCGCCGCCCTCATCGCCTTCATCCTCGTTGTTGAAGTAGCGCAAGGGGTTGGGCCAGATCTCATCCTTGATCAGGTCTGCCAGCTCATCATGCACCCCCGGCTGCAGACATGCAAGGAAGCACATGTAGATCAACAAGCTAGGCCTTGCAAGGAATAACAAGAGGCATACTCATGCTACCGGCACTGCTTAGCCCTGCCGTCCGTACTCAAGCAGTCACTTGCCCTGGCCACCCACCCAGGCACCCCTCCCTCCCTCCCCCCCTCCCTCCCTTCCTTTTCCTCTCCTCTACCCAACCTTGCACAGTGCCGCCTTGCTTGCATCCAGATTGGCAGCATCCCTCGGGCATGTAACCCACACCTGCTGCTCAGCTCTGCCCCTGAACCCCTGGCATGTGCATTCTACCACCCTCTGTCAACCAGTTGGCTGCAGCTAACAGTGCTTGCATGGGCTGCATGCCACGCCATGCTGCCTCACAGTCACACCTCTAATTTCTCATGCTCTACAAACCACAGCATGAGCCGGTACTCCCGCTCTTCTCGCCCCCGCTTGCCGTCTGCGCCCTGCTCCGAACCACTGGGTCCCTGCAGCACCCAGGACACAGCCTAATTAGGCTTCAACCACACCAGGTCAATCAACACATACAAGCTGCAGATGAGAACCATACCAGGGTCGCTAATAGATAAGGTTAGGGCCGCTGGCGTGTTTGCAGCTGCCAGGGCTCCTCTTCAATAGCTGCCATGTCCCATGTCCCATCATGCTGCCATGTCCCATTATGCGCTAGCTTGTTAGGGGAGCGACCGAGGGGAGGGGGTTGCTGCTTCACTCTCTTTAGGGGGCTGCTGCTTCACTCAGGAGGGGAGTACAGCGCAACATAGCTAGTTCAACATGGGTACTCAGGGGGTCACTCATGGGTCACTCTGGGGGGGAGTACAGAGTGTCTGGTGCAGGGGTTGCTTCATTGCTGTAGAGTCAAGGTGAGAAGCAGGCTGCATGAAGGGGTAGTCAGGGCCAGCATGGCAACCCAAAGCTGGTGGCTGGACAGGAGCTGGTTTGTGACCCTACCTACTCTTGGCTGGAGGGGCGCTGCCTGCTGTGGCCCTGGACCCTGCACCTTGCTTACCCAGCACCCTTTGGCCCGCTACACATGGCCGCTGAGCATGGCCAGCCCTGGTCACGTGGTACACTGGCTGCCTGGCATTCTGGAGCCTCCCTTGGCTGCTGCAGCCCTACCAACCTACCTACCTGCATACCTACCTACGTACCCGCCTGCATAATGAGCGCTGCTGACAGCAGTCCAGGGCCTCTCACTTACTTCCCTGCCACTGCACCTTTGCCACTGCCCCTGTAGCTTCTGGCCCTGCTGCTGCTGCTGCTGCTGCTGGTGCTGCTTGTGCCTCTGCCGCTGTCCTTGCTGATGCTATTGCTGCCCACGGTTCCTTTCACAGCCTGCTCTGCCTGCAGCCGCTCACCATGCCTTCTGCCCAGGTGGGCACTGTGCCTTGGATGTCTAGTGTGCCATCTTCCGAGTAAACAAACCGCTGCATGCACAAACAGCATGTGTAAGGCTGCTGCATGCCATGACTCACAGCATGCTATGCACTGAAGCCCAAGACCCTCTGGCACATGTGCCTGTCAGCTGGTTCTCCAGTGTCCTGCGTCCGTGCTGATCCTAACCTCAGCTACATGGATGAACACAGTGGCTTCGGTAGTGTATGGTACACTGTGGCTGTTGCATCTGTTGTGTCGCAGGAAGCCTGGTTCACACAGCTTGTCAAGCACTGGAGCCCTGCTGCTACTCTCCTACCTTGCTTTGTACAGGGCTCCTGGTTGGCTCATGCTGGTTGTGGCTGCCAACCTGCCGACCCACTCCACTCTATATGCTTATCACATCTGCTGTGTCTCTTAGCTCAGGCTCACCTTTGTAAGCTGCGCTTCTGAGAAGAAAGGGTTGTCTGGTGCAAACGTGAACGTGATGCTGTATCCGGACTTGATGTCCTCAGAATCCTCCACGTCAAGCTGTAGGGCACCGAGCAACACAAGCAGCAATTGCTAATTGCCATTGTGTTGTATGCTGCACCACCCACAATGTGGCAGCCCGCTGTATGCACCCTGGCTACTTGCGTGGCAGGCTGACAAGGTGCTTCCGGGCCAGCTTCCTTAGAAACAGGCTACTCATTGCAGCCTGACCTGTGTGCAGAAGTCCAGGCAATCACTGTCATGTTCGGTGACCATTTGACGTATGATGCGGTGATTGAGCAGGGTGGTGCTCCAGAAACGCGGGATTCTGCTGATGATGAGGTTGCGATGCTCAAACACGGGTCGCCGCTTCTTGTTGAACTCTTTCTCAACCTCCAGCACTGCTTCGCTGGCCTCATCATTGATCTGCACCCAGTACCAACGATGGCACGATAATGAGGACGGAGGACATCCATCGCTACAGTGGGCCCAGACAAACATGCCCCCAACGTGTGAAGAGATGTACCTGCATGGCCCAACACCCAATGGGGTCCCAGAAACTGCGCGCCAACATACAAACCTGGTCAAGCTGCAGTTGAAGGTCCTCGATAGATTTCAACGACTGGGTCACAGCATCGTTGCCCTCATCGTCCGCTTGCTCGAGCTTCAAGTCCGCCTCGTGCTTAAGGTCTGATTCCGGCTTGGGCTCCTGTTTAGCGCGCTTGATGGCCGCCATCACCTTCTGCCCAGCCACAGGCGCACAATCGCACAGGCTATTTAACAAAGTTTGATGCAAGAGATTTACAAAACTTGCTTGCTTGCTTGCCGCCGCTCACGATCACTAGCCGGGGGCTACACGTCTCCTTGATTTCAGCGTTACGAGGATGCTGCTGCTGGGCGGGTGTCCCAACCTCTTAAACTCTTGCGGGCCCAGGCACATGAAGCTGGTTGGGCCTGCGCCAACACATCTTGCAGCCCGACGGGCTTCCCCTAGCACTGGGGGCCCTACCTGCTTGAGCACAGCCAGGTACCCCACCAGTGCCGCCAGGAGGTCACAGGAGCCAGGAGCAACATGTCAGGCTACAGATTCCAGTATCAACAGTACTGTGCACACAAGCCACACAACCGTCGACAAGATCACAAGATCAGGGTCGCGGTCTCACCACCGCAAACGGCCCAAGCAGACAAACCAGCCTGCCTCAGAACTTCAGTCTGTGCCAACAGGCATGGGCAAACCTGCTGTACCTGGAGCAAATGCTCTGTCTCAAGGTCAACCCATCACACTTTCACTGCCTCATAGTAGTCAGGCCCAGCCCCAACCCCAGTGGCAGCAGGGCGGTCCCCAGGACGGGCGACAGCAGCAGCCTAGCCCACAACAACAGCCTGATGCCCAGCACTCCCCGAGCATATCGGGTAATAAGACCAGGCTGCAGGCAGTGCCAAGGCAGGGCCGGCAGCGACAGCGGCAGCGGCAAGAGCAGTGGGAAGCTGAGGGGCAGGCAGAGGGGCAGGGGGAGGGTCCTCCAGATCAGGGGCAGCAGAGACTGAACCAGGGCCCTCCACGGAGGGAGAGGAGCCTGCTCTGGGGCCAAGAGGCAGCAGCCACTCGCGCCTCCCCCACACCAGGCATATCACCCGGCAGCAGGCAGTCTCCCCCCATCCAGGCCCTGGGCCCCCCCTCCACCACCCTGCCTCCTGCCCACAGCCCCATGCCAAGCGCTGTCAGGTCAGCCGCAGTGCAGCGCAGCCCAGCAGCACCTGGGCTGAATGGGGCGCAGCCTTGGGGCGGCCAGGGCAGCATAGGGGGAGGCCTGGGTGCTGGCTGGACAGCTGGCTGGGCCTCCCACTGGCAAAGGGAGGAGAGGAAAAGGGAAGGGGAGGACGAGGGGGAGGGGCAGGGCGGGAGTGAGGGAGGGGCGAGACAAGGCCCTGGCACCAGGTCCCACCAGTCAAACTGGTCACGGGCGACGGCGGCTCAGTTCCGTGTCCATGTCATGCAGCCTGCGCAGCGTGGTGAGTCTGGACCCCTGCCCTGCCCGCCTCACCTGCTTGTCGTCCCGTGCCCGGGCCCTCACCTTGTCTTTTGTAGCGGCAGCCTCCTGCAGCCCTCATTCCCCACCCCGGCCTGCCTTCCCGCCTGCCTGTCAATCAACTAGCCATTTCTCTGCTGCTTGCTTTGCATCAGCCCTGCACCTTGCTTCTTCCTGTGCCAGGAACAGCACATTTAGTAGTCAAAGGCAATGGCAGGCGTGGCTGAGCCCAGCCAGTCAGGGCAGGGTAGGCCAGCCCCTGCAGCCCCGCAGCCTCCCCCTGCACAAGGGCCAGTCGGCTGCTGCTGCGAGGCTGACACCTGTGGTGCGTCACGGCTACATGCTGGCCTGAGCCTGTGCAGAGTGGTTCTCACCGAGGCCATTGAGCACGCGCCACATCCTGGAGGACATCCAGGAGCGCTGCCAGACGGAGGCCTTGGGTGTGGCTCGGGTTAGGGGGACGGTGGCCAGGCTGAGCAGGGCGGGCGGGCAGGCGAAATAGGGCGGGCGGGCGGGCGGGCGGGCGGGCGGGCGGGCGGGCGGGCGGGCGGGCGGGCGGGTTGATAGATAGGCAAGCAAGCAAGCAAGCAATTGGTTCCTTGCAGCCTACAGCTTGGCGTGGTGTTGGCCCGCCGCTCCAGTGGCCTGCAGCCCTGCAGCCCCCCGCTGTCTGCTGCTGCCTGTACCCTGCAGACGCCAAGCCTTTGTTCATGATGGCTCGCCTGGCACGCAGCCCCGAGGACGCCGGGGACCTGCTGCAGGCGACGCTGTGCATCAGGGCAGCTGCAGCCAGGCACAGCAGGAGGCTGGAGGCAGTGGGCGGGGAGTACTATGCGGCGGCCTTTGTCCGGGTACCCCTGGCGCCCTAGGCTGCAGCCCACACACACTGCCCTGACCTTCCCTGCCCGCCCCCACCCACCCCGCCTTGCACCAACCTGGCTGGCCCTTCCCAGCCCTGGGCTGCTGTCCCCCCGCCTGCGGCACCCTGCTTTGCTTAGCTTGGGCAAGGAAACTCCGCCCACCACGCTCCACCTAGACGAACTATTGAATGCACCCTCCCCCCGCACCCTGTTAGGTTGAGGAAGCGGGAGCGGGAGGGGGAGGGGGAGGGGGAGGGGGAGGGGGAGGGGGAGGGGGAGGGGGAGGGGGAGGGGGAGGGGGAGGGGGAGGGGGAGGGGGAGGGGGAGGGGGAGGGGGAGGGGGAGGGGGAGGGGGAGGGGGAGGGGGAGGGGGAGGGGGAGGGGGAGGGGGAGGGGGAGGGGGAGGGGGAGGGGGAGGGGGAGGGGGAGGGGGAGGGGGAGGGGGAGGGGGAGGGGGAGGGGGAGGGGGAGGGGGAGGGGGAGGGGGAGGGGGAGGGGGAGGGGGAGGGGGAGGGGGAGGGGGGTAACCCTATTGAGCAGCGCTGCAGACTCAGCATGGAGTGCCTGCCACATGCAGGAGCCCCCACTGCATGGCTCACCACATAGCAACCTGGCTGCCCCACCCATCCACCCTACCCCCACATCAACCCTCCGCCCGGGGCCTTTTCACCCACCCCCCACTGCATCCACACTCTTACCTACACCCACTGCCGATGAAAACTTGGAGTTGTGTGCATTTCTTTCTTTTCGCACCCATTGCCCGCGAGCCACTGCCCCTGGACCCCTCGAGGCTGTTACAGCTGTCACTGCAGCTGCATTGTCACTGCACCTGCACCGTCACGGGACCAGCACCGTCTCAGCACCTTCACCGTCACTGACCCACTGTCACTGGGCCCCCTGAGCATATCAAGGCAGGCCTACTCGCACCCCTGGACCCCCCAAGCACCCCCCCATACTGCTGACCGGCACACAGTGCTGCCTGGCCTCAGCCCAGCTGCTCAATTGTCTGCTGTTCTCGCTTGCCTCCATGCTCCCAACATGGTCACGGCAAGGCTCCATGCAAGCATGCTGCTGCCGGCTTCAGGCTTGCATAGCGTGTGATGCGCCGGAGGTGTTGGCTGAAGGGCTGCGGCGGGCCAATGAGGCGGGTCTGCAGCTCACCTACCGGGCAGTACATGAGGGCCTCGTTCACTGGGCTGCGCAGCTGGACCTGACCAAGGTGTGTGGGTGACTGTACTCCTAATTCAAGAAGTAAACTTTAAATGTTGTATTGATACCCCAGTCTCCCTTTCGATTTTTGAGGAACGTATCCATTTTGACCCTCAAAACCGTTTTCTTGTTTGCAACTCAGCATGGAAAGTACAGTGACAGCGTGACAGCATGACAGCCATCTTTTGAATCCTGAACATACAAATGATGGCTAGTCCCCAAGACACGTGCCTGACAAAAGCTTGGGCAGTAGCAAAGGACGGAGTGTTGGGATCAGGAGCCAGGCCTGTTGGCTTGGGACTGCAAAGCGATGCTGCAGAGCACATGAGTAAGGTCTGCCTGTACACAGGTTGGCTGATGTAGGGTACTTGCACATGTAGCCACGTTCTGGAGTCAGGGTTTACTGCTTCCTGCTTGGCTGCTGCTGCAACTTGCCCCCTGATGTGTGCGCTTGCATAGGCATCATCAACCCCGCCGCCCTCACATATGCACATGTGATCATGCCAGTTCAGGCGATGCCAGGGCAGGGATGTGACATGCTGGCTGCCTGCCATGCTTCTGTGGCCACATGGGCAGTGCCTACAAGTAGGAGGGGGAGGGACAGTGATGTGGAAAGGTAGGGCAGGAGGGCTGTGTCACGCTCTGTGATGTGTGATCCAGAGGCCCACGTGCTCAAGAAGCAGGGCAAAGGCCTAGGTCATGCTGTACCGCCCACACAACCAACCCAACTACCAGCCACCAGCCTGTGCCACCCCCTGCCCTTCCAGATCCAGCAAAACGGATTGTACTATAGGCTTTGAATGGCCTCCCAGCAGCGCCTCGTGGCTGGTGGCTCATTCAATGTGAACTTGACCCTCACTCCTACTCTGAGCCTTCACGCTGCCAGCTAGTGCAGCCGTCTGTTTGATTGCCAGTCACGGGAGCGGTGCGTGTTGTGTGGGGTGCAGATGGGGATGATCCTCCAAGCTATGCATGATAGCGGGCTGCCGCCTACCACTCGAACTGCCTACACCGCTATCCGCGCGGCAGTCAACAGCGCCAGGCTTGACATAGCAGAAATGTACGCATCGCGCTTCCAGGTGCGCTGCTTGGGCTCGTCCTCGGATTAAGCACCGCTGCGACGCAGCAGGCGCTGCCAAGGTGCTCCGCGGTGCCAAGGCGTGCAAACGTGAGCTTGAGAACACGCCTGATCATTGTATGCCTCATCACGAGGGAGGTGCATGCTGTCGCACGCATACGTTGTATGTGGCCCCTGGCGGCGCCACCGCTCGCAGGCCGCCGGTGTTCGCCTCAACGACGCCACTCAGCATTTCCTTGCGCTCGCCCGGCAGCGACACCGGGACCGGGAAGCCGCCATGAACGGCAGCATGTGAAGAATGGGCTGTGCGCCAGAGAAGGGCTTACAAACTGAGCGACCGCCTGCGCATTGCACAGCCCAAGAGACGATTATGCGGTGCTGCACGGCTGGTATGTCGCGTGTATTGCCCAAACCTTGCGCGACTTGGAGACGGTGCGACGAGTATAGTACAATTAAGATTGAATACATCAATACATGCTCTGTAATCACTATAAACTGGGTATAGAACGCTAACCTATGCAACAGGAGCAGCTCGATCCAAAGTTATAGTGGTTCACAGAGAGTGTCCCTGGGCCTGGCTGGCTGCTTGCCGCAGCTCAACACGACAAAGGGTGTCGAGCAAATTGCTGCGCTGTTCCCTATGCTGTGAACGTTCACCACCACCTCTGACCTCACTAGGGCACAGCAAGGCAGTGTGCGTGCCCCATCTGCCACGCCCGGATTCCCACTCTACCACACAGCCAGCAGCCAAACCGTCTGTGATGGAGCTGGCAGATGGTGGTGAAGGCAGGCCCTAGCCATTGCCTGGGCAGCTGGCAGGTAGGTTGTCCTGCCTCGGCCCATGAGGTGTCCCCTACTATGTAGAGCGGGATGAAAGGGTGAGAATGAAGGGGCTGCCTGTGTTAGGCATAAGCAGGGTCTCCTGAGCCTAGGATGGGTGGGTATGGTGGTGAGGTGGACTACACTGCTGTGTAGAGCGCGGTGAAGGGGTGTGTATAGGCGGCGCCACATGGCCCTGGTGCTGGCTCACGGCGTGGCTCATCCTCTGTGTCAGGCTATCAGCGCTACATCAGTGTGCTGCCAGTTGGCTATGAGATGACCGCCACCCTGACCTTGACTCCGACTCTGACCCTGCCCTAGGAGGGGTTCTGGTGGGAGGGTAGCAAGGGCACGCTCCGAGGCTACTCTCCTCCCTTGATGCACGTCCAATGGTGAGGGCGTAGTTTTCTTTCTTTTTTCTTCGTCTTAATGTCGTATGTGGCTGGGCTGCAGGAGCGCTGCGCTTAGGCCGTCAGCTGCATGTCAGAACGCCACCACCCGGGACTCGTGGCGTGGTCCAGTCTGCCCTCTCTTCCCCAAGCTGCTCTCCAGCGCGTTGAATGAGGGCGGGTAGCCCTGGTGCTGGAAGCGGCTGGTGCGCAGCGCGTCCCCGGTGCCATAGTGCTCGGTCATGCGGCTGAGCGTCTCCTTCATGACCTGCAGAGCACAGCCAGCAGGGCCGGGAAAGGGTGGGAGCAGGGCAGCAGCACTTGGGCTGCCTACCCTGACAACCGCCCAGATTGGGGCCAACTAGCCCTGCCACATCTCCCCTATCCTCCACCCCACCCACTACCCACCACCCACAGCCTGAGGGCCCCTGACAGGGCGGGTGACCCAGCGGCTGCTGCGCCCAGCCTGGAGCCAGCGGCATGGCAAGCCGGTGCGGGGCCTTATGTGGTGCCATGAGGTGCCAACTCCCCCAACTGCCCCTGCCCAGGACCCTGGTGCCCAGCCCCCTGCAGCAACTGGCTCATTCGCACCACCCCAGGCTCCCGTATGGCCTCAACTCCCAATGCATTGGAGAGAGCATGCAGCATGGGATGTCACGGTTGATAAGGCTCCCTGCTTAGCAATGCAGGCTCCCTAAGGTCTGCAGCTGGACTGTGAGGCGCCGCCTGCCCCTAGCTAGGAGTACCAGCAGGGCTACAAGCTGGTCAAGGACCGGCTGCCCAAGGCCAGGCAGCGGCTGCGCCGGGCTGCAGAGTACCGACGGAGCAATGACGACTGGGCCCGCAACACGGGCCTATGGGCAATCAAGCTAAACTGAGCCTCGCAAGCATCAAGCTGTTAGTTTTGACTGGAAGCCCAGTGACCAGGGGTTGATTGCGCCACCAGGGATGGGATTTGTAGCTGTTAAGGGTGACCCATTGGAGCTGTAGTGATGAAGCTGTAGTGGAGGGAGGCTACCCACAGGCCAACCCCTGATCTTGCAGGAGAGGGGAGTTGTTCCTTCCATATTTTTCCAGTCAGTGAGGCTGGCACTCGCCCAAGAGCACAGAAATGTAAGGACTCGATGTCTCGACTGCTTTGTAAGGTGCTGGTGTGTGTACCCTGACACCTCTCCCCTGCCAGCCACTGTCGTGTTCGCCTGTAAATGCAGGCTGGTGTGACTCACTGCTGGCGTGCGATACTCGTCAACGTACTCCGTGGACCAGGGCTTGTATGCCAAGGGCGGCAGCCCTGACTTGCTGGTGTAGGTGCCAGTCGGGTATTCGTACACCACGCCGCTGTCTGCAGGGCTGCCTGTAGCTGTCTTCAAGGTGTTGCCCATAGCGCCGCCCAGAGTCACCCCACGGCCTGTGTAGGGCCCTAGCCTGCTGCCCATGCCTTGAATCACACTGTCTGCAGCTTTGACCTTGGCTTGCATGTTGCGGTACCCGGATCCATATAGGGCCCCGACCGACAAATCTTGCAGTTTAGCAGTAGGAAGAAGGCTATTAGGGCCCTGCAAAGAAGGGACAAGAGAACTCAAGCCCCGCAAAGGGTGGAGGATAATGACAGCCTCTCTACAACCCTACGAGCCTCATCAGCACACTTGCACATGAATGCAAGAAGCGTCCAAGCTCACATTGGAGTGGATGCTGCGACGCAAGGATAGCAGCGGCTCCCCAGTGCGTGGAAGTTCGTCCCCGTGAAAGCATGTGTAAGATTGCAGGTGCTGTGTCTGGTCTTCATGAAAGCGATGAAGGTTTGCCCCCCCGTGATTAACGCTCGGGGACATCGCAGCCGTGACATTCCCTTGCCATCCTTCACGCGCGCTACGGCCCGTGTTTGTCTCCCAACTCATCTTCAAGACTGACACCGATAAGGGGCGAGACTTGGAGGGAAGAAGAGGCGAGACATGTCCGTTCAGATGTCACACCAACTTCGGGGCGTTCTCATATCCCAGCAAACCAGAAGGATTCTCTATCTGACGCTTCAGGGCCTCCCTGAGGCCCCGCGCACGTGCCACCACTCCTGCCTGCAGCTGGATGTCCCGCTGTGTGGGCAGCAAGTTAGCCTCCTCACGGCCAGCCTTCTCCTTCCAGGCCTCCCTGATTGCCCGCCCACCTGCCCGCCCAGCTGCCACCACTCCTGCCTGCAGCTGGATGTCCCGCTGTGTGGGCACGCCATACTGACCCCAAGCCCACACTGACACACTGACACATCACTGTCCCTGGAGAGAAGCCTGGGAGGCAGCCGCCTCTTTGGCGCTTTGCTACCCTCCAAACAAACATAGCTCAGTCAATATGGAACAACATGTCTGACTGTGGGTAATCACTCAGCTATAATCAAGTCGAAGCGTCCTCAGTCGCACCCTTGATGACCACAAACCCCACACCGGTGGCACGTTCGTTCTAGCTAGCTGAAACCACTGGGCATTTGCGTTGTTGCAGGACCGGCCTGTACTCTGCAGCCCGGTGCGACCGCTGCCTGACCTTGGGCGGCCAGTCATTGACCCTGGTACTTCTCGCCAATGGGGTGCAGAGCCTCACGGTCCTTCCAGCTGCACAGCTCCAGGGGCAATGCACACTCTCCCCAATGCGCTGGAAGTTGAGGCATGAGTTGGTGTCTCGATCCTGCCACCTGCTGCATGGGGGGGCCAGGGGTGGTGCGCTGGGCCAGTTGCAGCAGGTGGCTGGTCCTGGGCTGGGGGAGGTCGGACCTGGGCAGGTGGAGGGGGGTCTGAGTGGCACCTCTTGCCACCACATCAGGCCCCGCATATACTTAGCACGCCGTTGGCTACAGGCTGGGCGCACCAGCCGCTGAATCACCTGGCCTGCTGGGGGTAGCCAGGCTACGGGCCTAGGCTGGTCCCGTGGCAGGTGCAGCTCACTGAGGGGCATGCACAGTTGAGCTGACACGGCTGGTGCAGAACTCATCCACAATCACCAACTTGTCAGGTCTGACAAACGTGCTGGGCCTGCTAGGCTGCTCCACCACCTTGCGCAACCCCCCCCGCACCCCCTTGGCCTTACACCCACCCTGGCTGAAGCAACCCGCTCCCAGGAACACCGCCAGCCCCTTCACCCAACCATAGTACCGCATGGACACCCATTTCATCCCCTCTATTACCAGGTCGGGTCGGGTCAGGGTCAGGGTCAGCATCAGGGTCAGGGTCAGGATCGGGGTCGGGTACGGGTCAGGGTCAGGGCCAGGGCCATGGTCAGGTCATACCTTCTTGCGGAAACTCTCAATGACATGCTCCTGGGCATGGTACAACCTCAACTGCTGCCGGCATGATGTCTTAGTCTAGCCTGGACGGCTGCCATCAGCATTGGCTTACCACAGCTTATCATCAAGGACACCATTTGTATGACCATGCATCTTGCACCCCAGCACCTCTCCAGTATCAATGATATCCATGGGTTTCCGTTGTATGCTTGGGGTGGCTAAGCGGCAGGGGCCGGCTTTAGGCGGCTGGTTGATGACTGATGGCTTGCACCTCACCCGCCCACGCCATCTGACCCCAAGCCCACACTGACGCACACTGACACGCCTGATGCCCACCAGCCCCCTTGTCCCTCACCAGGGCCTCCATCTGAGCCGGACCAGTAGTGGCCACTAGCGGGAATACTAGGGACCACTAGTGGCCTGACTCAAATGGTGTTATTGGGCTGTGTGGAGTATACCCGGTGCTCATGGACATGGTGCATCAGTGCCTATCACCTACATCATTGCCTGACCCCTGAGGGCTATTATGTAGAGTTGGCATGACAAAATATGCGCTAATGTAAGCTGACAACAGCTCAACAAAGGGGGGCACACATTACTGTGCCACAGCAGGCTGCTCCTGCTGGGCCTTGGGTGGCTTGTCTCGCAGCCGCTTGTAGCCCAGGCCAGGGTACTCCTTGCCCTTGGCTGGCAGACTGTCCCACCACCTGCTGGATGGCTGGGCAGGGGGGGGCTGGGCAGGGGCACACGGGGTGGGTGGCGGTAGGGGGGATGCATCAGGGGCTCGGGGGGGGCTGCACGGCTGGAGGTGGTGGTGCACAGGCATACCCCGAGGTGGGGTAGCCCACCAGGCACGTCAGAAAGATTGCTGGGCCCTGGCTCTGAGGCTGCTGGCTGTGTGGCTTTCTGGCTGCTGCATGGGGCCTGTGGGGGCTTGCGGGGGGCCACTACCGGGCACCACATCAGGCCCCGCACAGGCTGGTCACGCTGCTGGCTCCAGGCTGGGCGCAACAAGCGGAGGTCCACCTGCCATTTGGGGGGCTTCCAGCCTGCACGCCTGGTGGGCTGCTCCTCACAGGACTGACTGCTGGCCATTCACTGCTGAGCTGACCCAGGTGGTGCGGTGCTCATCCACAAGCACCACCCTGCCCCTAGGCCTGCACACCACCTTGCAGCAGGCCCGCAGCACAGCATCAGCACCCCAGCCAATCCCAGTGCCAATGCATGCGACGCCAAAGAACACCACCAGCTGCTTGGCACGCCCATGGCGCTTCATGGACACCTCCGCCATGTCCTTCTCCAACTGCAGCCATACACTCAAGGCACATACATGGTGGCTGACATGGTGGTACCAGGTTAGGCATGGCACAGTCAACTACTCTTTCATTTCCCACCACCTCCCAGTCCCTTACCCTCCCTCACACCCACCCACCCTCACCTTGTTGAAGAACTGCTCCAGCGCCCGGTCCTGGGCTCCGTACAGCCTCAGACGCTGCCGTGCCCACTTGGGGTCCAGGTACACCTCCCACACCGCATCCCAGGTGGCCAGGGTGACGGTGATGTGCTTCAGATTGGCCTCCAGGGAGGTGCCGGCTGAGCTTGCTGCTGCCAGGTGCTGGAGGTGGGGCTTGATTGGTGCTAGCCACCGCTCAGTGTCACGGCGGGCATTGTTCAGGCCGCTGGCATGCTTCACTTGGCCCTTGGTCAGAGGCTGCGCTGACTCACTCCTGGCAAATAAGGGCTGGCTGGCTCGGCAAACTTGCGAGTTGAGGTCTGAGACTTGGCATGTAGGCTGCTGTGACCTAGTGGAGGAGAAGACTCCCTTGGGCCAAAGTGAAATTCTTGGTCATTGCGGAGCTGCTGGACCATCAGCTGGGCCCTCACCCCGAATTTGGCTAAGGGAGATGGTGCTAACTGGCTGAAGTGACTTTTTTAAAGTTTCTGAGTATGAGGAGTTGTCAGGCATCAGAATAGAAGCACAACCTAGTAGGTAGCATGTGCAAAGTCAGTGCCAGTAAGAAATGGGGGCCAGTTTACTGAAACCCTGCACTAGGTTTATTCTCACTTTGAGGCTCAAGGGGCCTTTGAAACCTTGTGCAGGGTTTCAATTGACCTTGTGCAGGGTTTCGCAAACCTTGTGCAGGGTTTTAAGACCGTGTGCAGGGTTTTGCTGACCTTGTGCAGGGTTTTGACCCAATCATTGATTTCACCTAAGTAAATTGAGACCTAGCACAGGGTTTCGCTAATGTTGTGCAGGGTTTTGTTAACCTTGTGCAGGGTTTCGCTGACCTTGTGCAGGGTTTCGCAACCACTATGAATTCACCTAAGTCAACTGAGACGTAGCACAGGGTTTCGCTAACCTTGTGCAAGGTTTGGCTGACCTTGTGCAGGGTTTCGCAACCACTACGATTTCACCTAAGTCAACTGAGACCTAGCACAGGGTTTCGCTAACCTTGTGCAAGGTTTCGCTAACCTTGTGCAGGGTTTCGCAACCACTATGAATTCACCTAAGTCAACTGAGACCTAGCACAGGGTTTCGCTAACCTTGTGCAAGGTTTCGCTAACCTTGTGCAGTGTTTCGCTGACCTTGTGCAGGGTTACCATCAAAGCTTTGATTTCAACTCACATCCACCATCATTGCAGAGTCAAGTATCAATTGCGCATGCAGAAACAGTCTCCGCCCCTCTGCTGTAGCTCAACCCCAACCCATGCTGTCCATGCATTGTCAATCGTTCAAATGCGCTTATCAGGCTTGTATGGCTCTGAGATGCTGACCCACTGGCCTGCCATGCCTCGCCTGTTCCAGTCTGCCATCTTGGGCCCATTGCCCTCCCCCTGGATGGGCTGAAACAACCCATGGTACAAGTCCCCCAGCTCAGAGGTGTTCATGGTGGTGTTGTCAACCACTGTGTCAGGCCGGCCAAAGCCATACAGCCTGGCGCAGCACGAGCCAGCCACCCCCACGTTGCCAGCATGCACTGTGTTGCCTCGGAACAACACCAGCTGCCCAGCCTTCACCAGTACCTCTGTGCCCAGTTGATGTGGCAAGGTCATGGCCAGGGCATCCATGTCCCCCACCTCCACCACTTGCTTTTGTCCATCAGCCGTCCGCCGGCAATGGGCTGCAGCCAACTGGGACAGTTTGTGGCTGCCCATGTAGGCAACCAGAGGGAAGTCCTGGAGAGCCAGCAGGAACACCAGGCCGTCATCCATCCCTGGGCCAACAGGGAGGAAGTCGGTGTGGGGAGCCTGGGCCTGAGCCAGCTGCTGGGCCAGTGTAGTCACCATGTTCCCATTCCTGTTCAGGCGACGCTGCCAGGTGGGGTCAGTGATGATGGTAGCTAGGGCGTTCAGGGGGCGGCCCGGCAGCTGCCTCAGCACCGGCTGCAGGAGAGTGAGGTACTGGGCCAACACCTCCTTGGCCTCATCCACCTGCAAACACACCCAGTGTGCTGTCTATTGTGCTCTATGCAGCCCTTACTCTAGGTAAGTTAGGAAATGCCTCAATGCCGCAATGGCTATGTACTACTGCTGTGGCTTGTGTCATCTGTTGCACACCTTAATCTATCTGTCTCTTACCTCCTTCTTCTTCTCTGCTGTCAGCGCGCTGTACACAGCCGCATTGTACTTGTCTGACAACAGCGTTAGGGTGGTGTCTAGGTCGCCACTGCTGTTCTTGTCCGACTTGGCCAACACCACCTGCACCCTCTGGCCAGTGCCATACTGTGTCTTGCTGTTGGCATTGACCGAGCTGAACACCATGTGGTTATAGACCCTGGTGATCAAGATGCTGGCCGCAACCACCGCTGCCATATCTATGGCTAGCTGGGGCAGCAGGAAGATGGTCAGGCCATGAGCTAGAGCTGCTCGGCGACACTGCTCTAGCTCATGAGGCTGGTAGACATCCCCTGTGTATGGCAGCAAGGTGGGCAGCTGATACACCATTCCCTGCGTGCAAGGTAGCAATGCACGACATGCTCCACGTACCCGTCAATATCAATTCATATCAGCTAGTTATGCCTCTCGTACCTGTGTATTCTTGGGAAACCGCACTGCTCCTCCATGCAGCAGGGTGCCTCTTGTGCTTGCCTGCAAACCCAATCCACACATATCCTACTGAGATTTGCTGGAGTCAGTTAAACCGTGCACTAGGTTAATGAAACCCTGCACCACGTAGCTGAAACCCTGCACTAGGTCAACGAAACCTTGCACAAGGTTTAAGCCTGTTGTAGGCTGTTTGTAGCTGATCACCTGCTCTCCTGACTGGCCACTTCCAGTCAGGGCTGTGTTTGCCAACACGTGGAGCCACGAGCAGATCATGAACCGTGGTGCCCCCTTCACCAATAACTGGTCCACTCAGGACCCAGCAGCTGTGGGGTGCCATGGCCAACCCTTGCTGCCATTGCTGCTGCCGTGGCTGGACGCCCGGTATGCGCATCTGGTGGCAGTGGACCACCTACTGCTGTATGGCCTGCTCAAGCACTTCTTGGAGTGGATCATGAGTGCTGTTGGCCTGCCCTTGAACGTGAGGCAGAAGCTGATTGAGCGGGGGATACCAATTCAGGCCCCTTCAGACTTTGGTCGAGCGCTGTGCAACATCGGTAACAGAAGGTGGGCATGCTTGAGCAAGTAAATGAGCAGGCTATACAACATTTCAGTTTGCACACACTCACTCTTAGAGTCCTGGTCATAAGATGTGAATAGGGTGCTGGTGCCATGCAGCGGTTGGCGCATGGAGGACTTCAAGCACTTCGTCATGTACTTTGCCCCCATCTTCTTCCACGACAACATTCTGCCCTGGCCTTTCAACTTGCTGTGGGCCAACCTGGAGAAGACATGTCGACACTACCTCACCCCTGGTAAGCAATCAAGACAAGGGCTCACATGATCCATGGAGGTATAGCATTAAGGCTCAGCCAAACCGAGCACAGTGTCAGCCAAACCTTGTGCAAGGCCAACCAAACCCTGTGCCAGGTTAGCCAAACCCTGCACAGTGTCAATGAAACCATGCACAAGGTCAGTGTAACCCTGTGCGAGGTCAGCCAGACCGTGTGCAGGGTTAGGCTGACCCTGAGTTGTGTTACTTTGGGCCTGTGAAAGGTCAGCGTACACTCGCATCACAGCATCTGCATCTGCATCCCAGCCTGGACGGTGACCTTAACAGTTCAGTTCATGCCATATGTTGCAGGCACAGAGACCAGTGCCACACTGGCTGGTATGGCAGCAGGCCACGACCACCTAAAGCGCTATGCCATTTTGCTGGAGGAGTGCAGGCTGGATCCCAAGCTGCCAGCAGATCACTTCGACAACGAGAACCTTGTGTCTGTGCCTTCTGGCCAGATCAGTCCGAACTTGCACACCACAACCTGCAGGTGAGAGGCTGTGGTAGCAATGCAAGTTAGTGTCTTTATGGCTAGATATGATCATTGTTGACAGGCCACGAGCATGGTTGGTGGTATGATTGTTTGTTCTCAGGCTGAAAGAGCAAGAGCAGAACGTGGGCAGGACGAACAGGCTTGGCGAGCTGTGGGTTGAGAGGAAGCTGCACGACATGAAGACCATCACCACAGCTGGCATTCCTGGACCTCAGCTGGATGCTCACATCACGGTGGCGATCGCCAGGCACAACTCCAGTGCCTTTGTGCATGACAGGGCAGCGCCTGCAGCGCAGCCAGGCTTGAAGGCCCGCCTGCAGGACGCAGTGACACAGGAGGGACAAAGGGCCCTTCTGTTGGGTGCTGGCAGAACGGTGTGCCCACTCCAGAACAGCCCTGGGGCTCTGGTGCAGGGCTGCATCAAGGCAGTCCGAGAGCATCGCTTCAGCAACCCCACCTCCTCTTGGCATCCTCGGCACGTCAAGCTTCTGTTTCACGAGGCTCTGACCCCAGATGAGGAGGTATTGAACGCAGCTGAGCCCCTCCAACCGGCTGTTCCAGGCGCAGCTCGAGCCATGCATCCAGTGCTGTTCTACACGCGGGCTGAGTGCAATGGCACAACGGTGCTGAGCAGAACCTACCCCCGCACAATAAAAAACAACAGCACGTGGGCCAGCCTACCCTTCAGAACAAATACTGACATTGTGGTCATCTGGGCTGGCCACATCCAGTTCTTTGTGCGGCTGGAGCACCCCAAGCAGCCAGGGGTGTTCCTACGCTTAGCTGTCACCCGCATGTTCAAGACACGCCCAACAACTCACCCTTTCTGCTTTGAAGCAACAGGCCTGGCAAAAACCCCTGCAGCCCAAGTGCCTGGAGCAGGGGTACAACCTGGTGCTGAGGATGGGGCAGAGCAGCTGGCACAGGGCGCTACAGGAGCAGGACCCTCAGGATCAGGGGCTGGCGATGCAAGGACCGGTGGTCTGATGGGGACAGCAGCTGGCAGGTCTCAGAAGCGCCCAGCCCAGGTGGCAGCAGGGGAGAACGTCGTGCTGGGGAGCACTAGGAAGTCAGCAAGGCTTGCAGCGCCTTCATCCCAGCGACAAGCTGCCCCGGCTGCTCAAGCTGCAGCCCAGCCCCAGCCACAGCCACCACCATTGGGTGGCATGCACAAGGGCTATGGTGATCAGCACTGGTACATGTATGATGCCAGCAGGATACACAATGTGTTCGTCAGCAGCTTCCCAGATGGTGAGGAGCATGGTCGTATGCTGTTTGTGGCAGCACACAGCCTCAGCCGGAGCTAGCCCTCCATTACACCCTCCCATCTCCCACAACCACCACCTCCCAGGCCATCACTACAAGGCAGCAGCCGGGCTACAGCCCTTCACTTATCCCAAGCAATGAGACAGCTGCCATGTGGCAGGTGTGGCAAGGCATGTGTAGCCCTGAGTCAGCTGCCATGTGTCATGAGGTCATGGCTTCGTTAGCCATGTGTAGGCTGCTGTTCGTCGTAAGTATATAGTTTAAATAGCCATGAGTCAACTGGTATGACATTAGCAATGCATGGCGTGTGCAGCAGTGTGTCAGTTGCTATGAGATGAGAGGTGCATGGCGTGTGCAGCCCTGAGTCTAGTGGTTTGTGGCATGAGGTGCATGCCTGGCAGCACCAGTTTCAGTCAGCAGTTATCAGCCATGAGGAAGTTTGTGTGCTAGGCATGACTATAATGGTGATGCCGTGTGATGTTACATTGATGTAGGAGGCCACATGAGGCAGCAGATGTCAGCAGGCATGTAGGTTGTAAGCCAATGCTGACTATACACTCATGCTTTGAGACCCTGTGCACGGTCTATGAAACCATGCACTAGGTCTTTGAAACCTTGTGCACGGTCTATGAAACCCTGCACTACGTCGATGAAACCCTGTACTAGGTCTATGAAACCCTGCACACGGTCAGCGAAACCGTGCACACGGTCAGAAACGCCTAGGAACTGAGCCACACCAAACCCTGTGCACGGTCAATGAAACCCTGCACAAGGTCACTGGAACCCTGTACTAGGTCTATGAAACCCTGCACACGGTCAGCGAAACCCTGCACACGGTCAGAAACGCCTAGGAACTGAGCCACACCAAACCTTGTGCACGGTCTATGAAACCCTGTGCACGGTCTATGAAACCCTGCACACGGTCAATGAAACCCTGCACACGGTCTATGAAACCCTGCACAGGGTCAGGAACTGGCTTGACGGCCACCTAGGGGCTGAGCCATTTGAAACCCTGTGCAAGGTTTGGCGAAACCCTGCACAAGGTTCTGCACCTTCAGCTAAAGGCCGATTACAGCCCAACCACGTCGATTAAAATCATGAAACATATGGCGATGGAACGGCCTTTGAAAGGGCTATCCGCAGTCCCCCTAAACTAAAATCGCCGACTCGGCCTTATTCTCCACGAGTGCTGCCTGGGTTTCGCCGGGGTCGATGCCCACCCCAATCTGTGTGTCTGGATCAAACACATACTCACGCGTCTCAGCTATGCCCCTGCCTATGTGGGGGAGTCCCACTGCATGGGCCGCTGCTGCTGCTGCACTTGGGCGGTGGCTGCTGCTGGCAGCTGGGGGTGGGGCTGGTTGAGGGGGAAGGGGGCGCTTGTAGTAAATGCACACACTGACACCATCTGTCTCTAGCGTCCTCTCGAACTGAACCTCCTTGTCGGCAAGCCTGTGCGTATTGAATCACCTAGCCCAGTGGTAACTCAATGCTGGCTCTAAAGTGAAGGTTGCCTTGGTTTCCTTTGTTGGACCCAGCTGCTTGCACACCCCATGCAGCCTGTCCACCTTGACGAAGTGCACCCCAACCCTGGCCATGAGGGTGAGGGTGAAGGGGGGTGGGCAGGTCAGGGTCCCGGGACCAACCCCACGCCTCTTGCCGCGCTTTGGCTGCCCTGGCACAGGTGGGGTGAAAGGCTGCTGCCACTGCTCTAGACACCGGCACACATGCACTGCATGGCGCATGCGCCAGTGCAGGGGCAGTGTGTCCTGCAGGGACCCTTGCTTCTTTATGCCCAATAGGCGGCGGTGCTTGTCGGCCTCCTCTATCAGGTCAACCACATGCCCCTTATTATCCAGGGTGGCAGCCTGCAGCTCTGAGCTCTGGGGGTTGATGCCATACCCGCACGCAATCTTGATGAAGAGCCGCGCCTCCTCCCCGCTCCAGCCTAACTGGGCCCTGGCTGCCTTGGCGTACATCTTGACAAAGCGCTCTGTAGGTCAGGAGTCAGGTCTGCCCCTACACCTACAGGCAGGGCAGGACAAGGCAGGGCAGGGTAGGTCAGGTCAGGTCAGGTCAGGTCAGGTCAGGTCAGGTCAGGTCAGGTCAGGTCAGGTCAGGTCAGGTCAGGTCAGGTCAGGTCAGGTCAGGTCAGGTCAGGTCAGGTCAGGTCAGGTCAGGTCAGGTCAGGTCAGGTCAGGTCAGGTCAGGTCAGGTCAGGTCAGGTCAGGTCAGGTCAGGTCAGGTCAGGTCAGGTCAGGTCAGGTCAGGTCAGGTCAGGTCAGGTCAGGTCAGGTCAGGTCAGGTCAGGTCAGGTCAGGTCAGGTCAGGTCAGGTCAGGTCAGGTCAGGTCAGGTCAGGTCAGGTCAGGTCAGGTCAGGTCAGGTCAGGTCAGGTCAGGTCAGGTCAGGTCAGGTCAGGTCAGGTCAGGTCAGGTCAGGTCAGGTCAGGTCAGGTCAGGTCAGGTCAGGTCAGGTCAGGTCAGGTCAGGTCAGGTCAGGTCAGGTCAGGTCAGGTCAGGTCAGGTCAGGTCAGGTCAGGTCAGGTCAGGTCAGGTCAGGTCAGGTCAGGTCAGGTCAGGTCAGGTCAGGTCAGGTCAGGTCAGGTCAGGCCAGGGGGGCTGCTGCCACTGCTCTAGACACCAGCACACATGCACCGCATGGCGCATGCGACAAGGCAGGGACAGTGTGTCCTGCAGGGACCCTTGCTTCTTCATGCCCAATAGGCGGCGGTGCTTGTCGGCCTCCTCTATCAAGTCAGCCACATGTGTCTTGACCAGGTCAGTGGCCTGCAGCTCCCACCTCTGGGCACTAATGCCATACCCACGCGTCATTTTGACGAACAGCTGAGCCAATAACCCACTCTAGTTCAACTAGGCTCTGGCTGCCTTGGCATACAGCTTGACAAAGCGCTCTGCAAGAAGAGATGAGGTCAGGTCAAATAGGGTCAGGACAGGGCAGGGCAGGGCCAAGTTCAAGTCCAGGTACAGGTCAGATACAACACCATTACTTGCCTGGGATAGCAAAATGCTGTTGCATGCTGACCGCCAGTTGCATGGAGTGCGCTCCAATGGTGTCGGCGTGACCCCTCAGGTTGATGTTGCCTAGCTCCTGCAGCTTGGCCAGCAGCGCCTGGTTGCTGTGGTCCTCAAAGACTGGCATGAGCAAGGGGTGGCGGCGCTGCCCTTTGCACACAAGGCGCCGCTGCAGCTGGTTGTAGACTGTTGGCGAAGAACTGGCTGAAGTCCTTGAGCTGCCTGAGCATCACTCGCAGTCAAGGGACAAGGGAGGGCCAGTGGGTGGTGCTGGTGCAAGGGCTGTCAGACGGGCGCTGCAGCGCCTTGGGGGGGGTTGCGTGACTGGCTCAGGCTCAGGCTCTGACTCCGAGTCATACTGTGACTCCGGCTCAGTGTCACAGTCTGACTCGCAGTCAAAGTCACAGTCCCACCACCTGCTGGCAGGCTGGGCAGGGGCAGGCTGGGCAGGGGCATGCGGGGGGAATGGGGGTAAGGGGCGCTGCGGTACCCCGGGGGTGGGGTAGCCCACCAGGCAAGTCAGAAAAATCCGCAACACAAACAGCGACACAATGACGCGGAGCTGGCTGTGCACCTCAGCCCGCAGCTGGAAGTGCGCCATTAGCTTGCGCCTGTTCTTCTTGCACCCGCGCAGCACAGCGCCCTCCGGGACCTTGATGACCTGCGGCCAAGCACAATCAACAGTTTGACAGGCCACTGTGACAGGCCAAGACACGATGCGGGGACACAAACAGTGCGGGGACACACAAGGCGGGCGCGGCCTGTCACCCGACGTCTTTGTTTGCTCCAGCCATCCCGACGCATGTCGTTGCTTGCTTTGAGGGGAACGAGACGCTACGAACAGGAGCGACGGGCTACTACACAGCGTGTAACTCACGGAGCTCACAGTCGGCTAGGGACACGAACCTTTCGATCTCCTTGCCGAGCCCTTTTTTCCTTGGCGCTGCCCTTCCGCTTCTTCCAAACCATCTTGATTGTCGCTTTGTTAATCAACTGTGTGATGCATACATTAATGACCATAACAGATATTTTTACAGAATGTTCCCAACAATTCCGAAACATTCCAGGGTGCCCTGCATATTCTCACTGATGAAACTGACCGTCACGGCGTGTACACTGCCCCTGGCATTGCCGACGGGACATGCATTTCGCAGCTATGGAATGATCACGGGTCAAGACTAGGATGACATAGCATTGGACAGTGTGGACTGCATTGCTCATACCCCGTCTCCTGGCTACCTGCCACAGCAGCGATTGTTGGGAGCTTTTCTCACCAACATCGGTGAGATCATGCTCGTGTGTACTCCACGTTGATACCTTGCTGTTCAGACCCATTGACCATCTGACAGCATTACTCACTCCCTGCTTGAGGCAAGCTATCGTGCACAGTGTGCCTGGCAAGCTTGTAGCTGCAAGAGCATGCCACGGTGACACCCTTACCAACAGCAGCAAAACACTGCTATTCCATGGCTGTCCCCTCCCACTCTGGCTGTAGCCAGCTCAAGCCTGACCTGAGCACCTTAGACTTGTGCCCTAGGGTATGGCTGCCAAGGAGTCCAATAAATGTTTCCAAAGAAGCGCAAGAGGGTTCGCCTCTGGCATGAAACTGCCACGACTGGGTTCTGCAGCACGCTGTGGACCCCTTGTGTGCTGTCCCTGAGGCCAAAGGGCTGCAGTGGCCTCTCACTGGGAGAAGGAGGTGTGCTCAGAGTGGTCCTCATCGGGCTCATCCGCAATGATGCCCGCAGTCCAGGTGTAGGACATGCCAGGCATGGTCCTGCACAGTCACAGCACAGGCCCAACAGGTGCGTCATTGTGCCCACCATACAGCATGTAGTGTACATATCTGTCTGTCCTTGGTCTCCTCATGGGGCCCTGACAACCCGGCAGGCATATGTGTATACAGGTAGAGCTATTGCAATAGCAGGACAGCAGCTGCAGCACGGGCAGTTCACGGTAGGAGACAAGCATGGTATGCCCAAAGCACCGGCCTCAATCAATAGCACTGCTTTTGCCTGCACATGCAGGGGTTGGAGAGTTCCAATGGGTGAGGTCAGGGTGCAGGCACATCACAAGATACTGCTGTGCAATCTCAGCGCTCCACTCACAGCTCCTCAGGGTCCTTGGTCACACCCAGGCGCTGAGTGAGATCTGCGCATCACACAAGCGGCGCACAGAAGAAGTTGATTAGGCGCTTTTCAGGCAAGGGGGCTGTGGTCAGGGTAGCACTGGTGAGGTGCTCATGGTGCTCATGGTGTGCCCAGCATTTTGCACTCACATTTGAGGGGAATCTCCTTCAGGGTGCCAGCCACTGTCTTGCCAATAGCCACCTGGTCCTCATCCTTGTGCCCACTGACACTGGCCTTGGCCATCAGCTGCAGCTGGCGGGGCGACATGGTCTGCGGAGGGTGTGACAACAGGAGAGCAGTGTCTGTCAGAAGAAACACATCACCTTGAACTGTATAGTCACCAAATGGTGTCAGTGATGATTACGCCCATGCATTCAAAACCGTCAGCCCTATGATGTGGCGTGTGATGTGACACAGCATGGTGACCCCAGATAGTCTTGGCGCAGCTTACAGCCACCATGCACGGCGGTGAGGTCACTGCCAGACATAGCCTTACCGGCACGCGCGACAGGTCGATGAAAGTCTTCCTGCCGTCCACAACCACGAACACCTTGGCAGGTGCCACAAACTCAAGCGAGGGCACACCACTCCTGGCATCTAGCTCAGTTGCCCAGTTGTGGATCTGTGACCATGTCCAAGCACAGGAGGCATGACAAGCTGACTCCTGGTTTGAGTACTGCGAGAAGGCCTGCGTCACTGCCATACAACCATGGAAGCTAGGCACTGGAGGTCCTGACAGTAGACACAAGCTTTGCTACTACTCTCGACAACACAAGCCACAACTTCTTTCCACCGATGATGTCAATGGCAGGCCTCACCTGTACTCCGGTCACCACTGCAATGTTTGCTTTCTTGAAGTCAACAGCCTTCTCAATCAGGTACTCAATGTCCTGCAGAGGCGAGAGTGGTGATGCGCAGGTGATGCTGTGTGGCTGCGGTGGAGTAGTGAGATACTTGAAAATCATGGCTTGGCCAGCAACACATGGGGAGCAATTGCAGCAGTTTGGAGGTGCAGGTTGCAGTTTACTGCTTTGGCCCTGCACTGACGTTAGTGATGGTACGCTCGGCCAGGCCAGTGATGCTGACCAGATCCATCTTAGTGGGGTCGATGTTCTCATAGCGCACACGGCGTGCCAGGCGCTGCTTGAGGATCGAGTACTCAGGGTCAAGGGGGTCGTGCACTCCAGGCACCTGCAATCACAAGGCAGGCAGCTAGGGTTGGTAGGCTTGCAGCAAACAAGGGAAGCAGGGCTACATGTTAAGCATCATTGCAAAGCCATCACGCAGGGCCATCAATGGTGCATGTTGTCATTGAATGGGAACCCATGCTATCTCACCTTGCAGTTCTTGGAGTAGCCCTCCGCCTTCAACTCAATCAGGCACTTTTGCAGAGCTCCGCAGGCACAGCTCTTGACTGGCCGCCCGGGGCGGGTGATGGCTCCCACCTCCCCAGCAGAGTTAATGCCAATGTGGGGAAACGCGAAGAACACATAGTGCTCCTTGCCATTCTGCGGGTCAGGCCATGCTTCCCACCGATGGCTTTAAAACAACAGTGGAGCTAGGCATAGGTGAGAATGGATGTGGATAGATATACGCATGTGTTGCTGTTGAAATGAGGTGGGTAGCAAGTGGAGTTAAACATGTGTTAACCCTGTGTTTGGCCATGGATGGACGCAAATAAACAGATGTCCGAATCTGACGCTATCGGCTCACCGAAACAGGTGAGTGGCTAAAACCAGCTCCCATTCCCGTGACCCCGCAGGTCAGGACAGCGCCTAGGCCATTGGTGTTGAACGAGCCACCAAAGACTGACTCAATCTTGTCCTTGAGCACCGTTGTCACCTCGTCACGGCACAAGTTGGTCATGGCTGCATGTTCGACACAGGTCAATCAAACTCGTCATGTTGCTTGTCATCGTGTACTTGGTCGATTGACACTCCGCCTGTTGCGGGTCGCTCACCAATGGAGTTTTCGCCTGTAAAGCCAAAGCCTGACAGAGCGACCTCCACACGGGCCATGAAGTCGTCCACGCCCAACGCCGATGGGAAGTAGCCAGACACGTTGTGGTGCCTGAGCCGGGCATGCTGCGCAATTGAAGCACCTGCTGACCTGGCTTGCGATAATGAGGCCGTGCTTATCCACAACCGCCCGCACCTCTGGTTGAGGTCTGCCTCATTCTCAACCCTTGGCCCAGCTGTGGCGACTGCGGTGGCATTGGTGCTGAAGTTGGCTTGGCGAACAGAGATTCCTTCCTGCCTCGGGCTAGGTGCCAAAGCAAGGGCGCGCACAGACACGCCGCGGCAGCTGCTGCACATGCAGCTGGGGCAGCAGGTCGGGACTGGCTTTGCCACTGGACGAGATGAGGCTGATACAGATGTAGGAGTCCTCATCTTCATCCCGTTCATCGTGGCCATCCCGCTTGGCTTGACTTCCGGAGTTTTGCGATAGTTTTTGCGAAGGTTTTGCGGGCCAATCCTACTACGGCTTTTTCTAAACTTTTTTCTTTTTACACTCTAAGAAAGCTGACTATTTGCCGACTGGTCGCTGCTTCCACAACGGGCAATGCGCTGCTCACCAGGCCCAAACGCAATTCAGGAGGCTATGACGAGTGACAAGGCACGCTTTTCTGCACCCTTCGGCACCCTGTCTTTGCTGCACCCTTCGGCACAGACTATTTCAATACGGCGTGCAAGACTACTTCAATACGCCTGCGTCGTTGTTCCTAGTATCGGGACAGGGGTGACTGCCGCTATCGCTGATCGCATGCGGCTCCTGTTGCAAACTCTGTTACTGTCCACTGCTACAAGAAGGCTGGCAGTCTAAGCAGCAGGTTGAGAGGCGTAGTACTCGTCCTGCTGTCCTTTCCGTGTGGAGTCACACTGTGACGTACGGCCCTCGTACGAAGTATCCTTTAGCACCCTTTAGCAAAGCAACAAGGGAGCGACGGGGCTGGGACTGGGACCCGCGACGCAGGTTGTATGCGAGGACGATGTCCTTCCAGTGAGGTTCCCAAACCTGGTCGATCAGATCACTGATGTACAGCGAGGATTAATTGAGGTGGGAGCGTCACCAACACAGCTGAGTGTCTTAGGTGGAGCTGGAGCTGACGAGGTGTGAGGTGAGATGTGGAGCGGCAGTGATGGTGAGCTGTGCGGTCGTCAGTGAGACAGGCTGAGTCCACCAAAGCCTTGCAGACCCTTGATGAAGCAGAGGGTAGGAAGGGTGGACGAGCAATATGTATTGCATGACGGGCAGTCCAGGGGTGGGTATTGAAGCCGTCAAGGGTGTTACAGTGGAGGGAGAAGCACCCCTATGCCAGCAGGCCTGCGGGACAGTTCTTGCTTGGGAAAGGGTGTTGCTTTGCATTTGCCAACATGGACACTAGCATAGCAGCATGCCAGCGTGTTGACTAGAACAGCGACAGGACAAACCGACCTATGAGCTTGCTTGTCCAGGCCTGCCTAGGCCCAGCCTTGTCGAGCATCTGCTACGTCACAGCTCGTCACGTGCGGCCAGTCCATTAGGTGCATCGGGTGCCTGTCCTGAGCCCGACGCCTCAAGAGCTTCAGCATTGAGTAGGTCCAGGTAAGTCAAGGCCCAGGCTGCATGCAGCGCCGCGCCCTTGTGCAGCACGGACTCGTCCAACAAGAATCTGCAGGGAAGGGCAGCAGCAGCCAGCTGCCCTGGGCAGGAGGGTGGCGGTGGCAGCAGCAGGCAGCTACCCTGGGACCAAAAATGAGAGTGGTGGAGTGATGATGCAGACACGGAAGTAGGAAGGGGAGTAGGTAGGTATGGCACTAGGGGGATAGGAGGCTGGGCAGGCAGCAACAACTATGGTCGGTGGCGAAAGGCAAAGGTTGAGGCGCTGAAGGAGGAGGCGAGCAAGAGGCGCAGTATGTTGCTTTGGCGGTAGTGTGGCTGTTGAGCAGGCTGGGAAATGCGGGTGAGCATGTCTAGGGGTAAGGGAACGGAAGGGAGGTAGTGTTGCGTGGCAGTGGCAGTGCAGCCGCAGTACGCACTGTGGGCTATGGAGGTTATGGACGGAGCCCAACGTTTCGTTGCGGATGCCCAGGAAGCCAAACGTGCATGGTACCTGCCAGCCCAGGAGCAGAGGAGAGGAGCGCCAGGGGCATGCGGTAGGGTCAGAAAAGCCGGCAGGCATGGGACCCAGGCCAACAAGCGGCAGCAAGCAGGACGGGGACAGCTGCGCTAAGCATGGGCATGGTGGGAAACGGTTTGCATCACAAGGGGCAGATGGCTGCTGGCAGGCAAGGTGGGGCAGGGTGTTGGGAGGGTGCTTAAGGTGCGTCTGACCTGCTGGCAGTAGAAGGAAAAGTCCTCCGCTGCAAACAGCGGCAGGGGTCAGGCGGGTGGGGCACAGGGCAGAACCCAAGTCATGTCTCTCATCAGGGGATGGGGACAGGCAGGTGGGGCAGAGGGCAGGGATGGGTGGATGAGGGGCTTGGTAGGCTGGAGTGGGTTGATGTGAGCCCGGTGGGAGGCTAACACATCCCTCACAAGACGCCCGGCACCCTGTCACTCATCAGAGTGATGCATGAACACACCACAAACCACACAATAGTGCCAAGCAAGATATGCATGCATGGAGACTTGGCCCTGCCTGGCATATGGTTGATCCAGCTAGTGCCAGGTAGTGTCTGCTGGTGCTGGTCCTTGATGCTGCCCCTCCTTATTTCATGCCTGCCTGACAGTAGTCCTTCATGCCTGCCTGACAGCTGCACCGCACTGCACCGCACTGCACCGCACAGCTGCACCGCAGACCGCTGCAGACCGGCCCTCAACGACAAACCCAATGTTAGTTTGCTAGTGCAACGGGCAGGTAGCCTTTTTAGCGTCAAGCTGTTATTTTTGATAAGGTGCCCAGTGGTCATGGGGTTTGCCCACGCACGTGCCATCGATGTAGGGTTTGCAGTCATCAAGGGTGCGACTGAGGATGCTTCAATTTGATTGTAGCGGAGCAAGATTACCCACAGTCTAACATGCTGTTCCTTGTTGAATGAGTTTTGTTGGCCTGACAGTAGAAGGGTTGAGTTCGTATTCTCTATCTTGCTTGCTCCTGGCTTGCTTGCTTTCTTCCTTTCCTTTCTTGAGGCTGACAACAACTGCACGCCACTCGACTCGGGCAAACACGAGTTGCTGTTCAGGCCTAAATAGCATCTATCAGCCACTGCAGCCCACCCCTCATCAGTTGCTACAATGTGAATGTGCAGTGAAACCTAACAAACTAACATATAGGAGGCCTGGCAAGGCGGGGAGCACATTGGGTGTTTGGGGTAAGGTTAGGAGTTGGGGTTTGCGGCCTGGGTTAGGGTTTACACATTTCTATCCTAACCCTAACCCTGATATGTTGGGTAGGGCCAGCCCACTTTTTCTTGTGTAGGGTAACCCCACCGGCCGGATCAGGGGTGTTAGGGGTGTAAGGGTCACCCCACACACTGTGTTACCCCATTGACAGGTCAGGGCGCTGCGGGGCCCCTACCTGGCATGATGGGCTCCACCTGCACCACCTTGTCAGCGCCCAGCAGCCTGAGCAGGACACAGCCACATGGACCCACTCGCTCACCAACATGGGCACGCAGCCTGCCTACATGGCTGGGTGTGCCTGACAGGGGCTGGGCATGTGCCAGGGCCATGAGGCATGGCATGCCCTCACCAAGCAAGCTTGACACAGTCACCCTGTAAGGCTCTGAGTTGTGGCAACGCCAATGGGCCATCGTCATGTAATGCTGGTGAGGATGAGGATGAGGAGGGTGTTGGCTGGGATTGTGGGGAGGATGTGCGGCTAAGGAAGGACGGAAGACAGCTCCCATTGTGGTCAGCTGCCAGCCAGGGAAGAGAGTGAACCGTGCTTCCAACGAGCTAATACCTTTCTCCTTCATTGGGAAGAGCACTACCATTGCTCCCTTTCCCTTCTTCCAAACCAGTTTCCCTTCCAGGGTTTTGCCTCTGGAGGCTGGCTTGTAACCCACCATGCCATACCTCCTCAGTAGCTTGACGACTATTACCAGTAGAACCCTCATTGCAACACCACAGCCGGTCTTTGCTGGTTGAGCTGTGCCTACGCTGTCATGGAATGTGCTGACCCTGACCTACCTGAGCCTCCCAACTCGACTGCCTAAACTACCTGATTGCCTGACTGCCTCGGTTACCTCCACATCCCAGACCTCACTGCATGACCTACTCACTAGACCCCTCACTGCAACAGCCCCTGCATTGTAGCGCAACTCTAACTCAGCACTGGTTCCCAAACCCACCATCACCCTCGTACCTCTGGCTCGTTGGCCCTGCCCAGTGACTGCATCAGGGACCTTGAGCTGTGTCTGCTCTGCCCTCACAAGAGGCTGCAGGCTACAGGCTGTCCAGCGGGAGGGGAGGGTCACTCACTTGGCAGCCATCTGCTGCGTGACACGCTCCACGGCTGCGTCGTTCACTGTGGGTGGATAGTACTGCAGCAGCAAAGCAGCGGCAGCAGCAGCAGCACGACAGTTAGTCAACTGGCAGCAGAGGGTGGTTTGGTGGGAGGTGGCATGGCATGGCCAACTTCATGCAAGCCCCTGACCTGACGCCAGCGGTGGCAGGGGTGTGTATTGTTGGCAGCTGCGGGCACCTGGCTACAAAGAGGCCCGCCCTGCCCTACCGGCTGCTGGTCCTGCCGCCAGTCCACCTCCGCGCTGCAGCCATAGCCCTGAGCCACGCCTTCACTCAGGCTGCCCACACGGCTCTGCAGCCGCATCATCGCCTCGTGGTCTAGAGCTCTGGAGGCAACACCGGGGCAGGGTGCAGGGGCAGGGTGCAGGGGCAGGGTGCAGGGGCAGGGTGCAGGGGCAGGGTGCAGGGTGCAGGGGCAGGGGCAGAGACAAGGGCAGGGACAGGGGCTGGTGGCAAGGGCTGGGTGCAGGGGCTGGGTGCACCACACATACCCCAGCCCTCTGCTGCCCGGTCCCTCAGCCCACCCTCCCCCTCTCCCAGCCAGCCTGCCCCCTCCCCCAGCCTCCTCCAACCCCTTTACTTCAACACCACTGCTCCCTGCAGATCTGCAGGCACAGATCACCTGATGGCTCGTCCCAGCTGATCACCTGATGGTCCCCCCCAGCTGCGCCACATCAGGGATGACATTGTAGGAGTCGCCTGCCCTCAGCAGCGTCACGCTCAGCACCGCAGAGCCCAGCGGGGAGGTCTCTCGGGACACAAGCGTCTGCAGTGCCCCACACCCACCCCACACCACTCTCACACATGTGTGACCTCGCTCAATAAATGTGAGGTGGGGTAGAGTGTGTGCGTGCGTGCGGGGTGCCACACTTCATCTGCATGACCATCAGGGCATGAGGCTGATGACCAGCTGATGCTGGTGGCGGCCCTACCCACTGCCTGCTGCCCTGGCCTTGACGGCCAGCCACTGCCCTGGCGCTGGCCTGCCTGCTGCCCGCTGACCTGCAGTGCAGTGATGACGGCGGCTGCAGCCACCACGGGGTCCACGTTCAGGTGGGGCATGGCCGCATGGCCCCCCCTGCCTGCAGCCAGGCACCCCACACAGGCAAGCCCCTTGCCTGGCTGCCCTACTCCCCGCCTGCTGGCCCACCCGCATGCAGAACATAGTGAATTGAATCCTGAGGCGGGTGCTGTTGAAGGGGGAAAAGGGCATCCTTGATGAGTTACTTATTTGATGCCTCCTTTGTTTTATGCTTCTGATTACCGTACTGATAAACATCTCATGCTCAAACAATTGGTGACACAATTTGGTGACGAAATGATTTGGTGAAATCACCAGCAAGGCATATCAATACGGTGATCAGCAGGGTTCGACCCCCCGTACGGGGCCCGTACTTTTGACCCATTTTGGCGAGGGCCCCCGTAACTGGGCCGAAGGCCCAGTACGGGGGCCCGTGGTTTTCAAAATTTGGGTTACGGGGGGGAGTTCACGGGCTATCTACGGGCGCCTGTTATTCTTAGTTGCGCCCGTACATATCTCAAACCTAACTCACGGCTGCGTTATCAGATATGGGAAAGCCAGGCAAGAAAGTAAGGCAGACTCCGTCGGACCAGCGACAGATGACAATTCAGATGGCGCTTGGTGGGTACCATCGCATCGTTGACATCTTCGACGTTGACATCTCCGCGTTCACATGTTAACTCATGTTAACTTCTTGAACCGCGCAGACCACGCAGCCCGCAATCCCGCCTTTCCCGATGAAACTGGCCTTGTCAGCCCAATGCGCCCAATGCGGGGAGGATTAAACTGGTTTGGGATAATATGTCTGATAATTATCATTTTAGCATTCTTAATAAGTGCTGCAGCAGGTCCTGCACGTCAGCAGCAGCAGGGCAGCATCACGGTAGCAGCAGCAGGGCAGCAGCATAATGGCAGTGGAGCAGCAGCAGGGCAGCAGCTGCAGCAGCATGGCTGCAGCAGCAGGAGGGTAGCAGCAGCAGGGCAGCAGCTGCATCAGCAGGGCAACAGCAGCAGGGCAGCAGCAGCAGGAGCAGGGCAGTAGCAGCATCAGCAGGGCTGCGCAGCAGCAGCAGAGCAGCAGCAGGGCAGCAGCAGGGCTAACATGCTGCCATGCTGCTGCTAAAGTGCTGCACCATCGGCAGCAGCAGCGGCAGTGAAGCTACAGCAGGGCAGCAGCGGCAGCAGCAGCAGCAGCAGCAGCAGCAGGGCAGCTACAGCAGGGCAGCAACGTCATCAGCAGCAGGGCAGCATCACGGTAGCAGCAGCAGGGCAGGAGCCCAGCCCCCTCCCCTTCCAGCCCAACCTCTTCGGCTCCGTCCACCCCGCAGCCAGTGGCCAGCCTTAGCCCAGACGATCCTATTCTCATTGACCAAGAGCCAGCACCTTCCAGCATCCGCAGAGGCCACAAGACTGCAATGACTGAGGCTAAGCAGAAGGAGTTGCAAGCAAAGTACCCATGGTGCAGGTTCAGTGGCGGATGCAACGAGAGAGGCACCCCCCAAGCCCACTGCTCCACTTGCTCGGAGCACATGCCCAACTCATCTTTATTTGCAAAGGCGAGTGGTGGTGGTGGGGCTGTGACGTGTGAGGCGGAGCTGGCCCAACACGCCAAGAGCAAGGCCCATTCAGAAGCCATCGGCATGGCACAGCGTGCTGGGGGGGGTGCCAGCTCCATCAAAGCAGCTGTGAAGGCTGCAACAACAACAGTGGTCCAAGGCACCTACCGCCGCATGGTGTTGGCAGCCCTCTTCATGGTGTTGTGGGGCCACTCAGCCATGTCCTTTGCAGCCCACCTCCAGTTTGCCACTCACAGTGGGGCACCAGCTATGCCGCATGACTTCAGTGCCGCTCTTTACTCTATTAGCCAAACCCTCCTCACTCAACAGCTAGCAGCTGTACGAGCCAGCCCCTATTCAGCTTGTTAGCTGACAGCAGCACGGACGTGGGAACTGAGGACCATTTGCTCCTCTACGTGCGCTATCTGGAGCCATCGTCCTTTATCTACCACACCTCGTTCTTATGCGCTGTCAAAGTGGTGGGGGCCACATCTGAGCACATCACAGCTGTCATACTGATTCACACCCTCAGCCTAGATGTTGGCAAGCTTGTGGCTTTCTGCTCTGTTGGTGCCAGCACCTTCATGGGGGCTCACAATGGGGTCATGGGGGCTCACAATGGGGGGAAGAGAGCGCGCAAGAAGAGCATGAGTGAGAGCATGAGTCGAGTGATGAAGTGGATGAGGCCTTGTTTGGCACGGAGGCAGGTGGTGTCCCAGAGGACACCTTTGAAGCCTCATTATTAGCTGCTGTAAGCTAACATGCCTCTTCCAAGCCGGCCGCAGGCCGGCAAAATTGTTTGGGGTATGAACAGTGTATAGGGTCCCCGTAGTTTACCCTGACATCAGTTAAGGGCGCCCTTAGACCAGATATCACCAACTGTCGAACCCTGGTGATCAGTAAAGAGTAAAGGAGCTTGAACGGATTATTCAGCACTGGTAGCCACGACGGGGTGCCAACTGCCAGCCTTTCCAAACTGAGAGCGAGCCTGCTGACCTGTGATGTTGATGTGGAAGGACAACGCGCCAGCCATGATGGTGCCCGGGCGTGAGGCGAACACGCCCGAGGGTAGGAAGGGCATGACGTGCAAACCAAAGGCTGCCTGCACCCCCTCCAGGACCCCTGCAGGCAGCCAGGCGACATGCAGGGTGGCAGGTAGGGGTGGGGGCTGGGGTGGTGATGAATGGTTCACACCGCTGGAGCCATGGGGTGGCATGGGGTGGGTACACAGCTCTGAGGGTGCAGGGACGGGGCCAGGGGTGAGGCGTGGCGCAGGGTGCTGGTGAGCGAGAGGTGGGGCTTTGCAGGTGGCAAGGTTACTTGCACTGCCTAGGCAGCTAGTTTTCATGTTGCTTTGCTGTGCACTTCATCAGCACAGTTGAAACCTAGCTCAATGCGCTCTGCCTGGGACGGTCAGGCAGCTGTGGCGACATAGCTCTGGACTTGATGTGGGTAGGGTTCTGCCTCAGTGGTGGTTTGCACTGCAAGTTGGCTGCCAGCCTCTGCTACAAGGTGACACAAACAGCCTGAGGCCCTTGACTGCCATGGCAGGGGGTGCCTGTGGAGCTGGGGCTGGGGCTAGGGTTAGGGTGAGGGTTAAGGTTAGGGTCAAGGTTAGGGTGAGGGTTAGTCCCAGCGTCCCTCCCATACTCCAACCCAACCATGATGTGCTGAGTCGCTGCCTGTGCTGCAGCCTGACTCGTCAACGGCATATGAGTCATGCCAGCTGCAGCAACGCCACGTGAGCAGACATGTGGTGCAGGTGGTCAGGAGCAGGATAGGGTGGTAGTCTGGGTCCACATGCAGGGCTGTGCAGGGGTCCACATGCGGGGGAGTAGCCCGATTATGCACTATGCACTATGCCCGACTATGCCATGCCAAGTACATGTATCTGCCATAGGATATACATCATGAAATACAGGATATGCCAGACAATACGATAGTAAGCTGCAGTGATAGGATGAGGAGTTGGTCTGGGCTGCTGTAAAGCCAAAGGCTGGGACAGCCCCAGCACCTGACATACATCGATGTGTGTTGCAGCATCGCATACCGGCAAATGCCATGCCATGTTGCTGCTGCTGCTGCTGATGATGATGGTGATGATGAGGAGGATGAGGAGGATGGTGATTGTGATGATGAGGATGATGATGGTGATGGTGATGGTGATTATGGTGATGGTGCTGACTTGAGGCACAGCTGGCTGCGTGGGCAACACCACGGCCACAACAAGAAATGGTGGCAGTGGTGCTGCTGCTGCTGACTATGAGCCCCTTGTCAATGGTTCCTGGCCTAGACCTCTGCGCCCTGCCCACTGTGGAACCCCTACCTGCCCTTGCACCTATCTCACTACCACTGCCAATGAGCTAAACACTGACCTAAGTTGAGCTGGACACTGACCTATGCAATACCCGGGAAAGAAAGGAAGGGCGGCTATGCACTTGCCGGCGGGCGAGCATTAAGGGAGGATAGTGGCCACGAGGGGGGTGGCGTGCATACGTGTGCACACAGGCCAGATGCATGGCCTGACACCCAGCCTGGCCTGCGCTGCAACACACGCACCTTGCAGACTTGCAACTATCTCCGACACACTGCTACCCACCTGACCCTAAGACCACCCCACACCAGCCGGGTCAGCTGGGCAACTGATGGCGCTGAGCCTGGCAGACACCATGTAATGAAGCAGCTACTGCTGCTGCTGCTGCTGGCCAGCTGGGTCTGCTTGGCAGAGCATGGGCTGTGGCAGTGGGAGGAGCAGCCAAGCAACGGGCAGCCCACCAGGCCTTCCAGTGTCTGCCTGCAGTGCCACCTCACACCTACCTTGCCACCCTGACTTGCTTTGTCTGCCCTTCTTTTAGCCATCTGCCTCTGACCCCTTACCCCCTCTCTGTAACTTTACTAACACTGTCAATGAGCTACACACTGACCTAAACCGTAAAGGTGACCTTAAACTTGACCCACAACCTGATTATGCCCTTGTCCTTGCTTCTGCCCCTGCCCCTGCCCCTGCCTTTGATCCTGCCCCTTGCTGCAGGCTGAGTCCGTCAGCCAGACTGCAGCTCAGCACCTTGTTCCACCATGTGGCTGGCGCCGCAGCCCTTCTCCTCATCTGGCTGCCACACCAGCCTGACCTGGCCCTTCAGCTGTGGCTCCAATGCCTTCAGCAACCGGGCGGCGCCCAGCAGCATAGCAGTGTGCCCATCATGACCGCATGCATGCATTACGCCATGGTGCTGACTGCGGAATGCCAGGCCATCGGGCTCTTCAATGGGCAGGGCGTCAATGTCTGCCCGCACCATTACCGTGGGGCTGGCAGTGCCCACTGCTGCGACGACCCCAGTGCCCCAGACACCAGTCCTGCGGAAGGACATGCTGCATGCTTCATGCTTGCATCTTCGCGTTTGCACGTGCATAGGCCTCGACTTTGTACCTGTGCTGCACGCCTAGCTCCTGCAATACGCGACTGATGACCGCTGCTGTCTTGTGCTCTGTGCTGCCAAGCTCCGGGATGGAGTGGAGCTCGCGTCGCACGCTAATCAGCCAGTCGTGCTGATCCAATGAGCTCTGAAGCAGCTCGTGATATGATACAGCAGCTCGACACAACGCAATGCTCAAGACCAGCGTAAATAGGGCGAAGGGTGTCAGCCTGAACTGACGCCGGCAAAGCTGCATCGCCATCGTGTCCCCGATCAAGCCTGGGAAGCAGAGCTGGCATGCCCCGGAGGGCGTGGCCTCACTCCCTCACTCCTCTTCTATGTTGATGACAGACGGCCTACCCTCGCCCGCAGGTGCTGCTAGTCCTAACACACCAATCTTGGTTGATGCACTATTGCGTATGGGTTCTCTAGCTGGCAAACTGGTTTGTCTGACGCCAACATACCTGCCCGCCTGCACAGCAAAGGTGTGCGCCTACAAGCTTTATCGACACTTGCGTTCCAGACTCTGCAGTCCTCACACTGGCCTACAGCACTTTGCCTCACCGTGCTTGACCATCTTGTCGGCCCCGGCACCACCCTCTTCAAAGGGCTGCAGCACCAGCTTCACGCGGCCGTGCACTTGGCCCAGTTGCTCCCGCGCCTTCAGCAGCCGTGCAGCGCCCAGCAGCATCGCCATGCTGCACACAGCACACAGCACCACATATGTTGCACATCGTACACCGCACCCTGCACCACGCAGGCTGACACCCACATGAACACAACACATGCAAGCATGCATGGGGTGCCTGAGCTTAGCAACGGAGGCACCTCTAGGCTTGGGCGAGGAGCAGGCAACCCGCGTAGCACATCACTCTCTTTACACTGTCAGCAGAGGTTTCAATGTCACACCTAGACCGCCCTCCCTGCACCCCCCCCTCCCTCTTCATGTACGGCAGGCGAGTGTCGCGGTGCACTCACTGCCCATCATGGCCGCATGCATGCATGGCCATTGGGTGCTGCGATTGGAAGTCCAGTCCCTCAGGTTCCTATAGCCAAGCAGCAGCAGCCTGGCCACAGGGGGGGCTCTGGCAACGCTTTGGAGCACAGTCCACTCTGGGGCCACAGTCGAGTGGAGAAAACAGGCAGAAGCAAAGGCAGGGGTAGGACAAGGACTGGCAACATGGCGGCATGGACAGGAGTAGGTATGGCTAGCAGCTGCTAGGCTAAAGCGTGATGTGAAGGCCTGGGGCAGCAGCTGCCCAAAGACAGCTAGGCAGGTCGCTCAGGGCTAGGCGGGGCTGGAAGGCTGCCATGGCCCATAGCCCAGAGGCCCCCCTGGCCAGCCAGACCTGAATTGGTAGGCCGTCCATATCGGCCCGCAGCATGACAACTGGGCCTGGACCCGTGCCCAGGTGCCCCACCACTCCAGTGCCCGCCACGCCCTGCCTGCACATGACAAACACACAACATCTCAGCCTCACTGGAAGCATCACCATGGCCCACCAACACCAGCAGCACATGTGATTGAGCCCAGAGGAGGTGTTTGCCTGAGGCTCAGGACCTCACTCGTAAGGTATGCCCAGCTCGGTCAGGACTGCAGTTACAGCCGCTGCGGTCTTCTGCTCATGCCAACCTAGCTCTGGGACACGGTGGAGCTGCCGCCGCAGTCCCACAACCCAATGCCTGATGCCCTCGGCTTCAGCCAACAGGGTGTTTGTGTGAGGAGTTGCCCAGCAGCCTGACGCAGCCAGTAACAACAAACAACACAGCAGAGTCATTTGGGACTCTAACCTGGGGTCATTGAGAGGCCTCATTGCCGTCAATGCCTCGTCGCCGATCAGCCCCTATACCGTCATATGTGGGGGCGCCACAGCAAAACCCCTGTCACTCTGGCTCTGTGACCAATTCGCGAAACAGCCCCTGCTTGCTCTACAGTGAATCTATTAGAGTTTGTATCCTGCGACGACGTCAACGCGCTTCATACTCAGGGCCTGACCTCAAAACCCCTCCTGGACACTTCACCGCCTCTTTTGATCCTTTAGAACGGACGCAGTTGGGTCTCCGTATCAAACTTGAGCTCAATGAAGCTCACGGGCATTGGTATCCTCAAATGGAACGGGCAAGAGACAGCACCCATCTTCCTCGGCAGCGCCATTGATGTCAGCAACTTCGGCTACTTCCAGGTGTGATGACAGCATAGCTGCGTGCACTCAAGCGAGGCGAGCATCAGCAGTACAATGCCCTGTCATGGGGTGATGCCTAGCCCAGAACTGCCCTGAACTCCCTGATGCCATCCTGGTCACAGCGGCCTGCAGTACGAGAGGGCATCATGTTCATTGCCCGGACAATTGTTCAGCGAACCTCACCTGGGCAGCGGCAGACCGTGAAGAATGCCGAGTACTTCTGCCACGTGTATGTCACGGCGGAGACTGGGCTGGCAGCCATTGTAGTGGCTGACAGCGAGTACCCCACCACTGCTGCCTTCTCAATCATCAGCAAAGTAAGCCTACCACACTGCCAATACAGCTCCCAAACACCATATGAGCAATACCACACGCACAGTGCACAAGCAGGCGAAGGAGGTGCCCACTGCAGGCAGTGGTTCAGGTGCTGACGCCCCATCTTGTCACACAGTGAGAGCACTGTGGTCAGCTCTAATCTGTGGCTGCACTTGCGCCTGTGACGCGTGTCGTGCCAGAGTGTACACCAGCCTTGTCACTCAGTGACAGCCACATTCCAGCCACGCACTTTGTCCTGCCCTAGCAAGGCACACATGCTTAGGGCTAGCAGGCCCGCATGGCTGCATGCACGTGATGGGGCTCAGTTGCCCCAGTAGCAGCAGAGCAGCTGGTGGCTCTGCCAGGTGTGCCAGCATGTCACAGTGGCGGCTTTTCCCTGACACAACCCTGATCTGGCCTGCTTGACCAGCTGGACATGCCTGGCATCATTCTATCCCAGGCCCTTTCTACCTTGCTGGTCTCTGATTGCGTGCCACTTCAACCAGCATCAACAGCCCTGCCCACCAGCCCATGTCGCCCCTCCCTGCCCTCCCTCTCCCTCCCTTGCTCAGATTTGGCAGCAGGTGTGTGCTTTGAGAGAAACACAGCCACTCGGCTGCCTGCCTGTGCCTGCGCCTGACATGAGGCCTGCACCTGCCCAGCACTAGGGCCCAGACGCCAGGCTGCTGCCGCCTGGGAATGGAAGACCCCAGGCGCCTTCCCCAAGTACCCACCCCCAGCCTCAGGGTCGCCGCAAGGCAGGCAGGCCACCACCGACAGCTCAGGCAGCGCACACTGAACACGTGTCAGCAACTTTTGGCCAGCTGCAGCGTTGCACCATGGTCGTGCTGGGCAGGTGCTGGAAGAGTTCACTGGCCAGGCAAAGGACACATGGCGGGCTGTGGAGGCAGACAGCCAAATGGCAGGACCCCTGCTTGAGCCGGCACTGGTCAAGTACCAGGTACGGTGGCTGCTTCGGCTGACCAGCTGTAGGTGCAGGGCCAGCTGCAGGTGCAGGGCTCATCGAGGCTAACGTGCAATTGAACACCGTCCCCACATTTACCTTCTTGGTGCATGCCCCTGCAACTTTTGATGCTGGAAGGGGTGCAGAGCGCAAGGTGACCTAAAAGTTATGGAACCTCATAGCAAAAGGCTGTATATAATGCAGAAAAAAACTCTGGTGCAGACCCTTGTCGTCTCACACCACTCACTGCATGCGGCTGTTTTGCCTCCATGCCAGTTCTGACCATGACCGCTGGCGTCAACACAGCAGCTGCCTGCCAGCCTGCCTGCTGCAGTCACCCAGGATGCCAGCCCACCATGTATAGCCAGGCTGCTCTCACCTTGTCCCGCCCAATGCAACCTGCCTGCCACCACCCGCGTGCCACAGCAGTGACTGTGCAGTGTGCCTGTCCCCACCAGCGCTTCAACATGTGCCTCCACCTCATGCCTCTTCTCGTCCCTTTCTAGCTGCCATGTCAATGACCTCAACGTCAGCTACCTGTCCATGGGACCACCGCTGCTGATGCTGCGTTGCTGCTGCCGATGCTGCCCTGCTGCTGCTGCTGCTGCTGGACTTGTGCACTGCTGAGCCGCTGGCACGGCTGTGCTGCTGCAGGACCACACGCAAGCCGACAAGATTGCCCGCATCCAAAAGGACCTTGGTGAGAGAGAACCTTTGCAGCTGGCACAGCCTGTAGACACCACATGGTAGCAGCCTGTGAACATTTCCACATAAGCAGGCCCTTGTGTGGTGCCAAGCTGAGCTTGTGTGGGCGTGTTTATGGGACAGACAGACGCTGACAGACCCTGGGCTGGCTTGTACATGCAGTGCACATGCCATCTATTGCAAGCTGGTCAGCAAGTGCACAGAGCTGCTTGCTCAGTGCATGCCTATTGTATGTGGAGCATATTCTCTCACCTCCTGACATGCATTTGAAAGCAAGGGCAAAATGCTGATGTCCTTCTCTCCTTAGCCTTAACAATCTTGTCGTTTGCGCATGACCTGTCACATCACCTCACACCCTTTTTTGCTTGTGCAGATGAGACGAAGATCATCTTGCACCAGACCATTGACAGCGTGTTGCGGCGTGGTGAAAAGCTGGATGCACTAGTGGATAAGAGCAACGATTTGAGCCTTGCCAGCCAAATGTTTTACAAGCAGGCCCGCAAGACAAACAGCTGCTGTAACTTTATGTGAAATCAAGTTAAGCACTTAATCATGCTCTTTATTAAGTCGACACATGCGTCCTTCGTGATCTAGTAAACTGCATGAGACAAGGTCGTCACGTCTTGGAAGGGCTACATGTGTTTGGTGCTTGGTAATTTTAACCCTACGAGGCGTCAGGTTACCCAATTTATTGGTGACTGAGCGCAAACCCAACTAGCCGCGAAAAGGTCTTGGCAACATGCATTCTCACTTATACCAAGAAATTTCATATTTGCGAAAGCTCGCTCGATAACCTGGCGAGCCTGCACTTGTCTCAGACGCGGCCATGGAACAGGCTGTCAAAGCGGGCACTCCCGTCCACGTACTAGAGCAAGCTAAATCAAACGACTTTCTGCTGCTATGCCTGCGAAAGGCGAAGCTTGGAGACGATCTGCTACAGGATGTAGCAGACGCCTGCGAGCTGAACGAGTTAAACGCGTTGTCTCTGTCGGGCTTGACTCCTGCCGAAGCAGCAAATTCATTGTTCCTTATGGAGGGGGAGGCTGTCACGCTGCTTGAAACCTGCAAGAGGCAGTGTTTGCGAATCGGAGTCTGCTTTGGCGATGGCTCAGTGTACGAGGCAAATACAGACCCAGCAGACGAGGACGTGCCCACGTCAGCGGTGCCACCCCCAGCGAGCCCGGAGCCTTCTGCAGGGACAAGTAAGCCCCCTTCACACACATGTCTCGAACTAATAAGGCAATTGCCCACCCACCTCGTTTCGCTGTTAAGCGCAGGAGTTTTGCCACCAGCCGAGGGGACAACATTTGCGCCCTCCAACCGTGCAGCCACAGCCTTAGCAGACAGCGGTTTGGCCAGCCACCCAGCCAGCGAGCCCAGCTCGGTTGTGCAGACGAAAGCGCAGCAGGGTTCTGCTTGCTCACCCCGTCTAGTCAAAGATGCAAGCTCACAGCAAAAGCAGCCGGCAGAGCAACAGGCCGTGCCCGCTCCTATAGTGAAACCTCGACCAAAAGCTAACCATCTGGCAGTGCCGCGTCCGATTGGGATGTCCCTAACCCTGTCACCTAGGGATGTGGCACCACCAGAGCAGCGTCCAGCTTCGCGGTCTGTCAAGTACTCACAAATGCGCCGATCCGTGGCAATCAGTGTAGCACCAGGCAAGTGTCCTGGCTTTACAAACCTACTGTGTCCCTGCTGCCCCACAACACTGCATTATTCTTGCTGTACACTGCTGCAGGGCAATTAGTCAGCAAGCCAGCTGCTGATGCAGAGAAGCCAGCTGCTACCTTGATTGCCAAACACACCAAGCCCCTTCGCCCGCAGTCAGCTTCTGCAGCCCCTGTGCCTTCTTACGCTCGCCATACCGCAGCATTCAAGGTAGTACAGCTTAAGCGCACTGGTGGTTCCTTGGTTGCTAGCATGTGCCAAAGGAGCAATGCAAGCACTGGCTCGTTCTTTACTTCCAGGCAGCTGTGCATACCCGCATGGCTCACGAAGCTGGTGAGGATGCAGCAGAAGCCACTGCCGTGGCGCTTGGCATGCCTCCCTCCTCAACCACTCAGTCAATAAGCCCGCCGAAGAAGTACACAACGCTGCTGAAGTCACATGTAAGCATAACCTTGCACATCTGGCTGATGTCATGCTTGGTAACATGAGCTGTCATGGTTGTTGTGTTTTATCCTGCACATGCAGTCTGCTCGTCTCACACTGAAGGATGCTGGAGCAGTGGTGAGTGTCTGAAGATAATGCATACCTGTTGAGCTTAGGGTACATACTTGCAGGAAGGTATGTCAAACTGCAATGTTGGCATGCACAGTTGACTCATGTCGTGATTGCGCCACCTGCAGGCTGCTGATGAAGCAAAGGTGCCCAAGAAAAGTGTATTTGCCCATATCAGCGCTTCATTGTTAAGGCCAACTAAGGCATTCCTGGTGAGAGCTGCAGTGTAGCTGGCAAAGCTGGCAATCCAGTGCCCTGCAGCTTGCTGCTCTGCCGTCATTGCTGTCCACCATCCAGCAACTTTCAAGTTGCAAGCCTACCATGAAGTGCACATGCCGATGCCGATTTTCACAGGCCTGGACAACACCAGCTGCTGGGGGGAAGGCAGCAGAACAAGCAGGCATGAAGCTCAATGGCAGTGTCAGGCTTCAGGAGCAGGACTTGCAGCGGACATTCAAAGCAAGGCCTATGCCCAAGTAGGTGTCCTTGAGGCCAGTGCGCGCTCTTGCTTGTTGCTTCAGCAAGCAGTGTTGATTTGAGGAGGCCTGTACCCCTGCTCCAGGTTCATGACACCAGCAGTGAAGAAGGAGCCTATTGCCAGCGGTGGACACTCTCCCGCTGCATCTGCGCCGCCAGGCAGCGTGCAGCATGGGCCTGCCAGTACAGTTACAGAAGGCAGCCTGGGGACTGCTGGCTGCAGCAAGGGCCATGAGCTCACGCCTGAGAGCAGAGCTCTGAGTGCCATGCAGCGCTACCAGCGCGCCCAAGAAGCTGTTGCCCGCAAGGTGCGGCTACACACAGCTGCCACAGCTGCCACATGTTGAATAGTATCATCACATGGCATGCGCCTGTCAGCTTGAATGTGAAGCCTAGTTTATGTGACCTGTGTATGTTAGCTTGCATGTTAGCCTGCATGTAAAGCTTACAGCTCAGCTTATCACAAGTGACAACGCTCTCAACAGCCTAGTTCACGGTGCTGTGTGTGAACATGCATGCATGTGCAGCAACAAGAGGAAAAGCGGAGGCAGACCACGCCCAGGACGGGAGGAGCCAACTCTCCCACAGACTCGAGCCAGGGTGCTCTGCAAACACCAGCGCATGTGCGGTCCATGTCTGCAGCTGGGGCTCCGTGCACACCCCACAGCACTCCCACAGGCAGCATTGCAGGAGGTCAGTCCTCTGGCTATGCGGCCAGGTCGGGCATACCACGAGCTCCATGTGCATCTGCAGGGGGGTCGTCTCATGCGTGAGGATGGACCAGGCCACTGCTTGGCTGCTTGCTGACGTGACGGTGCACCCACACTTACCAGACACATGTCATGCTGATCATTCATAATCCGTGGCCCAGCGGTGCCATGCTCTTCATTGTCAAGATTTGTCAGGTTACCCACTTGAGTGGTGACTGACAGCGCAAACCCAACTAGTTGACCTGGTCTAATGTGCCGTTGACTCTTTGTGTGCCCAGGCTGCTGCTGACAGGTCCGTGGAGAAGCACCCATTCTCATCTCAGAGCTCTCATTATGTAGCCTTTGCATAAACATGGCCGCTAGCCTTCCAGCTTTGTATGCAAGCATGGCAATGGCATAGTCAGGGCTGGTAACCAGGACGATGTCGTGGCAGCATGCATTTCATCATTTGAGGTCGAGGTTGAGGAGGGGAGTTTGCACTGTTTGTGTAGCCAGCAACTAGGTTGCTTGGCTAGCCCTAACGTCTAGGTGGTTGCAGAGTACTGGCGGGGCATTGATGGCCGGGCCCGCAACAACCCATAGGCCTAGCATGTTTACACAGGCCGTTCGCCTTCGTCACTACATTTGCACACGAAGGCAAGAGGGTGACAGCAGCAGTGGGGATTTGTCCCCTGTCTATTGTATTCTCACTGGGTGGTGATGAGTGCCTGGCAGCAGATTTGGATCTGAGCCATGCCGTGCAGGCAAAGGTGCTGCAGCTGGCTGCCCTCAAACAGCTTGCCTGACGCGGGGTAATCTAGCAGCATGCCAACATTCAACATGGCACGTCATTAGAACAGAGGACCCAGACTCGGGCGACCCCAACTAACAAGAAATGACAGGAAACTGACCCCTGGTAGTAGGACGGCTGTAACTCTTCACTCACTGCGCCAAATATTATGCTAGATGATTCACAATGTAGCTAACCCAGCCAGCTACCTTTCACCCACTTTATTTAATTATACACTGGGTAGGCCGTGCACAGCAAAGCGTCAAAATTAGTGATTCAAATTTGAGCCGTTGCGGAGCATGCAGTCATCACCACGACCGCCCGCGTCGCTTAGGCTGCTCTACACGAGCATGCGCGTCGACAGCAGCAGTCGGATCGGAGAGCGGTTGCGGGAATGTGGCACTGAGCCTACCTCCTCCCCATACCTTGAGGGCAATGCCACAGCTCGACCATTTGGACCTACAACATGCTACTTACAAGGTTAAGCTCATCTAGGACATTGTAACAAACGCTCATACTCAGATAATGCAAAAGCTCACTTTGGTCTGTGACCCCCAACTCCCTTCCGCCGATCTCAGGGCCAGAGCCAGGCAGTCAGTCGCACAACTCCACACCATGACCGAGTTTGGACTCGGCTCCTCTGAGAGTTACACTCCCCTTCATGCCATCCACCTGCGTGCAAAGTTTCATAGCTCAACTGCCACCCCACAGCCCCGTGGCCCTGATTCTGTTTGGAGAACATGATGCCACTTTGAAGATGTCAAACTGATAGAGGCCTGGGCTGTTTAACGTGCGGTTTGTTTTAACAAAAGCGCCAAGGGGTCAAGAACAAACATTTCATAGCCATTTTCTTGTGGGTGCAGCGGGTGCAATACAGTGGATGACACAGTCGAGGAGGGGGGGTGTAACCCGGTGATACCTTAGTGTGCGCCGACCCAAATGGTGTATTCGACGGAAGGGAGTATGAACATATGCTTCAATCACCCCGTCTAGGTGCCCTGCACGCCCAGCAGGCATCGCGTTGGGTGTTTGCCGGACATTCCATGTGTGCATAACCCGCTCACTGCGCCAGATAGATGGCGCCACAGGGATGTGGCTCATCGTCCCAAGGATACCCGTCTCGCCGCTGTTATTTGTTCGCGGGCACATGTGGCAGTACGCGAGCAAAGACTCCAATGGCTTGCGCTGATGGTCAAATGACGCGCATTGCTTTGCAAATACCAATGTGATAAACGGTATCAAAAACGGTGCAGATTTGAGAGAGTATTTGCATGAACATTACAACCCCCATGTTGGGGCCGCCCGACCCAGACCCTGCAGCTGGGCGTGGGCATGGACCATTGTGGGATGATCATCACTCCCGGGAAACCCCAGTTGCTTGTAATAGCCACCGCATGTCTCATTGCGTATCGCGTGATGGGTAAGGAGAAACGGAAGGGCGCCAACAGACAAAATAAGGGCTTGGCAAAGAAATTGAAAGGTTCGTGTCCCTAGTCGACTGTGAGCTCCGTGTGTTACGCGATGTACGCTGTGTAATAACCCGTTGCTCCTGTTGGTTCCATCGCAGCGCCTCGCTCCCGTCAAGGGAGACAACGACAGGGTCGACGGAATGGCTGGGAAACATAGAGACGCCAGGTAGAAGGCCGCCCACGCCGTGTTTCCCCGCATTGTTTGCGTCCCCACGTTCTGTCTTGGCTTGTCTAAGTGCTGATTGTGATTGCCTGCAGGTGATCAAGGTCCCGGGTGGCGCTGTGCTGCGCGACTGCAAGAAGACCTGGCGCACCTCCAGATGCGGGCTGAAGTGCACTCCGCGTCATCGCTTCACTGTTTGTGCTCAAATTCTTTCGTACGTGCCTGGTGGGCTACCCCACCTCGGGGTATGCCTGTGCACCCATACCTCCAGCCGTGCAGCCCCCCAAGCCCCTGATGCACCCCCCCTACCCCCACTCCCCCCGCGTGCCCCTGCCCAGCCTGCCCCTGCCCAGCCCACCGCATAGGATGGGACTGTGACTCTGACTCCAAGTCAGACTGTGACTTTGAGCCGGAGTCACAGTCCGACTCAGAGCCAGAGCCAGAGCGTGAGCCAGTCACGCAGCCCACCCCAAGGCGTTGCAGCACCCGTCTGGCAGCCCTTGCACCAGCAGCACCCACAGGGCCTCCCTTGCCCCTTGAAGGCGAAGACCCTGTGATGCTGAGGCAGCCAAAGCAATTCTGCCAGTTCTTTGCAAACCCACCTGCGAGGCCGTGTACAACTAGCTGCAGCGCCGGCTTGTGCGCCTAAGGCAGCACCGCCACCCCATGCTCATACCCGTCTTTGGTAACCCCAGCAACCAGGCGCTGCTGGCCAAGCTGCAGGAGCTGGGCAACATGGGCCTGAGGGGGGACAGCAACACCATCGGAGCGCACTCCATGCAGCTGGCGGTCAGCATGCAGCAAGCATTTCGCTATCCCAGGCAAGTAATGGTGTTGTATCTGACCTGTACCTGGACTTGGACTTGGCCCTGCCCTGCCCTGCCCTGTCCTGACCCTATTTGACCTGACCTCATCCCTTCTTGCAGAGCGCTTTGTCAAGCTGTATGCCAAGGCAGCCAGAGCCTAGTTGAACTGGAGTGGGTTATTGGCTCAGCTGTTCATCAAAGTGGCGCGTGGGTATGGCATTAGTGCCCAGAGGTGGGAGCTGCAGGCCACTGACCTGGTCAAGACACATGTGGCTGACTTGATAAAGGAGGCCGACAAGCACCGCCACTTAATGGGCATGAAGAAGCAAGGGTCCCTGCGGGACACACTGTCCCTGCCTTGTCGCATGCGCCATGCAGTGCATGTGTGCCGGTGTCTAGAGCAGTGGCAGCAGCCCCCCACACCTGTGCTAGGGCAGCCCAAGCGGGGCCTGAGGCTTGGGGTTGGTCCCCGGACCCGGACCTGCCCACCCCCCTATACCCTCACCCCCATGGCCAGGGTAGGGCTGAACTTCATCAAGCTGGACAGTAGGGTGTTGCATGGGGTGTGCAAGCAGCTGGGTCTAACAAAGGAGACCAAGGCAACCTTCACTTTAGAGCCAGCATTGAGCCACCACTGGGCCAGGTGATTCAATACGCACAGGCTTGCCAACAAGGGGGCTCAGTTCGAGAGGACGCTAGAGACAGATGGTGTCAGTGTGTGCATTTACTACACACGCCCCCTCCCCCCTCCTCCAGCCCCACCCCCAGCTGCCAGCAGCAGCCACCGCCCAAGTGCAGCAGCAGCAGCGGCCCTTGCAGTGGACTCCCCCACATAGGCAGGGGCATAGTTGAGACGCGTGAGTATGTGTTTGATCCAGACACACAGATTGGGGTGGGCATCGACCCCGGCGAAACCCAGGCAGTCAGCGCAGCCTCTGGGGTGTGGGATCCCCAGTCAGGCCAGCTCATGGCAGACCAGCTGCGCCGGTGGAAGCTGACCAAGGGCCAAGTGAAGCATGCCAGCGGCCTGAACAATGCCCGCCGTGACACTGAGCGGTGGCTAGCACCAATCAAGCCCCACCTCCAGCACCTGGCAGCAGCAAGCTCAGCCGGCACCTCCCTGGAGGCCAATGTGAAGCACATCACCGTCACCCCGGCCACCTGGGATGCGGTGTGGGAGGTGTACCTGGACCCCAAGTGGGCACGGCAGCGGCTGAGGCTGTACGGAGCCCAGGACCGGGCGCTGGGGCAGTTCTTCAAGAAGGTGAGGGTGGGTGGGTGTGAGGGAGGGTAAGGGATTGAGAGGTGGTGGGAAATGAAAGAGTAGTTGACTGTGCCATGCCTAACCTGGTACCACCATGTCAGCCACCATGCGTGTGCCTTGTGTGTATGGCCTTGTGTGTATGGCTGCAGTTGGAGAAGGACATGGCGAAGGTGTCCATGGAGCGCCATGGGCGTGCCAAGCAGCTGGTGGTGTTCTTTGGCGCCGCAAGCATCGGCACTGGGGGTGGGTGGGGTGCTGATGCTGTGCTGCGGGCCTGCTGCATGGTGGTGTGCAGGCCTAGGGGCAGGGTGGTGCTTGTGGAGGAGCACCGCACCACCCGGGTCAGCTCAGCAGTGAATGGCCAGCAGTCCTGTGAGGAGCAGCCCACCAGGCGTGCAGGCTGGAAGCCCCCCAAATGGCAGGTGGACCTCCGCTTGTTGCGCCCAGCCTGGAGCCAGCAGCGTGACCAGCCTGTGCGGGGCCTGATGTGGTGCCCGGTAGTGGCCCCCCGCAAGCCCCCACAGGCCCCATGCAGCAGCCAGGAAGCCACACAGCCAGCAGCCTCAGAGCCAGGGCCCAGCACTCCACCTCCAGCCAAGCGCAGCAAGCGCACCGAGGCTGAGCCGCCAGCTGAGCCCACCAAGGGCACAGGCAAGGCCAAGGGCAAGGCTGCCAAGCCAAACCAGCACCACAGCCAGGCAGGCGGCTGGACAGGGACTGCAATGCAGCATTGAACATGCAGCACATTGGGGAGAGCAGGTGGCGCCCGCTGGAGCTGTGCTGGTGGCTAAACCAGCTGAAGCTGCCATACAAGGGGCAGGTAGTTCCCAGAACTGGGCTACCAGCGGCTGTAACAGGAGCCTGCTGCGGCACCACAGTGTGTCATAACCAAGTTTTGTCAGCTTACACCCGTGCATGTGTGTCATACCAAACTGGCTATTCGATCCTTGGAGGTCAGTTTGGCTGTGGTGCTGGTTCGGCTTTGGTAGCCTTGCCCATTGCCTCGTCCTATGCCCTTGATGGGCTAGGTGGGCCCAGCTGCCTGCACAGCCTTGGTGCACTCGCTACACTTGGCTGGCAGGGGAGTGCTGGGCCCAGGCTCTGAGGCTGCTGCCTGCGTGGCTTCCTGTTGCGTGTGGGCTATGTGTGGGCTGGCATGAGGGCACCTGGAGGCGTCGCATCAGGCCCCGCATTAGCTGGTCACGCCGCTGGCTCCATGCGGGGCACACCAGGCGGAGGTCCACCTGCCCTGCTGGGGGCTTGCAGCCCTCAGGCCTGGTGATGTGCACGTGAACAGTGCAGCGTTTTGCTTGGCACCTCTGTCGTGTTCAGCTGCGGCGAGCAGCCAGCCAGGCCCAGACCACCAGCTGTGCTGAGGCCGGGTCCCAAATGAGCTGACCCGGCTGGTGCGGTGCTCATCTACCAGCACCGCCTTAATGGCCAGCCTGTCTGCCTCTTGCTTGCGTCAGCTGGGCCTCCCCAACAGGCCTGCGGCAGCCCTGGAGCACCCCACCTGCAACCTACCCGCCCACCCCCAGTCTAGCTTCACCTAAGAGGACCCCCGGCTGCTGGCTGCACACCTAGGCTGCCCCACACTCCAGCGGCAGGGCACACAAGACACGGCAGAGCACACACAAGATGTTCCCAAACAGAGTGCGATCACTGCTGGGCAGGTGCATGGGGGGACCTGGGGTGGAAAGCTGCAAGGCGTGCACTGCTGCCCTCCCTGACTTTTGCAGATATACTTCTTCGCCCAAGTCCAAGGCAGGGGCATAGTGAGGGATAGCTGGGAGGGGCTTGGCATCAGCCACCAGGGGAGGTTGCACCGAGGGAGGCAGGGCGTGTACTGCTGTGCTCCCTGGTCAGGGGGCTTGGAGCTCGGGGTGGCGGGGGGTCAGCCCCCAAGGAGCTGGAGCAGCCAATTCAAGACACGCATGCCACCCACACCCACCTCCCCCCAGAAGCCCTGGTCCTAGCCCACCACCCCACCCCCTCACCAGCTCCCACCGACCCCCACCCTGGTCCTCCCTGGCCCCCACACTAGCCCCATGCTCAGGGAGGACTTGCCCAGCATGGTCACAGAGTGGGGAGTTGTGAGCCATCGCACTGACAGGAGGGGCCATTGATGTGGGGGCTGCAGTCATCAAGGGTGCGACCGAGGATGCTTCAACTTGGTTGGAGTAGCTGATTGAGGTTTCCCACAGTCCAACATGCTGTTCCTTGTTGAATGAGTTTTGTTTGACTGACAGGAGATGCCGGGGGTGTGAGCCACGTGTCAGCAACAAAACATGTGTGGCCACCGACCAGCGCAATGCAAGTGGCAGCATGATGTAAGCCTAACCCCAACCCGTACCACCGCAAGCTCACCCGTGCCACATACTGCCATGACAGCATCACCACGCCCTCATCTCGAGACATCCATGCAAGACATGTCGAGGTGCTGACCCATGGGTAATAAGGTGCACCTTCGATGACTACAAACCCTATCCCTGGTGGCGCATACCCTCCTAGGGCTGCACTGGGCTTCCCACTAGAACCAGCAGCTTGATGCCTATAAGTCCTTGACCAGCTTGTAGCCCTGCTGGTACTATGAGCCAGAGGTGCCAGAGGTGCCAGAGGCAGAGACTGTGTGCCAGAGGCAGAGCCTCAGGGCCCTCCCAACGCAACAACCACATCTGGCCCCGCACCGGCTTACCGTGCCGCTGGCTCCATGGCTGGGCGCAGCAGCCGCTGGGTCACCCGCCCTGCCGGGGGCCTTCAGGCTGCGGGCCTATGCTGGTACCAAGGTAGGCAAACCTCACAATGCTGGGGGGCATGCACAATTGAGCTGACACGAGTGGTGCGGATACCATACCACGGATATCGTGTGACAGCCATGATGGGCCTGCTAGACTGCAAAATTCCTTCCACATTGCCTTGGCTGGAAGCACTGACAGTCCATGTCAACAGCTGCAAGCTGCCAATCCACCAGGACCGCATCAGGCCATGTAATCTCACATGCCAGTACTCCCCAAAGCTGCAAAGTCGTCCAGCTCAGGTGAGAGCCGCAACTCTGCAGCCCAGCCCCCTCCCCCTGCACCCTGCCAGGAGCCCGCATTGGCATCGTCACCTGGAACTGGGCACAATCTTTATGCTCTGTTACCATCTGCTGTTACTGTGGAGTTGAACAAAACTTTAGAGCTTAGCAATACAACAACCGGGCTGCAACGAGGGTGTCACCACAGCTGGCGTGGACAGGTCATATCACACAGGTCAAGTGCAGGGTAGCATGTGCAAAGTTGGCAGTTGATGCTGGGGTCTTCTACCAAGCCTTTCACATACAAGCGTGCTGCACTACATGTTCGAGAGCTCGTGCAGAGTGGAGGGCATCTCGGCTGGCTGGAGATGGAGCAAGTCTAAAGAAATACTCAGCCAGCCGTTCCTTGCCTGCAAATTGACGAGGGTCGGCTCTTGTGACATGTTGAGCAGGCCACGGGCAGCAGGCCAATGCCAGGGTGGCGAGCCATGCACAAGGCCCCTGTGGCATCCATGATCTGATAGTAAAAGTCAAAGATGAAACCATAGGGCGAGGGGGTCTGGGACTGGGCGAGGGAAGTAGATACCAACAGTCATGGATTGCCCTGGAGCAGAGTGGTCAGAGTTACGGAAGGTTTGTGACTGCTCCCCTTCCCGCAGACCCCCTTTCTGCTCCAGCTGTCGCTGCCACCACTGCACCTGCCCACTGTCCTCTGAGCATCCCAGGCGGCACACTAGCATCACCATCCCGCGTTCGACTTGACAGCTGCAGTGCTCAGCAGTGGACTGCTTTGTGCTCCTAGATTTACACCCCAGGCCGCCTGCTGCCTCTGTACTGCCTCCGCCTGCTGCTGCTCCTCCGCGGGCTGTTAAAGCTGCGTACAACATTGAAGCAGACGCCGCAAAAAGGGCTGAAATGCCTGAAGACGGATCAGGCCAGACCAGGATTGCTGGAGAGCGGGTTAAGAGGTTTGAAGGTCGTTATGATGGTCTAGTCCGGGTCTGTGGAAAGAAGCGCTGGTGGCCGGGCTCCAGGTAGTGCAGGAATGCTCCATAAATTACACCTCTCGTAGTCTGGCTCGCGCCCAAACGGGAAGTGAACTGCGTTCTGCAAAGGACACGATGAACGACGCACCACCGATGATGGACAGCATGGCGATTGCTGCAATGTATGCAGCTCTATCCCATAACCCCGGTGCTGGTTTGGCGCCAATAGTTCCTCCCGTAGTGATGGACGATAGCGCGAGGACGGACGAGCAGCTTGCGCAAGATTTTGACACAGAGGAAAAAGACGAGCTCAAAGGGCCCTGGACAGCGGAGGTGTGCCAGGCTGCCAGCAAGTATCTGCAGTGGGTCTGGGCTTATCATTGTCAGGCCCGTGTTTCAGGAGGACGAGCAGCTCAAGAAGCTAGTGCAGAAGCACGGAGCGCGGAACTGGTCTGTGATGTCAAAGAGCATTGCGGGGAGAACGGGGAAATCCTGTCGTCTTCGGTGGGTGTTCGTTTTGTGCCGGTGGGGGGGTTAGGAGTTGCTGCAGTTGCCTGGTTCAGGTCCTGGCCCCCGCCTGGGCATGGGGAAGCAGCGTGGGTGACCGACCTGGGAGGTGCATGGTCCCGCGGCGGCAGTCGCACATCAGTCAACGATAGCAGGAGCAAAGTGTCAGTGCAACGACCACGTGTTGAAGTGCAGCGGGGTAGGGTTACTCTGAGCAGCCCTTGGAGCCCGCCATGGCCGATGGCGCTGCTCAAATGGATTTGCTGGAGTCACTTAATAGTCATCTGCTGGATCGATCGTTTACAGAGTCAAATTATCTAGTGAAGCATACAGAGCTTTATCGCAAGGCCAGGGTGTGATAAGGGCAGGTGGCCAACATGCTTGCAGATGGCTCAACCAATTAAACCCATCCGTGAAGAAAGGCCCATTTACTCCAGAGGAGGACGCCCAGATCCTGGCAGCCCATGTGCTGTATGGCAACAAATGGGCCACCATCGCCAAGCTGCTTCCTGGCAGGCAAGTGCTTTGTTAGTTGTTGCTTGACACAGCCCCTCATGCATTCAGCCATGCATGTCGCCATGCAGCGCCAACGGGCGCATGTGACGGCAATGATGATGATGATGGTAATGTTGGCTCTGATGACCAACATGGATCCTGCATGCTGATGGTAGCTCCTGGTTCTCACGTGCCTGCAGGACCGACAATGCAGTGAAGAAGTGAGTGGCGCAACGTGGTGGTGCAGCTGCATGGCACCATGCTAGTGTGTGTCACACCACTCAAGTCACGTCATGTCACCCCAGACTACAGCTTTACCCTTAGCTCCAGCTTCAGTTCTAGCTCCAGGATCAGGATCAGCATCAGCTTCGATTCATCACACCTACCCTGAAGCTACTATGGCGGCTATGGGGCCCAATGGCCAGGGTCAGGGATTTCTGGGCTGGCCATGGCTTGCACACTGTGTCGCCTGGATGTTGGCTGGCCTGCAGCCACTGGAACAGCACCCTGAAGCGCAAGAAACACGAGTTCATGGGAGCAGCCCCGGGGCAGCTTGGGAGTCTGATGGCAGGCGGCGGGCGGGGAGGCTCTGACATGAGCAAACACGTGCAAGGTGGGCAGCGGGGGGGAGGGTGGGCAGCAGGGGGCAGGGTGGGGCAGCAGGGCAGTATGCTGGTGGCACTTGGTGCAAGCTGCCATGAGCAGGAGTAAGTTGTGTGAGAGAGTGAGTGAGAGCGATAGCCTGAACTCCTCAGCTGTGCAAGGAAGGGGAGGAGGGCAGTGGGGAGGGGCACGGCAGGGCCAGCAGGGAGCAGCAGGGAGCAGCAGGCAGGGAATAGTGCAGGCGGGTAGGGGCTGCTGGCCCACAGTGAGGCTGACCATGAGACCACAGGGCCATGCCGTGCAGCTGTGGCTGCATCAGGGACAGCCTGCTGGCAGGAAGCTTGCCAGGCAGCGAGGCCGCTGTGCAGGCAGCCTGGCGCAGTGGTTGAGGCCAGTGGTGCAGCTGTAGGGCGTGGTGCTAGGGTGTTGTTGATGCGCTGTGCAGGACTGGATGGGCTGGGTCAGGCAGCGGGGGCGTCAGACGATATGTACAAGCTGCACGACATGATGGGCTCCCTCATCGCTCGCATGCAGCAGAATGGCCAAGGTGCGGGCGTCTGGCTCAAGGGTGCAAGGCCACAGGAAGTGAAGGCGGCAAGGCAGGAGCAGGGCAAGGCTATGCGTGTAGGGCGGGGCTGGCGGGCGGTGGAGCGGTGTTAGCAGGGGCGGGGATAGTTTTGGCAGGAGGAGAGGGCAGGTTCAGAGTTGGGTAGGTGTACCTTTGAGTGCTTGAGGGAAGGGGAGGCAGGCAGGCAGGCAGGGTCACATGGGCCCAGGTAAGAGACAGCAGGTGGCTGGGTCCTGATCGTACGAGTCATGGGGGTAGGGAAGGGGCGTGAGAAGAGAGAGGGAGTGAGCCCCCCACCGCACCCCTCGGTTGTTCAGGTACTCGGCTTCAGCCTGAGACCACCACCCTCAATCACCCTCAGGCAGCGGAGGCCCTGCCCTAGCCAACTGCTGCACCTCTCCGCGCACTCCCCTCATCCGTCTCCCCCACTGCTGACCTGGCCTGCTGGCCCGCAGATGCCTACACGCCCATAAACCTCGGCAACCAGCCCAGCTCATCGTTTTCAAAATACTCGGTCAGTGGCTGGGTGCAGCCCCAGGGCAAGTTGGGGAACTCAAGGCAGGCAGCGGGCGGGGAGGGTGGGCAGGAGGGGGAGGGGCAGCAGGGTGGCAGTAGTACTCAGTCAGTGGCTGGAAGCTGCTAAGCATGTCTGGCTGAGGGCCCCACCAAGTGCGACACTGCGCCTTCACGACCTTGTCACCAGTATCATCACACCTAGCTCCGACATCCATCGATAAATGCATTGCCAGCGGCAATGGCAGCAGCGGTGGCAGCAGCGGTGGCAGCAGCAGTGGCAGCAGCAGTGGCAGTGGCAGCAGCAGGCGTGTGTGGGGTGCTGGCATGAGTGTGAGCCATGCCATCAGCATGTCACTGTATGTGCTGCCAAGGACCATGGCTTGCCAGTCAGTGCTCAGCCTCACTTCAGGCAGGCCAACCCTCATTGCCCTGCATGGTGTTCCCTTCAATACAGCCAAGCTGATGTGCATCAGTCACCTGCACAACCCATCACCTGACTGGGTAACTGGTTGGGTATTATACGACAGTATTGGGAAACTATCATTCACCATTCACATTGCCCAGAGTTTAAGCATATCGTGTTTCACAGGAAACAGGGTTTGTGCAGTTTGTACAGGGAAGATTTCACAGTAATCAGGCTTTTGGCCCCGGCTGCCCTGGTACTGCCCATGAGATGCAGCCCCTGCATGACTGTGTGTGTATGAGCAGGGCATGAAGGACGACGCAGAGGGTGGCACTGAGGGTGGTGAGGAGGGGGAGGAGGCCATGGGTGAGGACGGCCAGCCGCGGTCCAAGCGCAGACGGGGGACAGTTGGAGGCGCTGCCCTGGAGGGTTTGCTGGGCGGCATGCAGGTGGGGGGAGAGGAGCCAAGGGCCAGCTGCTGCTGCCTCTGCTGCTGCCATTGCCCTCGCTGCTGCCTCTGCTGCTGCCCTTGCCCTTGCTGCTGCCTCTGCTGCTGCCCTTGTCCTTGCTGCTGCCTCTGCTGCTGCCCTTGCCCTTGCTGCTGCCTCTGCTGCTGCCCTTGTCCTTGCTGCTGCCTCTGCTGCTGCCTCTGCTGCTGTGCGTCACGCCCCCTCCCTGTCACTGTCACTGTGCAGGGTGTGGACAACGGCCTGGACCCTGAAGCCGCAGCCGCCGCCGCCGCAGCCGCTGCCGCAGCCCAGCACTCCCAGCTAGAGAACAACAACATGGCGGCGGCAGCAGCGGCGGCAGCAGCAGCAGCTATGGGCATGGGCATCTCTCCTGAGCTGCTGGAGATGCTGCCCAAACTCAATGCGGCAGGTGGGGTGGATGGCTGGGTAGGGGGGGGGAGGGGTGGGAGAGCGCCAGGGGGAGGGCAGTGGGAGTGAAATGGGATGGAATGGGAGGGGTGAAGGTAGGGCAGAGGCGGGTAGTCTGGCTGGCAGCGGGAGGCTGGCTGGCAGAGGCTGGTTGGCTGGTCACCCCTAGGTCACCCTTGGGGCAGCAGCTGCAGCTGGGTGAGCCAGGCACTGCAGTGCCAGCAGGCGGACCCCGTTGCTGGCTGGGTCCTTGTGTTGAGGGGGCGAGCGGCAGCCAGGTAGGGGTGGGTGGGCTGTGTGGGGATGGGCCGCAAGTGTGACCTGCTCAGCTTACCCTCATCCAGTTGATGCTGCTGTGTTTGCCCCCTGTGTGGGGCCTGCCAGCAACCTCGCTGCCTGGCAGCTGAAGATGCTCCACCCCTCATTGGCCTGGCTGCGCATGCCTCATCCAGATGCTGCTGCTGCCAATACCCCTGTGTTGTAGCTTGCTGCTCACTTGCTCTGTTCTCTGTAGGCGGTCCCCTGCTGCTGCTGACACCTCCTGTCCATCTGTTGTGACTGCCCAGGTTGCTGCTGCTGCTGCTGCTTGTCCCCCAGCCCTCCCTGCCCCCCTGCAGTCGCTAAGCCTGCTCCCCCCTGCTGTCGACCCTCCACTGCAGGCACTGGCAGCCACGCCCCCTCCGACCCCAGCACCCTCCCCCGCAGCTCTGCCCCCCTGCCCCTCTGCGCCCCAGGCGTGTATGACGAGGACAGCGCTGTGCTGGCGCTCAAGTCGCTGGGGGAGTCGGGCGGTGCCAAGGCCCTGGCCTCCCTGCACAGCCTGGTCACACCGCTGGTCACACGGGTGGCCCGTGAGGTGCTGCATCAGGAGCTGCCACATGTGAGGGCCTATGGAGCGGGCAGGGGACTCTGGGGTGGCTAGGAAGGGTGGGGAAGTGGGTGGCTCGGAGGAGGGGGCCAGGCGGGGGGTGGAGGTTGAGGCCTCAAGGGGGGTTGCCAGGTGGGGTTGTGAGAGTGTCTGGTTCTGCTGGTTGGTTGCCACTGGTCGAATCTGCCAGGAAGGTGGTAGTAGGGGAATGAGCAAGGCGGGGCAGCCAGGGTCCAAGGCAAGGTGGTCTCGCCAGGTGGGGTCGTGGCAGTGTCATTGGTCGCCTGATTGGCTTCAACTTTGCCACATGGTCTTTAGCGCCCCTCCCTGCCCTGTTGTCAGGGGTGAAGGTACACAGTGAATTGCCTAATTCCGGCCACCCCGTTCCTCGTGTTCTCTTGTTTCTTCACCAAAAGCCCCCGTTCTGTTTTGTAGGGCAGAGGTTGTCTGGCAGTGCAGGTGCTGCATCAGGAGCTGCCACATGTGAGGGCCCAGGGGTCAGGGCGGTTGTGGGATGTAGCTCACCTGCCGCCCTCTTGCTCAACTGTTGGGGCCTGAGGTGTTCAGTGTGGGCGTGGCGGTGTACTGTGCTGTTGTTGTGCTGGCAGGTCATGAACACCTTCATCACCATGCTGCACAATATCCTGCTGGGCAATGCCCCGATGCCGGCGGCCCAAGAGGTGGTGGCCAAGCTGGAGGATTACGTGAAGGAGGTGGGCCGGGCAGGGGGCCTCACCTCAACTCACCTCAACTCACCTCAACTCAGAGGGCAGTGCAGGCAGGGGGGCGTGGCGTGGGATGAGGGGTGGGTGTCAGGGCTCAGGGCAGACCACAGGGGGGCCTGGGGGCCAGAGGGAGGACAGGCGCAAGAGGGAGAGGAGGGCAGATGAGGAGAAGCAGGGGGCAGCAAGGGGAGGCGATGGGGGAGCAGGGGGCAGCAAGGGGAGGACTGGTGCAGGGCTATCTCACCACAAGATGGTTTGCATCACCTGCTGCTGTCAGCGTGTCTGCTCCCGCTTTCCTGCATGTCTGCCTCTCATTGCAGTGGTTGGAGCGCCGCACTGCAGTCACCGTGTCAGAGCTGTCCCAAGGCAACCACCCCAACCACCTCCCCAACCCCCATGACCCAGCACTCACCGCTCTGCCCCTCTCCCTCACCAACCCCCCCCCACCAAGCAGCAGCTCACACAACCCCAACCCCCCAGCCATAGACCTAGCTGTCCCTGGCCTGGGGCATGGCCTGGGGGGGAGTCTGGGGGGGGTGCAGCGTCAGCCTGACCCCGCCCCCTGTGCCTCTGCTGCTGCCGCCGCCGCCGCCGCCGCCGCAGTCAACATGCAAGTAGGGTTAGGGGAGGCAGGCCTGGCAGCTTCTCTGCGCCTTCTGCAGCATCATGGCATGCTGCAAATGGGGCTCAGCGGGGGGCCGTCCCAAGGGGGAGCGGCGGCAGCAGCAGGGGGGTCCATGGACCTAGCCATGCTGGTGGGGATGGCAGGCAGCGCTGGGTTGCAGTTGGGCAGCTTGGTGGGGGTGGGGCAGGGGGCAGGGGGGGGCGCCCAGGGGGCAGGGGGGGCCACAGGCGCAGCTGGGCTAGAGTCCGCCTTGGCCAGCTTTGCCGCAGCACAGCAGGCGCAGGGCGCACAGGGCAGTGGCCTGCTGCTGGGAGGCCTGGGGGGGGCGAGCCAGGCCCCAGCTAGCCCCTCCTCACTGGCTGCTGCAGCGGCAGCATTAGCAGCAGTGGAGCAGCAGCAACAGCAGCAAGGCTCGGGGCAAGCTGGGCTCAATCAGGGCATGTCCAAGCAGCAGCAACAGCAGCAGCAACAGCAGCAGCTGCAGCAAGAGCTTGACATGCAGCACCTCCAACAGCAGGTGCAGCAGCAGCTGCAGCAGATTGCCGCACACCACATGCAGCAGCCACAGCAGCATGGCTACGAAAACTATCACCATTACGACCAGCAGCAGATGGCCCCCTCTGTGTAGTGGCAGCAGGTTTGGGGGGCCGTCCGGCACCAGGTCAGGGGGGCACGGCAGCAGGGTTTGCATGGCAGCATATCAGGAGGAGGGCTGAGGGGCAACTAGAAGGGAGGGTGAAGAAGGGGCCTGTGGTGGGAGCAGGTCGTGCCACATCCAGGCAGGTTTTCTCAGTGGGGGTTCCTTCACAATTTGGGTAGGAGGTGGGAGCAGGCCCTGCCCCTCCCAGGCGCAAGCTCCTTCCTTGATGCCTGCCATGCCGCTGGGATAGTCTTCTTCTTCTTCTTCTTCTTCTTCCAGCCTATGCTTGGGAGTGTGATGTGGGTGCTCAGGGATGGTGTGGGGTATGGGGAGCTGATCATCACAAGTTCTCAGATGGAAGGCGCGTTGCTGGACTGCTTTATACTGCATGGTGGGTGGGGTAATGCTGCATGGTGCATGGTGTTTAGTTGCTGACTAAAGTAAGCCAGCTGGGAGCCACCTCTGGCGATGTGCTTTACCTGGATGGAGCGCTCAGGGTAGCAGCGCCAGGGAGGGTTCGAGGGAGTGTACCTTGTAGGGTTTGGTATGGCTCTTGCTGTTGGTATGGCGGTGAACACACAAGGCAAGACCAGGGTTCTGGCGCCCCGTTGCTGCAACAATCAATTAGGTGGTGAGCTGCGGCTCTTTCATGTTTGGCACCACGGTGGCGCTCCGCGCTCGAGCTGCCTCGTCGACGGGTTTGACTTTTTGCGACGTGCTGCGAGCCTGGTACTGAGTTTGATCTGGCCAGGACCAGGTGACCAGCCCCTGATCCCACTGACGCCGCCGTTGGCTAGCTGCTGGCGCACTTAGACCCAGACGGCCTACAGCCCTTTTACCAACCGGTTCAACAACACAGAGCAACAGATGACTACATGATGGCAGGGACGCACTCCATGCCCAGGATGTAAAGAGGTGTAAGCGGACGTCTGCCCTGGTATGGCTGTAAACGGACGTTCTGAACCGGGGCGTGCAGATGGTGTCTGTTCCTAAGGCCCAAGCATATGACATGACAACGATTGACATGTGGAGCTCGGCGACTCAATACAAGTAGGGAATGATGCGGTACTTCACGATGGCGCGGTACTTGTCCCAATCCTTGCCGTACTTGGCCCGGCAAGCCATGTCATCGCGCCGCTCGCGATGCACCAACAGCACCGCGAAATATATGCAATACATGTACGGGAGCACGGACTTCAGGCCGTCTAGGCCGCAAGGCAGGCACCAGGACAACCTGCGGTGTGCAAACAGCAGCGCACACTTCAGGCGCTCTGCCTACCGCCATGGCCTCCCAGTCGGGCTCGTGCCCTACCCGGCCTTGTCACACCCACGTTTAAACCAGCTGCACCCCTTCCAAGTACATGCTCTGGAGACCTGCTCTACCCTCACCCTGTCACCCAGCCCCTGCGCATGCTCCTAGCCTCAGCATCTGCTAGCCCACATTGCAACCAGCACAAGTGCACCAGTTGGCGACCATGCAAGCGCTGCCAGGAGGCGACGCCAACCTACCCCTCCAGCCATGAAACCTACCGCCCACTGCCTTAAGTTTCCATGCACCCTCCTCCCTGCCGCTCCTCCCTGCTCCTTCCCACCCACCCCTCCTCGACATCTCTCCCCCCTGCAGGGCCACCCCTGCTGCCGCCACTGACCCCATGATCCAGTCGCCCAGGTAGTTGATGTGGCGGCTCGCCCCCCACCAGCCGCTGATGATGAGACGGGTGCCCCGCTCAGTGGGCAGCGTGCGCAAGTGAGCCACGCTGGGGTGGCTGGGGTCGCGCCTGGGGGAGGGGCAGGTGCTGCTGCGGCTGAGGGCAGGAGCTAAAGAAGGGGCAGGGAGCAGCTGCTGGGTGGTTTGGCAGCAGCAGGGGCAGCGTGGGCAGTCGGGGCAGCGAGGGCAGTCGGGGCAGCAGGGGCAGCGGGGGCACAGGGGTGATGAAGTTGAGAGGCAGCAGGCACACAGTGGCGGCAGGTCTGGGGTGTGTGGTAGCCTACAGCCAGCACAATCAGTGCTGACCGCTGACCCTGGCTGCCACCGCTGCCCTTGGCTGGCTGGCTGGCTGGCTAGAGGTCTAGTGTGGTGTGGTGTGGAGTGGTGTGGAGTGGTGTGGTGTGGTGTGGTGTGGTGTGGTGTGGTGTGGTGTGTGGTGTGTGGTGTGTGGTGTGTGGTGTGTGGTGTGTGGTGTGTGGTGTGGTGTGGTGTGGTGTGGTGTGGTGTGGTGTGGTGTGGTGTGGTGTGGTGTGGTGTGGTGTGGTGTGGTAGTCACCGTCACCTGAATGCGTCCTTCTGGCCATTGGCCCCGCGGAAGATCCAGTATCCCAGCAGCTTCACGCCCAGGATGGCCGCAGTGAAGGTCGGGGACAGAGCCTGGAAGGGAAGCAGCAGCAGGAGGGGTCAGGGGCAGCAGGGGGGGTCAGGGGCAGCAGGGGGGTGGCAAGGGCAGTAGGACCACCTGCCCCATATGCCACCACAATTAGTGTGCCCCTGCCGCCTGACTGATCATGTTTGTCAACAGCCCTGGGCGCCTGATCTTGTAGGTGAAGGCTGCACTGGACTAGGCTGAACACCACTTGGCATGCAAGACTGCCCACCTCCCCCCTACTGCATCTTCCCTTGCTGCCCCCTGTCCTTGCCGCTCCCCTGCCCCCTGCCCTGCTGCTGCTGCTGCTGCCCCCTGCCCTTGCTGCCCCCCCTGCCCCCTGCCCTGCCGCTGCCCCCCTGGGCGCCTGACCTGGGGCGTGTCCACCAGGAAGCGGGTGCTGGTGCTGAACACAAAGGGCACCCAGGCAAGGTCGCCAAAGGCCAGCATGTAGCCAAAGCCGTCCGTGGTGATGTCCATGGTGGTCAGGATGGACGCCTCGTTCCACAACGCGTCAACCACATAGTACAGCTGCAGCCAGCAGGCCAGCAGGGCAGCAGGGCATGAGTCAGAGGCAGCAGCAGCAGCAGCAGCAGGGGATAGCAGCAGCAGCAGCAGCAGCAGCAGGGGACAGCAGCATCAGCAGCGGGGACAGCAAACAAGCAAGAGGCAGGAGGTGGGCAGTGAAGGGCCCAGCAGCCGCAGGGGTCAGAAAGACCGGGAGGGGAGCAGCGAGCAAAGTCCTGAGGCTGATGTCCTGGGTGCAGCGGCAACAAAGCACGGTGGGGCAGGGGGTCAGTCTGTACAAGGCAGCAGCAGCAGGGGACAGCAGCAGCAGCAGCAGCAGCAGCAGCAGCAGCCCACTCCCTTCCCCCCTTGCCCCCTGCCCTCCCCCCTCGTGATGGTGCTGTTGTCCGCAGCCTGCCTGGAACAGGTTGACCAGGATGATGGCGGTGGTGATGCTGCCGCTGTCCGTCCACTGCTTGTGCGCCAGGCCCAGGTTCAGCAGCGCCCAGCCAATCATGCCCGGGTACAGCTCACAGAACTCCTTCAGGTCCACACCCCACAGCCTGCAGGGGGAGGGGCCGGGCGCAGGGGGGGCGGCCGCAGCTCTGGGCCAGGCCTCACCTGACTACGCCTCACCTCACCTCACCCACCGCGTTGTCACCCACCCCGCTTGGCCTGGCCAGCGCCTGACCTGACGTCCCCCACCGCGCTCCCCACCACCCCGCTGGGCCTGACCTGCCCCTGACCTGACCTGACCTGCGCCTGGCCTGGTGTAGCCTGCAGCCCTGCCCACTGGGCTCAGGATGCCTGCCTCAGGCTGAGCAAAGCTGTCTGTTCCACAAGCTGCGACCCCTGACCTGACCTGACCTGAGCTGAGCTCACACACACACCCTGCCCTGGCCCAGGTTCATATGGCCTGCCCTGCCCTGCCCTGCCCTGCCCTGCCCTGCCCTGCCCTGCCCTGCCCTGCCCTGCCCTGCCCTGCCCTGCCCTGCCCTGCCCTGCCCTGCCCTGCCCTGCCCTGCCCTGCCTGGACTGGCATGGCCTTGCCTGACTGGCCTTGCCTGCTTGGCCTGGCTGGCCTGCCCCCCTCCCCCTCCCCTTGCCTGCGCCCAGACCCACCTAGGGTTCAGCTCCCTGCCCATCCAGCAGTCATACCAGGGCCAGCCGCTGTTGCCATGGCCGCTCAACATCACCCCAGGCCGGAAGGAGGCCAGCCACAGGGCCAGGCCAAGGCTGGAGCTCACCACCACGCTGGCGCTCAGCAGCTCCAGGTAGTGGTCGTACAGCCAACCCAGAGGCAGCTGCCGGGTGCCAAACCCTAGTATCAGCGCGATGGAGTAGATGGAGACGAACAAAGGGAAGGCTGCAGGGAGGCAGGAGGGCGGGGTGAGGGCGGGGTGAAGGGGGGGGGAGCAGAAGGGTGGGGATGGAAGGGGAGCAGATAGGGAAGAGAGCAACCCACCATTCAACTTGTAGGTGAGGCGGGTGCCATTGGGAAGCACCACCCCCTGGACGCTGCGCCCTGGAAGTAGTCTATGCAGCAATGCCAGGCCAAGCACCCAGCCCAGGTACACTGCAAATGCTTCTGTGCTCCATAGCTTCTGGTCAGGAGGGAATCCTGGAATGCTGAGACTGGGGTATAGCTGCAGGCAGCCTTGGCTGTTGCAGGCGTACACCAGGCCGTACAGCACCAATGGCAACACCACAATCAAGGCAGCAGGAACATGTGGGCCAAAGAATTCATAGGCATGAGAGTCTGTGTGCGCGGCCTTGTCGCGAGGTTCCACGACTGTCGTGCCTGCTTGGTGCCTGTTGGCTGGATCGGAGCTTTGTTGAGATGCTACATTGGCGCCGACAGCCATAGTAACAGCCCCAGCATATAGAGCCGGACACCAGAAGCGGCGATGCTGCGATCGAAAGTTATGCTCACACCTACTCAAACTTGCAACTCGGTGACCTACGAGTTCTACATATGAGCTGAGCTATCAGGCCTTGCAAACCAGTGGTTAGCTAGAGGGTGTGGCGAGATGGCTACAACTTGCGCAAGGCCCAGCGACCCTTTTGGAGAGCACGTTTCTGTCATGAAAGCGCTGTATCAGGAATACCACAAAAGAGATGACTTTGACTCCATCGCTGCCGTTGACTCGGTGCTGGCGGACGTGCGAGAGCTGATTCTACAGCGGGAGGCTTCTGTCAAGGATATTGTCAAAGGTCAACGCCGTATTGCACGAACACGGCCCTCGGCATGTCCAGTGGCATGGGGAAAACCCTGCCGACCTGCTTTGCACCTGCTACTGCAGACCTTAGCCAGCAAGTGCGGGACCTGGATGCCAGCAGCAGGTATCCACACCCAGAGGGCAGCCACGAGCGGCGGGTTGCAGCTTTGAAAGCGGACATCAGTGACATCCATTTCGCCATGCAACAGCTTAACTCTACACACAGATGAGTCTTCCCAGTTCTTGCACGTGAAGCTCATCGCCGGTGCGTCATTGGCCGACCCTGTGATCATGCAGTGCTGCCTCCTCACAGATGTAGAGACCCAGCGCCAGGAACTCATTGAGCGTGCCTCCCAGATAGCGCAGAAGAGCAAGAGCATAGCCGAGAGTGCAGCCACTGAGGAGCCCATCCTCAGGTACAGTCGGGAACTCCCCCCGTGTTCAACTCCAGGCATGGCAACTCCCAACCAGCCTGCGGCTCATGCGTGGTCATACAGAGCCACTACTGTGGCTCGACTAGCGCCTGCTGTGGCTCAACGAGTGCTGGGCACAGTGGTTGGGCAACTCGATCATGGCTCCCAGCTTCAGCAGCACCCTCCATGTAGGGCAACCTGTTCATGTCTGTTCATCTCCTAATCTGCCCCTGCCCAGGAGCCCGAGTTTTTCCATGCACCATTGCTTGCATGCATTCTAACCATAACCCAAAATGCTAAACTCTCACCCTCCCAGGCATACATTGGTGGCCTGACGCCTGACTCAATCAGTGTTCCGCGCTACGACCCACCAGGCTCATGTTGACCACCTGAAGCTTGCCCTGACCTTCCATGCTGTCTTAGTGTCACTGCCACTGCTTTCCTGCCTGACTTCCTTCTTGCTGCTGCTGCTGCTGCTGCTGCTGCCCCCCGGGCGCAGGCACCAGCTCAGCCTGTTTGCACACATCAGCAAAATCAGCTGGCGGCTGGACCAAGAGGAGCGCATCCAGGGCACTGTCAGCGACACCGCCAAGGGGGACATCTGGCCGGTGGACATCAACCCCAGCAGCTGCACCCCCTTCGAGGCTGTCAACAAGCTGTGGGCTCTGATCTGACCTGCACCCAGCAGGGCCGCTACCCACAGGCCACTGGCCATGGCCAGCCAGGCCTGAGGCAGGACAGCTGGAAGCAATGCGGGGAGGGTGCATGCGGCTTGCACCCCTGCTTGCTGGGCAGGCTGTTACTACCTGCACATGGCTGTAGGCTGTGATGGTGACTGCCATTGCTACGGCTGCCGGCTGTGGGATGGAGTGCTGACTACTCTGGCAGCCTGCCAGGCAGGCGAGGGGCAGCCCCCCCTCAGCTGGTGACGGCTGCAGGGCAGTGGTGCTCTGCGTTGTCCTTTCTTGATTGCTGCTGCCTGGCCTGCGCCTGCTGGCGTAACTGTGGGTCGTCAGCCAGCGCCACCAACAAATGCCCCCAGGCCAGGCGACCCAGATGCCACTGACTCAGCTGCAGGGCAAGGGGCCAGGGCAGCCAGCAACCCACGCATCAGGCAGTGTCAGGAGCAGCCCCTGTTGCAGCTCACTGGCCTGCAGCCAGGTTGAGGGAGAAGGCACCCCATGCTGGTCAGCCAGCAGCAGGCATCGAGTCCAGCAGCAGCAGGAGCAGGGGACAGGGGAGGCATATGGGCAGGAAGGGCCTACCATGAGCGGCTGAGGCAGCAGCAGGAGCAGAAAAAGGTATCTTACATTGCTTGGGTTGCTTTGCCGCCCTCCCCCTCTTGGGGTTCAGGACGCTCTGCTGTGCGCTGAGGGCGCCAAGGTGCTGGTAGCCAAGTCAGACACAACAGCAAGAGCTGTGCTGCTAGCTGCTGTGGCATGGTCGACTGCCGAGTGATGCTTGGCCAGCAACCTGGCTCATGCCCGACCACTCTCAGTCTCATCACAATGGCCACACTCCAGCCAGCCACTCTTCCTCTCACTCCCACTCACCTTCAACCGCTCATTGGGCGCATGGATGGCCTCTGACAACCCCCACCCAAACTTGGTGGTGCTCAGGTTCAGCTGAGTCTGGAAGGCAGCCAGTGCCGGGATGGTGGCGCCATCCCTGCGCCAGCAGCCAGGCTGCGACTGTGTGGCAGGCTTGTGGGTGGTGAGGCTATCAGCAAGTGCAAGCCATGCAAGGCTGTACAGGACAGCACCGCCACTGTGACAGGCCTGAGCAGGGTGGTGGGTGGTGTGGGTGGGTGGTGAGTGGTGTGGGTGGCAAACTGTGAAGTGCCAGGCGTTGCTGACTGACCCTCAATCCTGCTGCACTGCTGGTGTGAGAGGAGGGTTTGACAGCTTCATGCACCATGACAGCCTGTGGGTCATGTCGTCATCAAGGGAGTTGACCCTTGCATCCTGCATGGATGGCAACCACAGCTGCATAGGTCTGCAGGGTCTCATGCACTTTGTAAAGTGAAGCAAACCGAGCATCACTAGCATCACCTTGCTTGTGTACTCGCCCCTTACCTCCCTTGCCCTTACTGCCATGTACTAATGTGTGAGGTTGCTGCCCTACTGCTATTGTGTGTGTGCTGCTCGTGCTGCACTGGCTGGTAGGGCATGGGAGGTGAACAGTGTGAGCGGCAGGAATGACATATAGTGTACTTCATCACTGACAGCAAGCTTTGGATCTGTGTGCGCTGGCTGGACGTGTCTAGAAATCCTAGGCCATTTTTGTAAAAGCCCAAAGCCTCAAAGGTCCACACAGAGGTGCTCTGGCCGCATGTTAACGTGATGCCATCACATGCATGGGACATGCTGTATGGATAGTTTCGCACATGAGGTCGCACCTGTAGTACAGCGGCTCCTTGCCGCTAAGTTGGCGGTGGATTCGCGCCGCCACCACGTTGCCCACGCAGTCGCGAGGGCTGTGCCAGGCCAGGGAGCTGCCGCCCAGTCGCCGAACACTTATGCGGCAGTACGGAGGCGCCGCGGCCTCCAAGTGCGCGCTCACCTGCAGCTGCCACAGGCCTTTGCTGAGCCTGACATGCGCAATTGATGCGGCTCCAGCGGTCAACCAGGAGGCTGCCAGAGCGCCCTTCCAGGATTTGAAACATTGTGCGGCAACCTCTGCGGCAGCTCAGGGTTGTTCACACTCGCGCTCGTATGCTCGAGCTCGCACGCAAGCTCGGACATATTTGCGAACAGCATTGAGACTGGCGCAGCGGGGTCATGGTCCGTGGGTCCGCGAGGCGCTCACACTATGTCTCACACCCCAGCGCAGCAGGTGCGGAGCCTGCGATGCTGCGCACTTTGCCATCCTGAAGAGTCTGACATCCCGCCTTGCTTGCCTTACGCACGATGTCGTCAGGCTCCTGGCCAGGCACGAGGCGGCAGCTGATCTTGGCGCTGGCCGACCTGGGGATGACGGTCTTGATGCCTGCAGGGGTACATGCAGGGAGGGCAGCAGGCGACGAAGGGTGTGGCCCAGTGTGACGCGGTGTGACCCAGTGTGACCCAGTAGTGTGCACCCCAACACCAGGAAGGCCAATGTCAAGAAGGAGCGATGGAGGACTGACGCCCATCAACTGTTAGCCATCTGGGAGCAGGGGCCACGGGTGGGGGGAGCAGGGCAGCAGAGGGGGAGCAGGGCAGCAGAGGCAAAGAGGGGAAGCAGGGCAGCAGAGGGGTGTAGGAGGGAAAGAGGCAGCAGAGGGGGAGAGAGGCAGCAGAGGAGGAGGGGGAAGCAGGTTCATCTCCTGTGCATGCCGTTTGCTACTTGCCGGTTGCTGGCCGACCTCTAACCTCTAGGGGGGTCCAGGGGTGGAGGCTCCCTGCTCTTCTGCTGCTGGCAGACTGCTGCTGTGGGCGGTGCTGAGCATGCTTGCTCCGCGTACCCCTGCCCATGCCGCCCTTGCAAACTGCTTGCTGGCTACCTGATCAAACACATCTGCCCCATCCTGCCACCAACCTCTAGGGGAGTCTAGGGGGGTCTAGGGGGTCTAGCGCTTGCTGGCCAGCCCGTGGATAAGGCCGGTGGTTGACTGTTGACGCAGCCCCACCTGAGCCTGTGAAGCCCCCCCACATGCCCACGACGTCCAGGCTGGGTCGGTGCCACCTGGGCAGTAGGCAGGGGGAGCTCGGGGGGGGCCAGGCAGGGCAGGCTTAGGGGGGGGCAGGCAGGGGGGGGGAGGCAGGGGGGGCTTGAGGGGGGGCCAGGCAGGGCGGGGGAGGGTGTGCGCAGGGCCCAGGCAGGGGCCAGGCAGGGCAGGGGTCAGCTTATTTTCCCCTTCTTCTCTCAACAGCTTCTCAACAGCTGCCCGACAGCTCTGAGCAGCCCAGGCAGGTCAGGGGCGTGTGGCAGGCCCCCTCAGACCTGCGTGCCAGTGTGCCGTAGCCCGCCTCCCCCCAGCTGCCCAGCAGCCCCAGTGCCTGCGCCTCCCGCGCCTCATCCCACCCAAACGCCTCCATATCCTGCTCGTCAGCCTCACTGGGCTCAGCCACTCCCTGCAGCAGCAGCACTCGTGGTGGTGGAGGGGGGGGGGGGGAGGGGGAGAGGGAGAGGGAGGGCAGGGAAAAAGGACAGGGAGGGCAGGGGGGGAGGAGAGGGAGGGGTTGGGGGAGGGGTTGGGGCAGGGGGAGGGGGATCCCCAGTTCTCCATCAGTGCCACTGCTGCTCCCCTCCCCCTCCCCCCACCCTCCTTCCCCCTCCCCCCACCCTCCTTCCCCCTCCCCCCCATACCTCGTAGAAGCCCTCCACCGCCACCCTGGCCGTGTGTGTGTGGTGCAGCCCGGCCAGCAGGCGCGCCAGCACAGAGTTGGGGTTGGCCACACTGCCGCCCTGCATGGAGGAGCCTTGTGCGGTGGCCGGGGGGAGCAGGGGGAGGGGAGAGGGGCAGGTGGCAGAGGCTGTGAGTGGAGGGGGAGGGGCGGCAGCTGATGGGGGGGGTGAGGGGCAGGGAGGAGGGGGAGCCACTGGAAGAGCTCTGCACAATGATTAGGGTTGGCCAGATCCGGTATGTGGCGGCTAGAACGACGGTATCTACATACGTATTTACTGTATTCGTAGTTCCGTAGGGTCGACCGTAGGGGCAGGGTCATCATTTTGCGAAAGTGAGTATGTAGTTTGGTGCTCAACAACTATAGAAACTTCCGCTAGGGGTAAGCATGTTCAGAATCTCAACCAATAGCAGTGTCATGACTCATCTATATGTCAGCCAGCCATGCATGCCGTTAGCGATGTGCTCCTACTCTGTGCGCCAAGCATGTGTCCAACCCCCTCGTGTGGCAGCCGTGGGTGCAGTTGTGTAGTCAGCCATGGGCAGGGGGGGGGGGGCAGGGGAGGGGGGGCAGGAGGGGGGGGGGGCAGGAGGGGGGGGGAGCAGGGGGGGGGGGGAGCAGGGGGGGGGGGGCATGGTCCAGATGGGCACACTAGGTGGCACCTGGGGGGGGCTGGGGGGGCCGCTGCTGCTGCTGCTGCTGGAGGAGGCGCTGTGTGGCAGGTCAGGGCCAGTCAGGCCGGGCCGGGCCAAGCTGGGAGGGTGTGCGGCCCCAGCCCCAGGCCCCACCTTCATGCCTGAGTGCATGTCAGTGGCGGACGTCACCACCTTCACCTCCATGCCCACCACACCCCTGTGGGTCACAGCCAGGGGGAGCCAGGGGGAGGGCCTCAGGGGCAGCCAGCTCAGGGGCAGGGTCATCAGGGGTGGGGTCATGGTAGTGAGGGGAGGGCGGATGGGTGGCCAGGGGCAGCCTTGCCTGCTGCTGCCCTGCCTGCTGCTGCTGCTGCTGCTGCCACCCCCCCCAGGAGCTGCCACTGCAGTCAAGCTAGGCCCCAGCATGTGTGGCCTGCCCCCCCTCCCCCTCCTGCCCACCCCTGCTACTCTCCCCGACCTGACCTTCCCCACCCCAGCTGCCCTCCCCCACAATCCCCCACCCCTGCTGCCCTCCCCCTCCTCCCCTGCGCCGCTGCTGCCCCCCCTCTCCTCCCACCTTGGCCCCCACCTCTCCACCTTCCCCCCACCTTCCTCTGCCCACCCAGCAAGGCACCCCACCTGAGGCCCAGGCTGATGCCGCCCTGGCCCTCCCCCGGCTGCCCGCCATCCGCACTCATCACCAGGTCGGCAGCCAGCAGATCGCGCTCAGCCTCTAGAAACTGGCTGCAGTGCAGTCAGGGTGAAGGCAGGGGCGGGTGGAGTAAGGGTGAAGGCAGGGGTCCAGCAGGGGCAAGGGGGCAGCAGGGGTAGGTAGGGGCCAGGGGCAGGGGGGGGCCCAGGGGGGGCAGCATGAATGTCAGAATCAGCGTGGCCCAGGACATGAGGCAGTACGGGTTGAGGGGGGGGTCTGAAGCAGCGCTGCCCCCGCTGCTGCCCCTGCTGCCCCTGCTGCCCCTGCTGCCCCTGCTGCTGCCCCTGCTGCTGCCCCTGCTGCTGCCCCTGCTGCTGCCCCTGCTGCTGCCCCTGCTGCTGCCCTGACCCGCCTTGTCCTCCCTGGGCTGACCTGAGGTGGGGGCTCATGATCTCCTCCTGGCCCTCAAAGAACAGCTTGATCAGCAGGGGGTGCCCGGGGCCTGGGTAGGCTGGGAGGGAGGGGGGGCAGGCGGGGGGAGGGGGGCCCTTACAGCGGCTGGCTCGCACCAACGCCTCGACTGCCTGCAGCAGCAGGGGCAGTAGGGGTGGCGGCAGGGGCAGCAGCAGCAGCAGTAGGGGTGGCGGCAGGGGCGGCAGCAGCAGGGGCAGTAGGGGTGGCGGCAGGGGCGGCAGCAGCAGGGGCAGTAGGGGTGGCGGCAGGGACGGCAGCAGCAGGGGCAGTAGGGGTGGCGGCAGGGGCAGCACCCCCCCCTCACCCCTGCCCCCCTCACCCTGCCCCCTCACCCCCGCCCCCCTCACCCTGCCCCCTCACCCCTGCCCCCCCCCCCTCACATGCAGCGCCTGCAGCAGGCCACCCTTGTCGTCATCCACCCCGCGGCCATACAGGTGGCCCTGCCTCTGCGTCAGGGTGAAGGGGGGCGACTGCCACCTGGGCCAGGCAGGCAGGCAGGCAGGCGGCAGGCAGTACAGCAGGACAGGCAGTACAGCAGGGCAGGCAGTACAGCAGGGCAGGTAGGTGCACCAATCATTATCTTTAGGTCCCTCCCTCACCCCAGCCCCCTGGACCCCTCCCTTCTTTCCCTGGCCTCCTCCCTCCTCCCCAGCCCCCTCCCTCCTCCCCTCGACCCCCTCTTTCCTCCCCCCATCTCCCTCCCTCATTCCCTCCCCCCCCCCCCCCTCCCTCCCCCCCTCCCCCCTCCCCTTGCCCCCGACCCCTTGGCTGCCTCACTCACTGCTCCAGCGGGTCCACTGGCTGCACGTCATAGTGGCCATACAGCAGCACAGTGGGCACAACACCCTCCCCGCCTGCCCCCTGCCTAGCCCCTTGCCCCTCCCCCCCTGACCCAGGGGGGAGCAGCAGGTGGCAGGCAAACACCACGGGATGTTCCCCGCTGGTCTCCAGCACAGCAACATGCTGCAGTGCAGGGCAGTGCAGGGCAGAGGGGGGGCTGGGGTGATGTCTGGGGAAGGGGGAGGAAGCCTGGGGCAGCGTCAAGGGGAGGGGTCAAGTGCAGGGGAGCAAGGCGGGACGGGGGGTGGTGCAGGTGGGCGGGGCGTGGCTGGGCCTGCTGTTGCCCTGCTGCTGCACCACGCACGTCTAGCCCAGCTGCTTGTAGGCGCTGCGCCAGCCACTCAGCGGCCGCCCTGACAGCCGGCACGCTAGCCGGGTCGGCGCTGACTGAAGGGAAGGCCACCAGCTGAGCCAGGTCGTCCAAAAACTGGGGGTCGCCTGCCCAGGTGGGGGGTGGGGTGAGGGGGTGGGGGGGAAGGGGGGAAGCAGGAATGATCAGGGTTTGATTGAGGCAAAGGGGAGATGAGGGGGTAAGGGGGTTCAAGGAGCTGGGGGGGGGGGGGGGGTGAGGGGGGTAAAAGGGGTGGGGCGGTCACGGTTATGGGATGGGGTTGAGAGGAGCTGGGGGGGGGGGGGGGTACAGCGGTAACAACTGGTCGCTATCTCCCTACTGCATCTGCTCCTCCCGCGGCCTGCACTACCCTCGTCTGCTAGCGCAGCGGCCCAGTCTCCGCAGGGGGCAGCAGCGGCAAGGTACCCGGGCGCAAGGAGCATTATCAGGGCTATTAAGAACGCGACCGCCAGGGTGCGGCGACCAGCGAGTGTCATGGCAGACAGCGCAGCAGCGTTCTCCTGGGGGTCCTACTTCGGCGGGCCAGCAGGACGGTTTGCTGCAACAGGTGTCAATGACCCTAGCACCGCTGCCAGGTCACAGCCTGCCAGGTCGCAGCTCCTGTGTAGCATGAGGGCTGTAGGATTAGGCAGTGTAACTCTCGCAACTGAATTTACCAAGAAACCAGGAATTTACAGGAAAACCAGGAAATCAACAAGCAAGTAGCATTTCACAAAGCAAATGCAGCACAAAGTGAAGCAAGGCAAATAAAATGCAGCAAAACAGACAGCGTAGACGTAACCATGATGCCTCGGACAGTGAAGTGGACCGTGAGGCCAACGCGCAGCCAGATCCAAGCCAGGCCCAGCAGAACATGCAGGCCAGCGGTGAAGCGCGGTGGGCCCGCAACCACAACAACACCTGGCACACCAAGAAGTGCAAACTGCACACCGTGATGAGGGGGGTGCCCGCTGCGGGTTTAGAGGAGGGCGCGGTCGTGGCTCCCGAAGTGGTCGAGGCGCGGCTCGTTCAGCAACTTGTGCTTTGGGTGGAGGCCTGCAGCAAGAGGGCGCTGCTCGCCAGCTTGCTACTGGGCCTCATGGTGCGCGGCTGGTTCACATGCGTCACTGTACTTGCGGACGGCCAGGAGCCCTTCAAGGACATCCCAGCTGAGGACGCGGTCATCCCGAACCTGGGTGAGCGCAACCTGTTCCTGCAGCTCGGCCGCGGTCTGCCCCCTCCCGGAAGGCGGTCTCGGCCCAGCGCTGCTGTGGAGGCTGTGCTTAGTGCTGAGTGTTGGCGGCTTCATAAAGCAACAACCACCACCAAGGTGTCCTTAGGGCCCACTGCCACAGCTGCTGCTGCCGCTGCCACTGCTGCTGCTGCCGTTGCCGCTGCTGCTGCTGCCGTTGCCACTGCTGCTGCTGCTGCTGCTGCTGAACACCGCCAAGCCGCCAGCCTGGTAGGGTACCCCATTTGAAGGCTGCCCTGGGAACCCACACCAAGACCCCCACCCTAGAGAATACCGGCTGCGGTTGAATCGAGGATGGCCCAGCTCAGGAGGCTTAGGTGTCGTGCCAGCACCCATCTGCGTAATCCGTGCCAACGTTTGGGAATTTGAGGCTATGACACGCGGCGCAGACGCGCCACAGAATGCGCCTCACGTCATGATCGGTTACCCGGTTACTCGGGTAGTTTTTAGTGCGACTTCTGTAGCGGCCAAAGTACGATGAATACAAGCACAAGCCTGCACGCGCGCAGTTTGGCTCCCACACGGCTAGCATTCCATCCGAGGACGTTCGCTAAAAGCTCCGGTCGTATGGGTTTTTTCTTTCGTGGTCCTGCGCGCGAGCCTGTCTGCAGCGCAACGCAGCTGCAGCAGCAGAGTTCCGGGGATGTGGTGCTCGCCAGGCCACCCGAGGAGCCGCGTCTGCAAGGTGTGTTAAGCGCCCTGAACATAATCAGCCTGGCGCGCTGATGCATGTTAGTTGGCGAGATACCTGCGTACACGCCGCCGCCCACTACCCACGTGTGTCAGACCCCCGTTTTCAAACCATCACCGAAGTCTGCATATCTTTTTGCGCTGCACGCTGCCTAGCAGCTGCTGCTGTTGCTGCGTACGGCTCATTCATCATACCTGGTGTGACTGCAGGTTTGTGGGAAAAAGACATGGCCAAGTCGCAGTTACAGGAATATGAAAGTATGCTGCAGCTGCTCGGCCTCGGGTCCCTCCAACGCATGACAGCGCGCCTCATTGACGTGAGTATCTGGGGAGGTGTAGCTGGTGCATAGAACCAGGAGCAGTGGGAAGCTGATCATGGCTGGGTTGATGGTGATGGCTGGCTGTCATGATTACGATGGCTGTCCAACTAATGGCTGGCTGACAGCAGCAGGTTTTGTGCTGGCTGGGCTGAGAGGTTGGGGAGGGTGCAGTTTTTTATATGTACAGCACAAGGCAGGGCAGCATCCTGGCTTGTCCACCTACCCATGTAATGCAGGCTGGGACGCAACGTCACTGTGCCCTGCTGTAAGAAGAAAGCACTCCACCTTGCCTAGCTCTTCTCCTGCCCCTGACTACTGTCATGTTCAGGGTATCGACATCAGCCAGACACCAGAGGGCTTCAGTGTGTCCTTCCTCACAGTGGTGCCCTTCTTCAAGGTCAAGGAGGTCACACCGTAAGTCACACTGCTGCTACCCACCCAGTGCACCCACCCATTTGGACACCTGCGCTTGCTTGACGGCCTTTGTCTGCCCTAGCCTCCATTCCTTCCCAGACGTGACAGCTTGCATGTAATCCTCCTCCCTTCCAACAAGCGTTGTTCGTGCTGCAACACCTGACGCTGCTTGTCTCAATCTTGGCTGCAGGTGGGGTCAGAAGGTGCAGCTGTCGCGGCGTGATCTGCGGCGGGGCAAGCAGTGGTCCCAGGCAGAGCAGGTGGCCGGGGGCGTGCGAGTGCATCACATGTGGGGCGAGCCGCGGCCAGGGCAGCTGACGGAGACCTACACTGTGCTGAGCCCTCCTGAAGCCAAGGTCAGTGAGTGTGACCATGCTGTGGTGGTGGGGCTGGTTGCTTTGACACCGACTGTAAGCATGGGGCTGTGTGTTGCAGGCATCTGAGAATGACGAGATGGCGGTGGCCACCACACTGACAGTGGGCGAGCAGAAGGCTGCTGTGGTGCAGGTGAGGCCAGGGGGCTGCAGGAGGGGGCAAACAGTGAGTGTGTCAAGGGGTGGATGGTCGAGTCAAGTTTGCTGGCCCATGACAGCTATGCCGTGCCCGTGATAAGGCAATGGGTAATCTGGTCATACCAGTGCGTAGGCACTGAAAGGTGGTGTGCTGCCGCTGCTGCTGCTGCCAGGTCTATCGGCGCAGCGCCAAGAGTCGGGAGCAGCTGTTGCGTGACAGTCGGCAGCGCAACCCCTCCCTGGAGGCTGTGATGCAACGGCAAAACGAGTCTGGCAATTGAGCCAGTCATGCCAGGGTCAGTCGTGAAAGGCTCAATAGTCACCTCCCCTAATGCTTGTATAGGCATAACGCCAGCAGTATATTGCAACTGAAGGTGTGTAGGCTGTATTGGAAGTGGTGTGATTGCTCAACTGCGCAGGTGTATGTTCAGCTTTGTGGGTGGTTATGCAGTCGAGTGGTTAGTGCTATCTACCCTCCACTGGGCTGATGGTGGGGTGAAATTGATGGTGTGATACACACTTATTGCCCAGCGTTATTTGCTTTGTGACTATGGCAATCAGGTGTAGGCAGGTATGAGAGGTTGTGGCGGTGTGGTATGGAATGTTGCGAATAGGTGTCCAGATCAGCGAAGTAATTTTAGTTTTTTGCACCAGCTGGAATAAGTAAACAATGGAAGGTTCATTATAATTGTCGGTGGCGAGGTGTTGTGTGAATGGACGTGATGTAAGAGAGCAAAGGACAGAATGTACCCGGGAAGAATTGCGATAAGTATGAGACTCTTGTGGCCACATCATGACCTCCTCGTTGCATATGGAAATGTGTATGAAACAGAGTGTAATTGAGTTTTACTCGATTGTAATCGTTAATAGACCTCGTTTTAAGGATCGTTAACTGCAGCGGACCTGGTGTATTAACAAAAAGTGCTCCCAACGAACACGTAACAGCCGTCCAGCACCATCGCAGGTCACAAGGAGCATCGCATTGCGCGGCTTCGCCGCGCTGATAGACCTTCGCCTACATAAAACTCAATTACACTAGATAATGGGGTCGCCTGGGCCGTTTTAGGTAGTTGAAAAAGGCTCGGCCTCGGCGCTGTCGCGTAACAGCTCTCGACCTCAGCCAGCAGCCGCGTCGCTACGCTCCGCGGCTGCTGGCTTCGGTCTCGAGCTGTTACGCACCAGCGCCTCGGCCTCACCTGTTACAACCACCTAATACGACCCGCGACACCATTATCTACTACATATCAACAACACGGTGAATATGTACAGCATTCACACATGCGTTCTACAATGCTGCGACTGTGCCTATGGCATCTTGTCCAAGTCAGTGACTATGGCATCTTGTCGTAGATCCTACAATGACGTGAGCAATGCTGGTACCTAGACAAGGACATTTAGCAACACTCAGAATGATATAGGTTTTTATTCATTCAGGTTGGGGTAGGCATTGTCATTATTGGCCAAGCTTATTGTGGGGGGCTGACATCGATCTGTTGCCGAGGGCGATGCGAAGTACGCTTCTCCTTCTCAGGAGACGAAGCAATGGCTGGCTTCAGTGCTACCTTGCCGGCATTGTGTAGAGACAGCATACGCGCCAGGGTCGTCCGACCTGGCCGGGTTGTCACAGTCACCCTCCGCGTCAAGCGCCGCCTCGCCGGCCCACCACCACCTGCCCGTCGCCAGCCCGCGCCTTCAGCGCCTCAAACTTTTCGGTCAACGGGTCACGCGCTCGCTCGGGTCGTTTGTTCTCAAAGATGGCGCGCTCCAGCTGCCCGTGAAGCGACCGGATTTCCTGTGTATAGATGCAGCACCGCAGGCGGCAAGGTCAGCTTGCACAGCGTAGCCTAACATGCCGAGGTCAAATCCGTCAATCGACTTCGTAATTAAGATATTGACCTAGCAACTGCCTAACAGCCTCCAAGTCTAGCTGCAAACGCCTTTAGCCAGAGGCATGCCTCTGCTTCGTTGGGGCCCCTGTCTTGCATGGCCTGCCCTGCGCTGCTGCTAGTGTGTCGTTTCTCTTGCAAGCCACCTAGGCCACCACTTCACAGGAAGCAGCATGAAAGTGAGAACCGTTCTATGCCGCTCATCTTATGTGCTCGGGTGCAGGCCAGCAGAGCTTCTCGTGGATTTCAACGCCCATCATGCAGCCTGGGGCCCATACCTGGCTGCTGCCTGTTCTCCTGACCGTGATGCTGACGCTGATGCATTTGCTTCTGATGCTTCTGGTGGCTGCCTCTAATGCTTGCTGGGTGACACGGACGTGCTGGTGTGTCGCCAGGTGCTGCAAGTGCCGGCTGGGCTGGAAGGTGCCTCCTGACACTAGACAGCAGCAGCCACCCCTGTGCCCCACCTGCTCTAGCTCCTCCTCCCGGTTGCCTGCTGCCAGCAGCTGCATGTGAAGTTGGCTGCTGCGCTCCTCAGCGTCCAGCAGCGCGGCCTGAACACAGCCAGGCACAGCAGCAACCTGCCCTCTCAACAAACTCAGTCCCAACGGATCGTCTGACCTCTTATGACCAGCTCTTACGCTAGCAGGGCAGCGGTCGCAAGGCGCGCCCTGCTACCAGCCTGCCGAACTGCGCCCTGCTTGTAACCGTGCTTGTGATCCGCGGGGGATGGCATGCGCACCTGCATCTCCGGCAGTGCCCCGCGCAGCGCCTCCACCTCTGTCAACGCGAGTTGGTGTGCGTGCGTCACGCTGTGCAGCTGGTTTTGCAGAGCATGTCCCTGACCCTCGCGCTGCTCCAGCTCGTGGCGATGCTCCCATAGCGCGCGGTCCAGTTTGCTGGCGATCTAGTAGCAGAGATGGAGGGCGGCAACCCAACAGCGGGAGCATATGCTTAGCATGCAAGGAGGAGGGCGTCCACAGCCGACAAGGTCGAACCGTTCAACGCAGTAAAAAAAAAAAGTATGTACGGCATGTGCGCGTCAGGCGTAACCGTGCCCGCGCCCCGCGGCCCGCGAGCAGTTCCATATGATAGGCAAGCTGGCAAGACCCACCCCTTGCGCCTCTTCCTTCCACCGCGCCAGCAGCGCGTCCTTGCTTTCAATCATGCGCTCAGCTTCCGCAACACTGCGTTCACAAAGCGATACAGAGCTGCGGTCAGGGCCATGACTGCTGCCGCATCACAGCGCCCCTATGTGCACGATGATGGGGTGCAAAGACCACACATCCCTGCCTCTATACCACAGCATTTACCTCTTGGCACATGAGCTAATGGCCGCCTCCATGCGCTGGGCCATCGCCTTGACCTCGGCGTCCCGCTCCTCACGGGCAGCAGACAGCTGCAGCCAATACGAACGATGGCAGAAGTCATGCTTACTCCTACAGCGCACCGCACGCCCCTTCCATGCTCGGTTTGAGCTATTCCTGCCTGCTGTGATGGTTTGGCCCCTTGTGTGACTGGCCTGCCTGACTCCCACCCGTGCCCTCTGAAAGCTGCACCCCTACACTTGTTCAAGCCAGCCGCCTCCCTGCCTTGGCCCTGTTCATCACGCTTGTCAAGAAGCTGCAAGGCAGCGGTGTGGGGCCTGACCTGGTGCCGCAGCTCCGCCTCAGCGCGTATCTTCGCCTCCCGCAGGTTGGCCACCTCTCGCCCCAGCGCCTCACTCTGCACCCACCACCACCCCAGCCATCACCTGCTGCCCTGATGCCAGCGTCAAAGGTCACGCACCCTCCGCCCTCCATCCTGTGCACTGCTGCCTGGGAAGACAGCCCCAGTGCGGCGTCTAGCCTTGCCACTGCCTGCTTTGCTGCAGTTTGTGCACCAGCCTCTCTCCATCCACCCGAGCCACCACCTGCTGCACTGCTGCCAGCTTGCAGTGAAACGTGCACCCATCCACCAACATGCACAGCTCTGAGAGTTGAGACACAGCCGCCGGACTTGCTGCTCCCTGCCTCGCTGCAGCCACCACAGCCAAGAGGCGCCCTGGCCCATCTCGTGTGCCACACGCTGTTGAGATGCCACACCCAGATTGCATCGGCCTTCATGCTGCCAGTGGTGTCCACGGTCCAACGGGCCAACGGGCCAGTCTACACAGTCCACACGGCCCTGAGACAGCCAGTGGTGGAACGCTGGCCAGCAGCTGCCCAGCTGCAACATGCATGACAGGGCACGCCACGCACCTGCCGAGCATAGCCCGCCACTTCCCCCTTGGCAGTGGAGACGCTGGATTCTAGCTCAGCCACCGCCTTGCGCAGTGTCCGCAGCTCAGACTGCACAGCAGGGCCGCGGCAGCACAAGCACCAGGCAGCGGGCAGGGTGATGAATGCCTGATGACCTCATCCCCACAAGTGCCTTGTCAGGCGGGTAGAGCCATGATGGTCAGGCAAACTAATGAACATAGGATGCAAGACGTCCGGCTGGCTGCATGGCCGCAGCAGGGCAGTGGTAGTCAGGGTGAGCAGGCAGCAAGGGGCAAGGGCCAGGTGCTTGAAGGGAGCCCCTGGACCCCTCTGGCTCAGCTGGTCAGGGAGGTGGTGCGGCGGCAGGCCCCTGTGGGTCCGTGAGTGCAGCTGGAGACACCCCAAACTTTAGAGCAGGCACCTCACAGGTCACCCAAGCCTCCTATGTCACCCTGTGGCTGACACGCCTTACATCCCCTGTCAGCTACAGCTACCAGGGGAGGTGGGTGTCCCCATGCTTAGTGTGGCGTCACCTCTCATGCCCTCCCTGCTCTTCCAGACCCTCCCCTCCCTGATCTCCCTCCCTGTGGCACATCGTGCTTGGCCACAGCCCATCCTGACACCTAGCCTGCCCTGCTCACCCTCCTTGGCGCTGGTCCTGTACACCTCAGGGGTCACCCCTCCTGCCCGCCCTCTGGCCTGCCTTGCCGCCCTTGCCTGGATACTCCCCTGCCTGGCAGCACTGGGTGCCAGCCAGCTCACCTCCAGGGACTGCCGCTCCAGCGCCCACTCGCGCTGCTGCCGCTCCAGCTGGCGGTTGCGGGAGTCCAGTGCCTGGACCGCCTCGTCCCGCTCCTGCTCCACCTCCTGTGCCACACACACCCGCCCCATACACCCGCCCCACTCAGCCCACAACGAGCCGGCCAGCAAAGAAGGACCCAGCTCCAACATGGCTGGCTCTGCCAGCAGGCTGGTGCTGTTGTGCAAGGTGCCAGGTGACGGAACATGCTGCCACATCATGACACGTTGTGTTGTGGTGTTGACGGTGTGATGTGATGGGAACTGGGATGGCCTGGCACTGAGGTGAGATTGATGACGACCCAGCCAGCAGCCACGCAGGGGTTTAAGGCCGACAGTGGGGCAGGTCTTCATGGTCGAGCAGGAGCCCAGGCGGCGGTGTGGTCCTGCAGCTGTGTCCGTGCAGCTATTGCCATGCAGCTGCCACCTGGCTGCACGCAGTCTCCCAGGCGAGTATGTGATTGTGATTGTGATTGTGTGCGTGTGTGTGCCCAGAGCTGTGGCACTCCCCCAGGTAGGCTGGGTCCATCTGCACCCACAGCTGCAGGTGGACCTCCCGCACCACCCATCAAGCACGCCTCACACTGAACCACAATACCGTTGGCATCCACACTGGTGATGGCTGGTGGGGGGGGGGTGCGTGTGTGTATGCCCAGAGCTGTGGCCGAGTGGGCCGTGCCCCAGGCCAGGTCACACCTGGATGCGCTCCATGGTTGACAGTGACATGAGTGTGACGCGGCTCTTGCTGCTCAGGGTCTCACCCAGGTCCTCCTACAGCCAGTCAGCCAAGGAGCTGCACAGTAGCTGCAAGGGGCCACACAGCCACAGGGCAGCGCAGGGGCCAGAGGGGGCACCGCCCAAGTCCCGAGAATAGCGCACAGCGGTGCTGCACAGCCGTGGTCCTCACTGACACACACCCACAGCTGGCCTGGCAGGGGTGCGTGTTGAGGGCAGCTGAAGGGGGACAGAGGAGCCGTCCCCGGGTTGACCCACCCTGCTGGAGGCCCTGTGCTGCTGACTGACCTTGAGGGCCGTGAGCTCTGCGGATAGGCTGCTTGCATCACGTGCAGCGCGCTCGCTGGCCGCCTTGTGCTCGTAGACCTGCAGGGCGAGGCAGAGGTGGAGCGGGGCAGGAGTGGGGCAGGGAAGAGGTGGGGCAGGGCAAAGTGTAGACAGAACAGGGGCAAGCAGGACAAGCTGGCTGGGCGGAGCGACCGTTGGGGAAACAGGTAGATGGGATGAGAGGCACACAAGCTCACCGTGTTCCAAGCCGTGTTATTGCGTGGTGCAGCAGCTCAGGCGACATTAGGTCTGTGCCCCTGCTACGCAGTGGCTGACACAGTCTTGAACAATACAATGTGGACGCCAAGCTGTATGGCTGACACACGGCCTCCCCTCTCCCCTGCTGCTGTCCCCAGCCCCACCTGGTCTTGCGCCGCCTTCAGCTCCTCCTTCAAGTTGGCCAGCTCCAGGGCCTGGGCATGCAGCTGCCCCTGCAGCTCCGCGTACACCTGGTCTCGCACAGCCTGCAGGCAGCAAGCCGGGGGCAGGCCAAGGCCAGGTGCCGCACTGCCTGGCTGCTGCTTGCTGATGGGACCTGCTCCTTGTCTGCCGACCTCTTTGCGCTTCTGACATTGCTCTGTCTGTATGCCGTTCTATCGCTGAAGCAGACAGGCAAGGCAGTACCGCCACCGCGTAATGTTGGTGACCAGGCAGGGTGAGGTACCCTGGCAGCAGCAGCTGCTGGCAAGGCTGTCACAGCACTGATGCAGCCTCCGCTGCAGACCGGCATGACTCATGGCCAAGCCCCCTTGAGCCACTGCCAGCCTAGCACTCTGGCAGCATTAAGTTCCAGTACCCAAGTCATCCAATAGCCAGGAGCAGCTACGAGCAGGGTGTCCAGGAGGCTCACCATCAAGGGCCTGTGCTGGGTTTTGCTGGCTTCCAAGCCTCACCTTGCGCACTGCAGTCAGCTTGGCTGACACTGCCTCCAGCTCCCGCTCCAGGTCGTGCTGACATCTGGTGCTGCTGTCGCGGGCCAACCTAGCAGCCTCTGCCGCCTCCATAGCCTCACGGATGCGGCCATACACCTGAAGGCCAGGGCCTCAGGGGGCACGTGAGGGGCAGGGACACCAGGCGGGCCCTCCCTAGCCATTGACTCTGCCTCAGCTAAACAGCCACCGGCCCTGTCGGACATCACGGCCTTGGCGAGAGCAGACCGCACCCCTCCATCCCTCCACAAGGCACATGGGCGCTAACCCACTAGCATCTGACTCCGAGCCACTCCACCCTTCCTGCACTCATGCCCTCCCCTTGGCCCCTCACAACCGCCACCCCTGCACCGCCATAACAACTTATAACCAAAACCTGGCCACTTTTGCCTCACACCTCCCTCCCTGGCTGCCCCGGCCACCGACACCTCCCTTCCTGGCCCTCCGCCTGGGCCCTCACACCTCGGCATCCTTCAGCTTGTACTCTGACAGCCGGGACTCCACACTGGCCAGCGCCCCTCGTAGCGCCTCGCCCTCGCGCCGTGCTGCCGCCCCCTCCGCTGCTGCCACCTCATACCGCTCCTTCAACGAGCTCACCTCCACCTGCTCAGTCAGAGACCAGAGTGCAGAGCCAGCCTGATGAGGTCAGTGCAGGAGGACTGGGACGCAGGGCTGTGTGGTAGGGCCAGCAAGGCATCAGCCCATGTCTTCTCCTGCTGGGTGGCTGGTGCGGCTGGTGTCAGCTGCTCGGGTACAGACATCATCACAAGGTTCACGATGGTGCAGCCTGCTCTAACGTACACCATACACCATGTGCTGCACAGAATGAGACCGGCCGCTTGCACTCTAACAGCTGTGCAGATTGCAACAGGGCTAGCAAGAGTTAGTCAGTCTGCCAGGAGGTAGGTCCAAAGCTGGGTGGGTGGGTAGGAGGGAGACAGCTAGACTATCCTGTCCTGGACAGATGCATTATCTTGCTAACTGGAGGTTTCACTGCTTTCCTGGCTTTCCTTTCCGGCTTGTGCTTCCCACCTGCCTACCCCTGCCCTTGCATATGCCTGGGCCCAGCCCTCTGTACATCACCTGCTCCTTGCACTGCATTGCCGCCCTGTTCCACACCCGGCACCTGGAGGATGGCTTGGGTGTCGGTGGCTGTGCGCGCCTGCTGTGTGGCAGTGCTGGCCTCAGCCTGAGCCTGGGCCAGGGCAGCCTGCAAGCCAGCTAGTTGGCGAGTGGCGCCCTCTGCTGCCACCTGAGCATCCTCCTGTGGTGCGGGACCCGGCAGTAGGCACTGGTGAGGAGCAGGGGGCAGGCGGTGCAGAGCTGCGGGGGTGCAGGCTATGGCTGGGAAGGATAAGGAGGCGGGGCACAGGGCATGCAGAGCATCAGGAGCGCCATAGACAGTGCAGCTCCCACTGTCCTCCAAGCACGATGCCAAGTGTCTGGTTTAGTCTGGTCTGGTCTATTTTGGTCTGGCTTGGTCTGGTCTGGCTTGGTCAGGTCTGGTTTGGTCTGGTGCATTCATGTGTCTGGTTTTGGTCAAGCCGTCCTTAGCTGAGCATTGAGTGTTGAATGCCTGGCCTGAGTCAGGGTCAGGGCTGATGCCTTGCTATGGCATTACCCACTAGGGCAGGTAGACAGATGAGGCAGAGGGTGGGGGCTGGGCGTGTTGGGTGGAGCTGGACAGGGGCAGCCAGGTAAGGCAGCGCACCAGCTGGGACTGCGTCTGCGTCAGCTGGGCCGACAGCTTGCTGGCCCTGGCTTCGCTGCTCTTCAGGGCGGCCTGGAGGCGCGTGGCCTGCAGCTCAGCCTCCTGAAAGTCGGGGAACGGCAGGGCAAGCTGCTGTGCGGCAAGCTAGGGCAGCAGTGTGGGCCAGGGCAAGGCAGAGATGGTCTTCATGTGTGGAGCCCCCCTTGAGGAGCAGAGTGGTTGAGCAGCACACTGAGTGATGGCTAGTGGCCATAGCCTCCCCTGCGTGTTGGTGCAGGAGGTAGCTCCAGTGGCGGTCAGTGCTGCAGTCATGGGGTCCTAAGGGGCAAGGCCTAGTAGACGGAGTTGTGGACAGGCAAGCACAGGGGGTTGCTGACAAGGGTGACTGTGGGCAGGCGCTGGGACCGGAGTTCTTTTGAAGCTGGTGACAAGGGGTCAGGGACAGCCAGAGAGCATGTGGAGCATCAGATAAGGTGGTGCTGTGCAGCAGTAGCAGCAGTGGGGAGCATTAGGGGAGCGGATGTGGAGCAGCCTGGCCCTGGCTGCGATGCTTGATTGTGCGTTTGTGTGCCCTTGCTGGCTCCCCTTGTAGCAAGCTGCCCTGCGCTGGAGTGTTACCACTGTTTGACACCGCCCAGCCACCTGTGCTGCTGTAGCGTGCTGCTGCAGCAGCGCAATCATGCTGGCGTGCTCCTTGACTGCACGCAGCTTGGCGCCTGCTGCTTCCTCCGCCTGCCTGTGCAGCCGCTGCATCTCCTGGTCGACCTCAGCCTGGGCGGACACCAGCAGCTCGTTTTCCTGCACCCACCACAGCCTGCTATCATAGGTGCTGAGTGCTTGTTGGTGCCAATGTAACTGTTGTTAATGTAATCGTTGCCAATGTAAGTCGCGAGAGTGATAGTCATGATAGTGGATACAGTCGCGAAGTACCATCTACTACAGACCCATATCCAGCAGTGCATGAAAGCATGATGATGATGCTGATGATGCTGATGCTGATGATGCTGTCAATACTGCTGCTGCTCATGATGATGATTTTGTTTGACCTTGATATGGGGTGATGAAGCTGTTGTTTGGATGGAATCAGGCAAGACCTGCTTGCATATGCACCCTGAAGTAGCACCACAGCAGCAGCACCTCCTGCGCTGATGTTGCACTGTGCCCCTTGCTTGATAGACAGCCCAACCGGTGATCCCAGCCCCCAGCCTCATCTCCCAATACCCTACATCAGCCCGGTGTGTCAGGGCCTGAAGCACTGTAGCAATGGAGGCTGGAGTAGCTGGCACCTGCATAAGTCATACCCCACACTCTTGTGCATGCAGGTTAATGGCCGGCCCAGAGTGTGATATGTGAACCGGGCCTGCAGCATGTGGTGTATGATTAGACCCCCCTAGCACTGAAGCACCGAGGCTGGCCTAGGTTGTGCCCCACTGCGTCTTGCACGGACCCCAGCACGCTTGCCTGCCGCAGCAAGTCATTCTCCTCCCGCAGCAGTGCGGTGCCGGCGTCTGCCCCTTGAGCGGCGTCAGCCTTGGCGGTGGCAGCAGAGCTGGCCTCCTTTGCCTTGGCCAGGGATGCCTGCAGCTTCTCGTTCTCAGCCACCACCACCTCCACCTGGCAGCACCGCAGCACCGCATGGACTACAATTGCAATGTCAAAACAGCTGCGGCATACGCAAGAGCACCTGCAGAGAGCACAAGAGCAGTGCGGGAGGGCAGTAGCAGTACGTCAGGCACAGCAGCTGATGCACAGCAGGAGAGGCATAAGCCAGCCCTCTCACTTGGCACTTGATACTTATCCAGCATAGGGGTAACTTCTCCCTCACACCACAAATGGGTGGTCGTGGCTGCGTGCTGGCGGTGTTCTATCATCTAGCCTGCTCCCCCCAGTGGCTGTGTGGCACACACACCCCGGCCACAGCCCCCACAACACCCCCCCTGGTGCAGGGCCAGGCCAGCTGCCTCTCATGCCCGCCCACTCCCCCCTGTGCTGTGCCAGGGCCTGCAGCTCCAGCGCCCTGCTGCAGGAGCCCCACATCAGAGGGGCAGCACCACACCCTGCCCTGCCCTGCCCTGCCTGACACACCACACCCTGCCTGAGCCCCTGGGCTGCGCTGGCAATGTGGGCTGGAGGGCGGCTGGCTCTGAGGCCTGACCTGGCGCTGCAGGCGGGCCATGCCGTCTGTGCTGCCGGCCAGGGAGGCCTCCAGCACTGCCAGCTTGTCGTCATATGCCGCCAGCAGCGGGTTCAGGTGACGCCTGTCCTTCAGCCACGCTGGCAATGGGGCGCTGGACTCGGAGAAGACCTGGGGTGGCCAGCAACGAGCAGCATCACACGTGCTAGCAGCACCTCAGCCACCCCAATGCCATTTAAAACTACCCCTGCCACTCTCACCCTCACTAGCGCGACCATCACCAGCACTGCTACCACCAGCATCATGATACCCTACTACCCTACTACACCCTTTAAACCTCCCACGATCAGCAGCACCACCAGCACGACAGCGAGTCATGTGCTGCTGGGTGCCCAACAGTGGCCCTGCATGTACCAGAAATGCAGTGCATGGCCTGCTTGCCATGTGCAAGCCTGAGTTATGTGCTTTCATGCCTCATCTTTGTGTGCCGTAGAAACGCCGGTTGCCAACAATGAATGCCGTGCAGCAACAATGGTTGACGACATCAGCACCTGCCCTGGCTGCTAAGGCCAGCAGGCTGGGGTTGTTGTCACTGCACAGCAGGCAGGCCTGACAGCCCAGCTCCCACCTCAGCTGCAGCCTTGCTAGGTGAGCTGCTGCCCCGCAGTGCCTGGTGGGAGGCCAGCTCCGTCATCACGCGCTGCACCAAGCCCTCCAGGAAGCTGCAGGTGTGCGGGTGGCAGGCAGGCCAGGCCTCACACTAGCTTGGGGGAAAGCAGGCTGGACTCAACCAGGGGCTGCATGCAGGTTCAGCCTCAGGCGCTGCTGCAGGCTGTGCGTGATGCAGCGTGCACTGAGCTCTTGCTAAAATGTATAGCTGCCCTTGCACTGCCAGAGTGGGGCGGCTGTAATCACACATATCACTGCTAATGGCATTCAAAGGGTCTAATCGCTGGCTGCCAGAGTCAGCCTGTCACACTGGCGCAAGCATGATGCACCACCACGATGCGTTGGTGTACAACCAAAGCGATGCGAAGGCTTGTAAAGTATCTTGGCAATGATGGATGTGTCAACAGTGATGGTGATGTGTGTCTGCCATGAAGATGTGTGTCTGTGTGTGACAGAGGTGGTGGTGAGCACACTGTTGACATTGCATGGTGCAGGTAAGTGTTGAGGTGAAAAGCCACAGTGCCTGCCAGGTTATGCAGGCCAGCCTACCTGTTCTGAACACTCAGCTCCTCCACCTGGTGCTCCAGTGCTGCTGCCCTGGACTCTGCCACCAGCTGGCGTGCCTCTGCCTCCGCTGCTGAGGCTGTGGCTGCGGCTGCCACCTCCAAGCTGCCGGCTGCCCTGGCCGCCAGCTGCGGCAGCAGGTCAGGGCGCGGCCCAGGCTGCTGCCCCCCCAGACCCGGCTGCCCGGCCCCTGGTGCTCCCTGTGGGGCCTGGGCCAGGATGCTGTCAGACTGTGCTGCGCGTTGAGTGCTGCTGGTGGCAAAGTAGGAGAAGCTGGCATGGGCAGGGCCAGTGGGGTACCCCAAGGGTGAGGGGGCTGCGCGGGGGGCAAAGGCCACGTTGACATAGTCTGGCCCAAAGGAGTCCTGGCGGGGGGCGGGGGCCAGCTCCCCTGCCTCGCCCCCCCTGGAAGGCTGGCGGGCACCGATGCTACGCCCCCACCAGCCCGACCCAGATCCTGCCACAGCCTGCTGTGGTGGTTGGCGTGGCTGCTGCTGCGTCTGTTGTAGCAAAGGCTGGATTTCACCTGCACAGGCAGCGGGGAGGGTCCAGTCTCAGCAGTCTGTCATGTGGAGCTGCCAGTGCAGAATGGGTTTGAGGCTGGGGCAGTGCCGGGCCAGTACCTGTGTTGATGCTGTTGGTGAGGTGCTGAGCTGCAGCCAGACCGCCTTGGGGGGCTGACGTGGCTATTGCCCCTGGCCTAGGCCCCTGGCTGGGCTGCGTAGGGCCAGGGGGCATATTTCTGGCTGCAGCAGGTTGGGCAAGCTGGCTCACGTGGCCCTCGGCTCTGTCCAGGGGGTGTGCTGAGGTGCGCTGCACATCCTGGTGCGAGGGCTCACTTCCATGAACGGCGGCACCAACTGCCTGCATCCTCAACTGAGCCTTGCGCTGGCCTGTCACTGTGGGTGTGTCTGCACGACCTTGGGTGGCTGCTTGGTGAAATGATGGCTGCCTGCTGCTACTTGTGTCATCGCTTCCCATGCTGTGGCTAATTGAGGATGATGTGAGCTGCCCAGATTGGCTGGAGTAGTCCTGGGAGGTTTTGAGGGAGCTGTCAGGGTTGTCAGACCTGGCCTCTTCCATCTCCCGCATGATGTCCTGTGCAGCCACAGCTTGCAGTCTGGTCAGGTGCAGGACACCCAGGTTGCGACAAAGCACACGAGCTTACCAGTACTGTCTCTTTCAGCTCGTCAATGATGTTCTGGACTGTTTGAGTGCTGCTGGTGCGCATGCGCAGGTCCCTGGGCCCCTTATCAGTCTCTATTTGCAGGTCCAAGCAGTCTGCTGGCCCAGGGTTGCGAGAGCGCAGTGACGCGGGCAGCCATTTCTTGATGACCTCAAAAGCAAATCTGTGTATGTTCTGTAGCCCGGTACAACCCAAGCCGGTCAAGCAGTGGAACCTCGCAGGTCACTAATGCAGGCGCGTTCACTTCAACATTGCAGGCCTACCTTCTTTTCAGAAAGAGTTGCAAGCTGCACGCCGGCACGGGTGATACGGAGAGCCACTGTCTGTTCGCGCCCATTTGGTGCAAGTAGTACTACGTCGTGCTCGGCAACCAGCGCCATCGTGGGCAAAGAGTCAACGCAAGTCAACGATGCGGTACATGCGCTTCTCGCCTTTCCACACGCGTGGATACAGTAGCCCAACCATTGTGTAGTCTCAGCTTCACGCTAGAGACATCACTTTTATTTTGTGGACCTACGTTCGCTGGCGAAGAGGCAGGACCTAGCGTTCGCTGGCAACCAAGGCGATGGAACTACAAGCCACACGGCAATTGTTTACGCTCCGCCCACAGGAGTTCGGAACCGCGGGCTGCAGCGGCTATGCATCAAGCAAGCTGAGTCAGCCTTGGTGTAATTGACAGAGGCCTCTGGGAGTTTAAGCCACAGGGTTGATGCCCGCCCACAGCTTTGCAAGCGATGTGGCTGCTGCGCTGCTGACCAGTTCTACCTACACTGTGGTGTTCTATCCCATCCACCGGTGAGCAGTGCACACAGCCATCAACGCGGCACAAGGCATCACGAGCTAAGCAAGGTGCTCATTGAGCAGCTTCAAGCTGCACTGTGGTGGTGAGGATGTGTGAGGTTGCTAGGGACCATGGGCTGAGGAGCATGCGTGGGAGCAGTGGGAGGGGTGTGTCAGCAAGCCTGGCACTGAGGCTTGGGCGGCCTGACATGGTAGGGCATCCCAACCACCCTGTGACAGCCAGCACCTGCACCCCAGCAGGCGGCCCCTGTGCCCTCCCCTAGCCCCGCAGCCCCCTGCAGCCAAGAGGCTGATGAGCAGTGTACGAGATCACAGTCAGGCATCAGCCAGCAGGCTGCTTGCCCCCGCAGGGTGAAGACTGTCCTGCAGACCCAGGACAGCAATCCTGAGTTCAAATCCGGCCGGCTGCCCAAGTTTCGTTTCACCACCAGCTTTGCCCGCATCACACGGGAGCAGGGGGTCAGCTCACTGTGGCGGGGCTGCCTGCCGTACATGCTCAGGTGGGCCTAGGCACAACTGGTGGGACACAGCTAGGCACAGCTGGTGGGACACAACCAGGCACAGCTGGTGGTGGCAGCAGCACAGACGCCGGGCAGCAGTGGAGCCTTGCAACCGGGCAAGGGCTGAGTGGCTGTCTGGGAGGTGCACAGAAGAGGAGCAGGTCAGAGGACAGAACGTTACCCACCCGCGTGCCTGCCTGCCCGCCTGCCTGCCCGCCTGCCTGCCCGCCTGCCTGCCTGCCAGGCTGTGCAGCACAGCACGTGCCTGCCTGACCGTCTCCCTGCGCTGCAGGCACGTGCCCAGCACCACTCTGTCCTTTGCCTTCAAGGACGGGGTGCAGCGCGCCCTGCCTGACCTGGACCCCCGCACACAGCGCGCCGCCTTTGTGGCCAGCCGCCTACTCAGTGGGGGACTGGCGGGGGTGGCAGCTCTAGCTGTGGTGCGCAGGCTCAAGGGGCAGCCAGGGGGCAGGCAGGCAGGTAGGGGGGCAGCCAAGGGGACAGGCAGGCAGGTAGAGGGTCAGGCAGGCAGGCAGGGGGCCCTAGAGGGTGGCGGCACTGGACAAGCCAGGCAGGCACAGCTCCTACCAGCCAGCTCTCATTGCTGGCTGTTCATCAGGGTGCCCCCTGGCCTCAGCCCTGGCCCTGACCCTGACTGCCCCTAACCCTGACTGCCCCTGACCCTGACTGCCCCTGAACCTGACTGCCCCTGAACCTGACTGCCCCTAACCCTGACTGCCCCTGAACCTGACTGCCCCTGTTCATGATTGCCCTGGCCCTGACTGCCCCTGGACCTGACTGCCCCTGAACCTGACTGCCCCTGAACCTGACTGCCCTTAACCCTGACTGCCCCTGTTCATGATTGCCCTGGCCCTGGCCCTGCCCCTGGTGTTGGCGGCAGGTGTACCCCCTTGAGTACACCACCATACGCCTGGCAGCCCATGTGGGACCGCGTGGTCCAGGTGCGCTCCCCTGGCTGCCGCGCACCTTGCCCCGCACTGCCACACCCAGGCCCACCACACCCTGTGCACCGCCCCCTGTGCCCCGCCCCCTGCCCCATGCGTCAGCTCCCAGAGCAAGCAAGCATGCCAGCGCAGTTCGCACGGACACCATTGCATCACGCAAGGCTCTTCTCTGAAGCATGGCAGCTCATAGCAAGCGCTGTCATTTGCGTTGAAAGGACGACACTGCTGTGTGTGCACCAGGCATGATGGCGGTGCTGGCGGGCAGCGGGCGCCTGGGGCTGCGGGAGCTGTACCGCGGCTTTGCTGTGTCAGCGCTGGCCATTGGGGGCTACAAGGCGCTGTACTTTGGGTGAGCGCGGCAAGGGGCAGGGGCACGGGGGGAGAGGGCAGCAGGGGCCAGGGGTGAGGGGCGAACAGGCAGCAGGGGCGGAGGAGGCAGCAGGGGAGGAGGAGGCAACAGGGGCGGCAGGGGCAGCAGGGCGGCAGGGGCGGCATAGGTGGCAGGGGCAGCAGGGCAGCAGGGGGGGACAGGGCCAGCAGGCGCAAATAGGACCAGAGAGGAGGGAAATGTAAGGCTGACCCTACCTCCCTCCACCCCAACCTGGCCCTGCTCTACCTCGCACTAGGCTCACCATGGATGCGCAGGCTGTATGACGTTGCCAAGGCGTACATGGCCCTGCCCCAACCCACCCCACCCTCTCCGCCCAACTGTGAGGGTGAACAACCAGCCGGCCTGACCTCCAGCCCCACCGCCTTCTCAGCCGACCCGCACACACCCCCCTGTCCACCCCCCCACCCCCAGGACCCCAGCAACTGGCCCAACAGCCTGCAGCCCGCCCCTGACGCCACGCCAGCCAGCCTCCTACGGGGGCAGGCAGCTGCTGCCGGTCCATCAGCAGCCGCCCTGCCCTCCCCCGCCGCTCCCTCCCCCTCAAACCCAGACAGCGCACCCAGCCCCTCACCCCGCCATCAGAAGCCGCCAGGCGACAGCCTGAGCACAGTTGCAGAACGGGCCGGCGGCAGGTGGGCAGCCGAGGGGGCCCCCCCCCAGCCCCCCTCTGCTCATCCAGCCGACCTTCAGCCACTGCAGCCAGGGGGGGCAGACCTGTGCCGCTCCAGCCCCGCCCCGACACGCGCAGCCCCGCCCTCGCTGCTGCTGTCCTGGGCCATGGCCTCAGGGGTGGTCTATGTGGCCACCACCCTGACCTACCCCCTAGGTCAGGCCCCCCCAAGCACCTCATGTGGCACCTGCATGGCAGCGGCCCAGCGCCCTGCTGCCGACCTGCTGCTGACCATACCCACATCACCACCACCACCACCACCTCCCCGTCCCAGTCTCGACTCACCCTGTACAGATCACAGTCGCACACACCACTCCGCCACACCCCTGCCCTCACAGCTCTCCACCCCCTCCTGCTGCACACCCTGGCCGTGGCCCTGGCCAGCTCTGCGCCGCCAGCCCCCCTGGCTGTTGGAGTCTTTGCTGCTGCGTGCCAGCCATGACTTCCCTTGCAGTCTTGGCCACTCCGCCACACCACCACACGCCCAGACAGGTCACCCCCCTCCTTTCCCTGCCCCTGACCCTAGCCAGCCCCCCCCCGCTGATGTTTCTGCTGCTACTACTCATGCCCTGCTGTTTAAAGGCCTGGCATGTTCAGCACTGACACAGCTGGTTGGCCTGCCCTGTGTGGTCCTGCACCCTCCCTGGCTCCTTCTGCTGCCCAGACTACTGCGCCACTGATGCTGCCACTGATGCCACTGCTCCTGCCAATGCCACCGCTGCCACTGCTGCCAATGCCACTGCTGCTCCACTGCTGCTGCATGCGGGGCCACAGACGTGGTGCGCAAGCGGTTGGTGGTGGACGCCTCGGCACCGCCAGGCCAGCGGCAGTACTCTGGGGCCTGGGACTGCGCACGCCAGGTGGCAGCTAGGGAGGGGCTGCGCGGCTTCTACCGCTTCTATGGGTGCGTGGACCCCCCCTTTCCAACCGCACCCCCTTACCCCACACCCCTACCCCACACCCTTACCCCACACCCCTACCTCATCCCCCTACCCCACATCCCACCCCTACCCCGTACCCCTACCCCACACCCCTACCCACCACAGCCTAACCCTGGCCCTGGACCCTCCTTCTGCCTCACCCCCCAACCTCACCCCCTGCACACCCCCCCTGCCTGCCTGCCCTGGAGACCCCCCACATGACCGCCTGAAGCCCAAGCACCCTCGCTGCCTGCCCCCCCTGCCCCCTTCCTGACACCTCCTTTTCTCTCCCCCATGACTGGGTGCTGCATCCCCCATGTGGCAGCCGCCAGGCACGCATGGCTTGGGCGGGGCCCCCAGCTTGCCCTGCAGGGAGTCAAGGCCGCGCCTGTCTGCCTGCCTGTGTGGCTGCAGGTACGACATGCTGCTGCGCTTTGGCGGCGGCCTGCTGCTGGTGCTGTACGACCAAGTCAAGGGGGGGCTGGCAGCGCCACACCATGCAGCTGCAGACCCTGACCCATGACCCCAGCTGGGGCCCCAGCCCTCTCTTGCCTGCTGCTCCTGGCTGAGCCCCGACAGTACCGAACCCCTAGAGGGGGAGGGCGGCCAAGCAGCCTAACGGCTGACGGCTTAAGCGGTGTAAGCCACTTAACTACTGTACCTGGTTTTGATATGTTTCCTAGCCATGTACAAGGTTCCGCCCACTGCCTGAACCCTCCCTGATTGGTTACAGCTTGCTTGCTTGACGGCTTTCGCCCAGCGGCTGCTACCCTGTCAAACACCACCGCGGCTATACACGCAAATTAGCTAACAGTACATACGTCCAACGGAGCGCAACAAAGGCAGTAGCAACGTTTGTTACTCGGCCCGGAAGTAGCTGGGTGTGCGCCCAGCTACTTCCGCTATCGGTGGCTATCGGTGACCGCACCCTGTACGTCACACACTAGGTCGGCGACACGATGCAATGCGCTGTATAGCGTATGCGACAGCCCTGGCCGCATGCTACGAACTTGACGAGCTCCCCAGCAAACGAAGCGAGTCCTTGCTTTCAGTACGCGCAGTGCTCGGCGGGTTGTGCATCGTCAGTCGACAGCGACAGGCCAGAGGACGGGCGCGTCAAAGCACCAACTGGCTACAGCAGGCGAGCGGCATGCATTGGAATAGATTGGCCCGTCCCACGCCCGCTGCTATGCGTAGTGTATGGCGGCAGCTCTCCTCGTGTCGCGCGTTGGACACGCTCAAGAGTGGGTAGCTGGTGGAAGGCGCATGAACCTAGTCACATCCTCACTCGTCTCACATGAAGTCTGCAGCGGGCACGGCACAACCACCCCCGTCATGTCGACCGCGCCGTCGCCCATCCCACACAGCAGATGGAAGGAGGAGCAAGGCGCTGGATGTGTACCAGGGGTCGAAGACTGCCCCTAGTGTTCGGCACAAACATTTTGCCCGTTCTCGCACAAGCTGGTACATACCCATCGATACCATACGGCGCCGCTTCCGTGTCGTCCAACGTCACCATTCCAACTTGCAGCGTGGTTCACGACAATGCCAGGAAACATACTATAGTCGGACTACCAACTACTAACCACCATACAATATTACTACTGACTAACCACCTTACAGTATCCTGTAGTCAGACTATCAACTACATTAGTACAAGAAAGTAAGGATAGTATCCCAGCTGCCCTTCAGACCTGGCCCAGACCCAATGCCCATGGTGGGGCACCTAGCGTGCATCAGGTCGTTGCTGCCTAGAGACCGGTAGGCAGTCACCCTGCTCGTGCCTAACCTAAGCGCCCCTCGTAAGCATAAAGACAGGATTAGGGGGAAGAGCGGGTAAGGGGGAGGGCTCACGTCAAACATGGGTCATGGAGGGGACATGCGGAGGGGGGAGGGGGGAGGGCAGACAGGGGAAGCAAGGGGGAGGGACGGGGAGGGAGGAAGGAGGGGGGAGGGGGGGACCTCTTCAGAGGGAGTAGGCGCCTGCCTGGCCGGCTGACTCACCAAAGTCGTCCCCGTTGCCCGCGTCCTCATACATGTAATCGTCCAGGCCAGCGCTCTTGCCCACATTGAGCTGCTTCTTGGTCCCCTTCTTAGCCTGCTGGGCAGGCACAGGGGAGGCAGGAGGGGCAAGGCAGGCAAGCAGCTGGGCAGGCGATGGGAGAGGGAGGGAGGGAGGGAGAGAGCAGGCGGCAGTAGGGGGAGCGGGGGCCTGAGGGACGCCATTGGGTAGGATGTTGACACCGTAGCAGGGAGGGGTGGGGCATGGGGGCAGGGCTGCTGCTGCTGCTGCTAAGTGAGTGGCCCTCCCTTATGTGTACCCACCCCGCCCCTGCCTGCCCCTCACCGCTGCCTCTGCTGCCTCAGCCTTGAACTTCTCTGAGCGCAGTCCTGCTAGCGAGGTCTCCACGTCTTTCACCTCCGAGCTGGGCAGCGGGGCGCAGCAGGCCTGCGGGCAGACCAAGCTCGGGCCAGTCAGGTGGGGTCAGGTGGGGTCAGGTGGGGTCAGGTGGAGTTACAGGCTAGGTAGCAGATGCACACACCCACACACATGGTTGGGAGGGTTGCATGCTAGGGTCAGGGTCAGGAGGGTCAGGGTCAGCAGGGTCAGGGTCTATAGGGTCGAATCAGGGTCAGCAAGATCATGGTCAGCAGGGTCAGGGTCAATAGGGTCAGTAGGGTCAGTAGGGTCAGGGTCAGGGTCAGGGTCAGGGTCAGGGTCAGGGTCAGGGTCAGGGTCAAGGTGAGTAGGGTCAGGGTCAGCAGGGTCAGGGCGAGTATGATCAGGGTCAGCAGGGTCAGGGTGAGTAGGGTAAGGGTCAGCAGGGTCAGGGTGAGTAGGGTCAGGGCAGGGTTGAGGTTCAGGGCCGCCTGCCTTAAACAGCGCTTTCAGGAAGGCCTTGAACTGCTTGCTGTCCCGGTGCACCACCACGTAGCGTGAAGCCAAGGTCGCTGCCAGCTCCTCAAAGTCTTTCAAGCTCTTGGGCAGGAAGGTGTCCAGGTTAGGCCCCTGCTGCCCCGCAGCCCCCACCATCTCCTTGAAGCTGGCCAGGTCCGACTCTTCCACCAGCCTGAAGGCAGGGCAGGAGGGAGAGGGCGGGTGAGGGAGCTCCCTGCATGGGCTGACCCTGGCCAATACACATCAGCAATACCCTGTGGGCAGGGCGAGGAGGGGCAAAGGAGCTGATTGCATGGGCTGATTGCATGAGCCTGGCCGTGACATAGCAATGGTTCCCTGTGGGCAGGGGGAGGAGGGGGTGAATGTAACGCAGGCAGGAAGCCCTCTGGCACCAGCCCTGCCCTGATGGCGGGGAGGGTGTTGCAGCTCCTGAGGAGGGAGGGGTTGGCCAGGCATGTTTGGCAGCCTGTGCCAAACGTGTCACTTGGCAACAGCATTGCAGAGCTAGCTGGGGGGAGCTCCTGTACCTGGTCTGTGTTTCAGGAGGCAGTGGATGTCCTGACTGACTGCCAGGCAAGGCTAGAGAAGTGTCCAGCTGCAGCCACCAGCTCCCCACTACACGCACCGTTGTTGCCGAAGCTTCTCCTCCACTGGGTCGTCCAAAGGCGTGTCAATCACCCCAACCTCCTTCAGGTACTTTTTGTCTTCTTTTTTCTTTGGTTGTGACTCGGGCACCGTAAACTTTTTATCCTCCACCAGCGCCTCTGCCTCCTTCTCTTTGGCAAACTTGGACATGTCAAGGTCGGCTGCTAATGCTGACGCCGGGTTGGCTGGCGCAGCGGCCACAGGGGGCGCAAAACTATCATTCTCCCAGTCCTCCCAATCGTCAGCCATCTCTACGCCTTCAGCAAACCCGAGAGGCTATTGTGAGGGAGGATGGGACGGCTTGCTTGCGGAGCTTGAAACGATCAACGGACTAAGCTCAGACGGCGATTGCTTGCGAGCTTACAGACCCGAAACGACCAACTCCTGAACCCCACAGCCCTCATGCTACACCAAAATAAAGCGGAGTTGGAATCGAACCGGGCTGCGAGCTCATCATTGTAAAGGCTACTGACAGTGTGCCTAGTGTGCACTTCAGCTCAGCCTTCTGGTGTGTGTGCCTGTGCTAGTGCCTGTGCCACACACATCCCCTTTGTGAGGGGTTCATTGTTATTTTTTGCTTGTGATTGTCTTGAGCTGTAGCTGGCTATTGCTGCAACTGGCGCTGCCACTTGCGCAGCAGGGGCTTGTCGGGTATGATCACCCAATCCTGGCCTGGCTGGCCTGGCTTTGGCATGGCTGGGCGGTTAGTCCAGTAGCACAGCTCAGTGGGACGTGGTCCTGGGCCGACTGCACAGCGGCGGGTGTTCTGCGCGGCAGGAGGGGGGGGGCAGGTCAGGGGCGGCACCAGCACCAGCTGCCTGCTGCTGCCAGGGGGGTGCAGCAGGAGGGGGGGGCAGGTCAGGGGCGGCACCAGCACCAGCTGCCTGCTGCTGCCAGGGGGGTGCAGCAGGAGGGGGGGGCAGGTCAGGGGCGGCACCAGCACCGGCACCTGTTGCTACCCCCAGCTCATCGCCATGCAGGGCGGCTACTGTGTTGCAGATATGGGCCATGACAAGACCCTTCAGCTTGGGCTTCAGCCACCCCTACATAAGCTCCTGCTGGTGGAAGCTCCTGCTGGTGGCAACTAAGACCTCCTAGGGCTGTGCAGATAGCCAGCCCTTGGTGAGTTGAACAGGGCTTGGAGCTGAGCACGCCGCCGGCCCTGGACCCCGCCGGCTGGGAGGGAGCGGTATGGGGTGGGAGGGCGGGCTGGGGTTGGGAGTGGGTGGGAGGGCGGGGCTGGGTGTGGGAGGGGGTGGGAGGGGGTGGGAGGGGGGAGGTGGGAGGGGGGGAGGGGGTGGGAGGGGGTGGGAGGGGGTGGGAGGGGGTGGGGCTGGGGCTGGGAGGGGGTGGGAGGGGGTGGGAGGTGGGAGGGGGGAGGGGGGAGGGGGTGGGAGGGGGTGGGAGGGGCTGGGAGGGGGTGGGGGTGCCAGGGGGTGGTCCGGTTGGGCTAGTCAGCACTGCAAGGCAAAGTTAGGTACGCCAATGTATGTTCCCACAAGCTTTCTCAATGAAATGACGTGCTTTCTTCTCCAACAGCTGTGTTCAGTGTGGTCAGCTCACAACATGCCAGTTTGTGGAAGGGGTCAGGCGTTCCCAACATGGGGTTGGTAATCTTCATGCAACTGCAACCCATCTACTCCATCATTTCATGTAACGTTTGCTGCGTCTGCTGCAATGCGATAATGCGCGTTTAATGTAAGACTGGAATTGCCATCGGAGTCATTCGATGCGGGCAGCCACATGTGACCCCGGATGTGTCCCAATCGCAGACCGTGGTTAGCTACACCGGTAAGCTACGTCCTTGGCTATCCGTTAGCGATGCACGACATGTCGGTGGCGCACACCACTGAAGTCCGGCAAACATGGCTGCGCGAGGTTCCTGATGGTGCAGGCCGCTTGGCGAGGATGTGAAGGAACCCGGGTTTGTGTGTGGCAGCGCTGTATCGCTGTAATGGTGGGCGGCACAGTAGGGACTAGTCACCCCCTCCAGCTATGATCCGCTTTATGTTTTGCACCATTGAACAAACAGCCTGACCTTACACATACCATTTGTAGCATACTCATTAACGCGTCCATGGCACTATGCAACTCAATCATTGGGTTTGTATGTGACAAGTTATACCGCTTACAAGGTACACATGCTGATGGCTACAGGTGCACGAGGAGCCGACTGAGCTTGGCTTACCACTCCGCCACGTGGCCACCACCAACACACCCTAACCCACCACCTCCCAACCTCGTCTACCCCGCCCAGCTCCCAGTAGCCCCTCCTCCCTGCCTGCCATCAGCCTCCTGCCCCCTAACTCTCCTTCTCCTCGCCTCCTACCTCTCCCCTACCTCTCCTTCACCCATCTCCCCCCTACCTCTCCTTCACCCATCTCCGTATCCATCACCCCCCATCACCCTGACCACCGAGCCAAGCCCGTAGCCCCGCTCTGCCACCTCTCGATCCCAAACCATGAAGAAGAAGAAATTAAGCAAGGCCAAGAGTGCTCATCTCTATGCACTAAACAAGTCGCCAAGGGCTGGCTATCTGCATTGCCCTAACAACATCAAGGCTGCAGCTTGTACGGCACAAGCGACAAACCGTGACCTGCAGGCTGAGGTGCAGCGGCTGCGGGATGTGGAGCAGTCCCTAGTGGGCACCGTGGATGGGTTGCAGGGCGACCTAGACGACCTGCAGGCAGCACACCAACGCCTGCAGGGTGAGCACACGGCTTTGCAGCAGGTGGCATCCAGAGCGGCAGCTACCAATCACTCCCTAAGGGCTGCTCGGTGCCGCCTCCAGGGTCAGGTGCATATGTACCGGAACAAACACCGCCCCCACCACTTCCCACTCACCTTCAAGCAGAGGCAGCAGCTGCTGGTTTTGGAGCAGCACCCCGTCTCGGTGGAGGTGTTGAGGCGGTGTGCAGAGGCTGGCTACGGAAGGCTAGATAGCCATGGCCGGCCCATGGGCAGCATGGCAGAGCAGCTCAGCCCAGCCGGCCTCGCACCCTCACCCTCACCAACAGACATCTTCATTCAAACTCAAGAGGGCCCTGTGGGGAGGCCAGCAGCCAGGACTGCACCCTACAATGCTCACCACATCCCTGCGCACATGCAAGGAGGCCATGAAGACTGTGGATGTTCATGATTTGCAGCAGCGTATGGGTCAGCTCCGTGCTGAAGTGCGGCGTAAGGAGTATGCCGCAGCTGCAGCACAGCGATCAGCCAAGGCAGAGCGCCAGATCACAGATGCAGCGCACAAGGTCGGGAGGGTTGTGGTTAATGTGGGTGACCATGCGTGCCAAGAGCGGCTTGCAGCGGCCCATGCCCTTGCCTTGGGGGGGCATGATTTTAGCCACACAACTGTTGAGGAGGCAAAGAAGATGACAGGAAAGCAGCTTCAGACATACCTCCAGTTCCACAAGCAGGAGGTACACACCAGTTGGAGGGTACCCAAGCTACTGAGCCACGTGTGCACCCACATCCGTGAAAAGCTTGCCGCAGCTATGGCCCCTCAGCAGCAACTGACACCTGCAGGCACCACCCCTGAGCTGGCTGTGCCTGCTGGTGCACCCCCTCAGCAGCAGCAACAGCTGGCAGCCGCAAGCACGTCACGTAAGCGTGAGGCACCTGCAGATAACAAGCCGAGGGCAGCAAAGCAAGGTGAGACAACACCATGTACTGCACCTAGCACCTTGTTTTAGCGTAGTAGAGCAGCCGGTAATGCACCAGCGCCAGCAGCAGCTCCAATAAGTAATAGTGGTATCCAGTTGTCACGACTGCCGTCGTCGCGTCCACATGCCAAAAGCAAAACATGTTCCGACTGCTGCTGCGCGTTGCAGGTGCCACTCACAACAGTGTGGCGAAGCGTGCTAGAGCGGCGCGCCTCGCATGTGGCGAAATCACATGAATTCAAATGTCGGTCTTTGGGCAGGCACTGAGCACCGCTGAGAGCGAGATAGTTTTTGCTGCGTCTGCCATCTCGTAGCTATGAGTCTCCTCTGTTCAAAGCACTGTTTACATATATTTTTGACTGAGTGGCTGCGGAGATACAGGCTTCGTATCACAGGGGGGTGGTTTACAGGTAGTTGGGAACGCCTGAGAAGGGGGTCCCTTTTTCTGCGTGACTGGCTAGAGAGAAACGCACATTCTCCGCGTATATTGCAATGTCGCTCAGTAACTTGCCCCACGACGGTCTTCCGACGCCGCCTGCACCAATGAAAGGCTCGTGGAGCAAGCCTGGCGGGCTGAAACTAGATTGTACTTCCTGCTCGATAGCAGGCGCAGCTCAGTCATTGGTGCCGCTGCTCACCACTAGAACAATCGATAGTGAGCAGTTGAGGTGTGTCCGCGATCGCTTGCGCCGGCAAGAGGTAACGCGCCGCAAGAGGTAACTCGCAAGAGGTAACGCGCCGCTGCCAGGAGACGCGCAGTAATTCGCAGCTGCCAATGCGATAAACGCTAATGAAAACGGTGCAGTATTGAGAGAGTACTTGCATGAAGATTACCAACCCCATGTTGGGACATCCTGACCAACGGACTAAGCTCAGACGGCGATATATTGATTGCGAGCTTATAAACAGCTGTTATCTCTCCATTCGTGTTAGCTTGGCTGCCCTGCTCGGCTACCCTGCTTAAAAAGACTCAGGGGGTATTTCCAATGCGGGGTAACGGGGTTAGAGGGGAACGGGGGAATGCACTTTTTACCCCCCGTTTCCAATGCGGGGGACTGGGGAAAATGGAGGTTGGGTTCGGTTACATTGCGAGTTGTGGCGAGTGGCCGCGAGCTTAACGGGAGCTTCATCCCTTTGCACGACCACGACATCCACCTTTGTTCATCCAAATGTTCGCTTTTGGTGATCGTCGTCGGCGCGAGGCTAAGGATGAGCTAATGGTTGCCGTAGTGATACTGCTTATTGGTAGTCCGAAACCGGACCTAACGTCGGCACACATTTGGTGACAGCTCCTGGCTCGAACATTGAAGTGATACGTGTTTGGTGACCCTCTATGTCTTTCACCCAGCAATAGCACATTGTCCACACATGTCCACACATTGTCCACACATTGTTCACTACTGAGGCAGCCGCCTTCGAGCACTGAAGCGTGTGGCTGCTTCCATCCATCATCCTCACCATCACTCTCGCTGGGCTGGGCTGGGCTGGGCTGGGCTGGGCTGGGCTGGGCTGGGCTGTGCTGTGCTGTGCTGTGCTGGGCTGGGCTGGGCTGGGCTGGGCTGGGCTGGGCTGGCTGGGCTGGGCTGGGCTGGGCTGGGCTGGGCTGGGCTGGCTGGGCTGGGCTGGGCTGGGCTGGGCTGGGCTGGGCTGGGCTGGGCTGGGCTGGGCTGGGCTGGGCTGGGCTGGGCTGGGCTGGGCTGGGCTGGGCTGGGCTGGGCTGGGCTGGGCTGGGCTGGGCTGGGCTGGCGCTGGGCTGGGCTGGGCTGGGCTGGGCTGGGCTGGGCTGGGCTGGGCTGGGCTGGGCTGGGCTGGGCTGGGCTGGGCTGGGCTGGGCTGGGCTGGGCTGGGCTGGGCTGGGCTGGGCTGGGCTGGGCTGGGCTGGGCTGGGCTGGGCTGGGCTGGGCTGGGCTGGGCTGGGCTGGGCTGGGCTGGGCTGGGCTGGGCTGGCTGGGCTGGGCTGGGCTGGGCTGGGCTGGCTGGGCTGGGCTTCAGCTTTGTGTGTTCCCGTGCGTGAGTGTTGGGGCGCTGTTACATCGGTTTTGCAAGCCATGTGAATCGTTTCACCGCGGAGACCTGACTCCTGGGCTCTACAAGAGTCCTGGTCACGCTACTAAGCGTGAGCCTCCTGGCTGCGTGCCATCTGGCTGCGAGCCATCGGGCATCGAAGTCTTCGAAGTACCCCCTCATTCCCCCCCCCGAGCACTTTTTTGTGCTACCGCGGGGTTCGGCTGGGGTAGCAAAAAGCGAGGAGGGGAGGGCGGTTAGAGGACCAACCACCGCCATTCCCCTGGGGGAATTTGCCAACGGCGCAAACCGGACTCGCAGGGGAACGGCAGTTGGACGGCGGTTAGAGAGGGAATAAAAATTCCCCCCGCTGCGCTTTTCCCCTCATTTCCCCCGTTACCCTCCGAAAATTCCCCCCGCATTGGAAATACCCCTAGAAAGACTCAATCAGACCCTGATTTTCTGTTTTCCTGTTTTTTCCCGGTTTTTTTGTTAATGTTTTGGTTTCTCTGTTTATTCCCAGAAATACAACAACACTCAGATACATGCATAGACTTCAATTTCAGGGTGTTGGCCTGTGGGTAGTCTCCCTTCACAAATACAAAAAGCTAAAACTCGACAGTCCAATGGGAGGCATGGCCTAAACGAATGCATGACAGTGCGACTAAGCTCAGACGACAATGTATTGATTGCGAGCTTACAGACTGATTGCTTCTCCATTTGTGTTAGCTTGCGGCTGTTTGTAAATCGTACGCGATGGGCGCGGCTGACGATACGCGTGCTGCCAGTGCTCCAGCACCCAGTACTTCGTCCCAGAGTGAATCGGCGGAGTGAGCCACCCAGGGAGCGCGACTACTCTGCGCTCTACGAGCGCATCAAGCGCAAGCCTTGCCGGGTAGCAAACCTGGAGCAGCTTCACGAAACCCAGGGCCGCAAGCTGCACACACGAGCACACCTGATTGAACGCGAGCTGCAATAAGTCCAGGACGCCTCGACTTTAGAGGAAATCCATCTGGCATTGGAAGAGGCTGGCAGCAACCTGGAAAAGCTGAGAGTTTTCTCTCGCATCGAGCTGCTGGTGAATGAGGAGCCAGAGGTGGGTGACTGCCTACGCCCCTGCCACCTCACCTGCCACCTCAACCCCTGCCCCCTTGCTGCTACCCCTCGCTGCCTACCCCCTC